>JARYHS010009186.1:61268897-61317897 GCA_031002005.1 Vandiemenella viatica
AGATTTACGAGTATCTTAATACCGTGTCCAAAATATTCTAGACTTCGACTACAGATGACATACTAACAGTAACTTACATAACGTGCAATTTCACGAAAATTTGCTGACTATCATTCTTTAGAAATAAAAGATTTTGTAGACACTTTTAAATTCATTTATCATTGCAGATAGATACATTAATCGCCTTGCCTACCTATTACTGAGACCTAAACTTTTTACTTCATCTAATATCCTATGATAGTTAGCACATTTTCGGTTTATATTCATAAAACTGTGATCAGTGTTGTGTTTGACACAGTTGCAAAGCATTAATCTATTTGAGACATTGTTATTTAATGTTCGTCACTTCAAAATTAAACTTTTGATATAATTTTGACTTGTAATACATATATAACGGTACTTGGCCTTAAGTTGCCTGCACGACTAACTCCACCTATCAAAAAATGACAAAAAGTTCTTTGAATTTGGACTAACTGCTTCAAAATGGTTTCATTTTCACGTTTCCCATTCATATTTGGTGGAAAAGTGGTCAGAAATTTAATTAAAGATGCCTAAATATGAGATGGCTGCGCAACTGGAAAATGCCACAAGCACTGCAAAAAATATCGGCATAGGGATCATATCATGGTAAATTGTTTTGTTTTCTCCAAGAGGTTTTCGTTTAAATGCAGCCAGAACCAGAGAGAAAACTTTGGTGTAAGTTATACGTAAATTTTGTTCTGCGGCGTCCATATCGAAATACCGTATTTGTTTACTACGAAACCAATCGATTTCCTTTATCGATACTACATGGCGCGCGTATTTGGCAGAAACCAACGCCTGAAAATTTGCTGTTCGTAAATTTCATGCGACTTTTTCCAACGGAGAGGAGTTAAAATGCTAACGTCACATCGGAGGAATTAACAAACAGTTTGAGAGTTTTGTATTAGTTTTGCAGTTCTGGCAACAGCTGATAGCTGCGTGCCACTCTCATATTTCCGTTTTTTTTTTTTTTTAATTTTGTTGTGACCTTTCTGTAAAACATGAGTTTGAAAGGTGAAAAATACGACATATCGAAGCAGTTAAGCCAAACACCAATATATATATATATATATATATATATTCTAAAAGGTGTCTTTTGTGACGAGCCATCTTCTACCTTTATACTTCACCAAAATCGACAAATGAGGCATCATTTAAAAGAGTAAGTTCTCCACTTTGGTAACATCATTAATTATGAAAAGTATTTTTGGAAATTCAACCTGTAAATGGACAAATTTGGAACAATCATGTTCAGAGTCTAGCTGATAGGCTTCACTGTCATTACTGCTAGATAGCAACACTGCCTATCACAGTGATATTTATAAACTGTGTATGTTTTCTAAAGTAATGAGCTGTTCTGATATTTTTGTTTCTGTTCGAAAACAATTCATTATTTATAATTGTTTTGTAAGACGTGTTTTGTTCTCGTACCTATTTCATTTAACATATAAGCAGTTGTTACAAATGACACGGTTCTTCCTTTATGCTACTCCTAACTACCAACCTTGCTATTATTCGAATATCATCCTCGAAATTTTCACACGTGCCACCTTATATACAAGGGGAGCATTTTTTTTTTTTTTTTTTAAATACTTTCTGATTGCACAGCATAAAGAGCAGACTAGTGGCAGGTGAGTGATGTGCGCCGCAGTAAACGATTGCGCATATCCCCTACCACACACCCTGTTGTTGGCGCGTTGGTGACTTCATTATGTGCCAAGCTGTAGTCACAGAAACATGACCGCGTTGATCAGTTCTCCCGCCAAGTGGGAGTTACGAAGGGTTATTCGTTTCCTGCAAGCAGAAGGAGACAGTGCAGCAGAAATCCTTCAAGACAGTGTGATGACTCATTTAAATCCACTGGCGGAAACATTTTATGAAGAAGAGGGTATTGGACAGCTTGTCCACAGGCATGACAAATGCCTTAATCATCAAAGTGATAATGTTGAAAAGTAACCATAAGTGTACATAACATTTGGTAATAAAATATTTTTTCAATCTCCATTTGTCTTTTGATTATGGCCTATCCGGGGTCGAAAAAAGCAAAAACGCCCTTCGTATATATATATATATATATATGTGTGTGTGTGTGTGTGTGTGTGTGTTTGTGTGTGTCGAAAGTAGTGTAATCCCAGGCTCATTTGGAAGATTTAACATAAATGTTGTCAGTCATGTATTTTAGTGTAATTTTGATTCGTAAAAATCGGTTGGACGTTGAAAAATAAAACCATTTAAGTTCTAAGTAAAACACATCAATATGCAGCCTGAGGATGAGTTCATTATTCAAACATCAAAACGCACTTCCAGTCCTCAATATTAAGTGAAATGACAAGTACATAAAAGCGTTTGCGGTAATGGAAACGGTGAGTTGGGTAGACGGCGAAATTACTTTGCTGCTCCATTAACATTAGCTCTCTGGCGTAATCTGCTTGGCCATTACACATACAAACAACATTATTAACGTCTACCTTCAGCGAGAGAACAGATGCACGTGTGTTTCAGAGTGCTGGGGATATTTAAGCGACCAGAGACATACTCGGATCCTGCAGTGGACTGAGGCGACAAAGGCAGTACGAGACTCAGCTGAGCACATCATTAATATCTGTGGCGGCCCCGCGGTCGATAGCTCTGCAGTTGTTAGTGCGTGGGCGAGTGCGTAGCGGCCAAGCACGCACTCCCGTCCTCTGCGGAGCGGATGCTTCACGGTAGGCTCTGCCGCAGACAGCTTTTAATTTCTGTCTTCGTTTTATTTTCTACCAACGTAATTCTGTACATCTCTCTCTGAAAAATAAAATATGGAGTTCCAGTAAAATCAAACGGATAAACTTATCGCAGTGTTTTGTAGTTACGATAAATATGTCTCTGGCAACTGTTACAAGGGAGCGTCCATAAACCACGTATCCTGAAGATAGTAAAAAGCCCCACCACGCCGAGCAACAAAGAGGTCGAACAACGATCATACATACAGGAGGCTGAGAGCAACACCACGCCAGAAAGTGAGGCACCCAGGAAGAACGACCACACTGTCGCGCCTCAGACAGCGCTCGACCATCTGCTTCAAGCCACCCCACCGCCACTCCAGGCCGCCATCTCCGAGATGCTCCACCGGATGGTAACCCCCCCGGAAAAAACACGGGCAGCACTGGCCACTTTCTTCACCGGCTGCCCACCCCAGATGGCCATATAGAAAGCCATCGGCCGCCTCGATGGGCAAAGGAACCAAGACGAGTCCAAGTACCTCGACAGTCCTCTGCAATGCGAGTAACAAGCAATAAAGAAGCAAGTAGCTACTGGAATCGTCGAACCCAACGTTTCTCGGCGATACGAGAAACTCTAGTTACGACCGGAAGCTAGATAGAGCCAGCAGCCGAGCATCCAGCGGAAGCCAGATAACAAGGAAAAGACCGAACCACCAGGAATGTTCGGAAGAATAAATCAACAACGATCAGCCAATGCTTCCTATGCCAAGGGTTCTGGCATCGGGCCAGGGAGTGCAGCATTCAAGTACGTTGTGTCCGCTGCGGAGGAACCCACAGCGTTGTGCTCTGCACGCGTCCACGTGAAACCACGCCGACGTGTGTAAACTGTAGTGCTGACCACGCGGAGTGCTACGGCGGATGCGCGGTCAGTTAAAAGCTGCAAGCCTCTGCCGACAGAAGACGACATCATCCAAACCACACCCACAATGCGGAAGAAGAAAATCGCCGAGAAACCACCAGAAAATCAACCCTTGGTTATCCAAGCTGCCACAAAATACGACTACTGAGCAAAGTGGCAGTCCACCACAAGACCCAACACTGCTCCACCCTAACTGCAACCAGAAACCGGACAATCAGTTGGGGAAAGTAGTCCAGCTTCTAACGCAGCAAACGCTAACGATGATAATCCCCAACCATACAAACACATAAAGGTATTTTTTTTAATAATGTAAGGGCACCGCGGTGTCCATAATCTTTTTTCCCCCAACGTGAAAAAAAAATTCTGTCCCCAAAGCCACCCAACCTGAAAAATAACTTTTAAGTTGCTAATGGCAATGGGACTGTAGAGAAAACCATTGACGGAGCGAAAAGAAAAGCTGCCGTGACGTTTCATGACTGCCTTGAAGACCCAATGAGCAGAAATCTATAAAGACATCTACTAGCAGTGGAGCTATTTCGGTCAACGCCCTGTTGCCCTTATTAGCGACATCCACGCCAACTTTTACTTTGTGGATATACTGACATTTTAGTTTGGTTTTTACTTGTTGCTCTACAGAAATGAAATTGCGGTAATGGAAAATGAACATCCTAGCACAATCACACAGACAGACATATGGTTGGGCATGCGCCCATATAGTTTTAGAAGTGCCAGAGCATTGTAGCTCCCTAACTTATGACGGAATAGGGGATTTCAGGCTGTTTTTTTATGGAAGTCATGGTGTTAATTCTTTTAATATCGTGTTACTGTCGGATCCTGTTATTACTGATAAGTGTTGGAAGTGGATAACAGAAAGGTTTATTCATTACTTATATATTATTGATCAAAATACACGCCTGCGAGTTGTAGAATAATTTGCGACTTACCGTAGTTTCAACATAATCTTGTAGGTCAGGATATTCAGCCAGATGATGTTGTTTAACCACAATGTTTCGACAACTGGATCTGCTGTCTTCATCAGCACAAATAACTGTCGTTTCGTTATCTGCACAGAATGCAACTGTCAGATGTTCATTGACGTTACCTCCAGAATAAATGATTACCTCACACAAGTAAAGAACGAATGCATGTTTTATAAACGATCGTGATTACAAGCCAAAACGTTGAAGTAAATGTATACACATTCATTAAGAACGAAATTAAAAGTGCAACTGGACATAAAATTAGAACTGATAGTGTTTAATACAAAATTAACTTGTATAAAAAAAGATGCATTTCACCGCAAATACAATGATCACTTGAGTACACACGAATTCCATGCAAAGACCCATATAGACGATTTAGGAAACTACCAACAACGTTTTCAAGGGACTTCCATACATCAACAATTCTGAAAGCAAAAATCAAAACTTGACCAAAGGTGTAGTACACAGTGGAAATATCGTTCTCTTTCCTTTCCTCATATTGGTGTAAAGGACATGGTTTGGAGGTTTTTGAAGTGAGAAATTTCTTCCATTATTCATTTGCAATTATTTCGTTAGGTTTGTCATGACAATGTAGTAGGTTTAGATATTATTCTTAATGCTGCGTTAACACCATTGAGAATATTGTGAAGGTCAGTGACGAAAACAACATTGGATATATAATGCTATAAGAAGAAATGCATATAACAAACTTCAAATGCTGGAGAAAGAGAGAGGTTTACATGTGAAAAGAAATATTTTTTTTAAATTATAATTTCAGTTATCTTCTCCGATATAGTACTTAATTTTACTGACGAAGCAGAGTACAGTGTAAAGAGCAGTAGCTGACCAATATTCTGAAAATTCTGGCCAGATCGCGCAGTTAAAACACAAAGACTCCAAAGCTGCTGAGTATCTGTAAACCTGCTCTGGTCACTAAACACCTGAGGATGAATATAAGTATGCAGACGAAACTCTGTGTTCTGTTTTTGACATTCGGAGATATAATCGGAAGATTTCCTGGTTCAGTTGTAATGTTCTTATTATGGTTTCGTTGTATAGTTACTTCGACGTGACAGAAATTGAATTGTTCAGAACATTCTGTTGATAACGGTCGTGGAGGAGAAAAGTGATAAACAATTAGCGAAACAAAAATATTTTCTGTTGAGTAATTATGTAAACCAAAGAATCGATTAGACTGAGGTTACAGTACGTATCAGCAACTGGAAAATACTACCAGAACTAAAGTAGAGCAAAATTTAGAAAAAATTTGGTGCACTGTCGAGTCAACGGAGGCACTGCCTACCCTTTTCTCGAAGCGATTCGGCCATTTTTGAACCACAATTTCCTCGGTCGTATTCATACTACATGTCTCAAATTTCTGTTATGCATAGATATCAGCAATCGTAGCAAACGCACTATATCTTATTTAGCTACTGTAATTAGTTCGGATGTTATTCGGATTCAAGCTTCAGCGATTTTGACTGACAAAAATCTAAATTACTTCCCGTAGCTGTAGAAGGCTGAAATTTGGTACACAGTTTACATTTTGCACACATTTTATAAGAAAAGTCTGAAACTCGTGAATCTCCATATATGTATCTACCCCTTACCAACCCCTTACGTGATATTGCATTCTGTCCTGATAACTTTATGTACCTCAGATTTTCATTATAGAGTGAGCTTATTAAATGTAACTAATGTGTTAAATTTTACTTCCTTTCTTTTCTTACTTCGGAAGTTACTCAAATTCAATATTTTATTTTGACCATGACACCCCGAAATCAAAATTCCACTGTACTTCCAGTAAGACTAGAATCAAGTAATTTAGTACACATGTATGTTTTCATCCCTAAATCATAAGAAAAATTAAATATTGGAGTTTTCCAAGGTATTTATTTAATTACAATCCCAAACATGAAATATTCTGGCACATATTTGCGGCTTAATTCCATTGCTCCGGATGAAGCTATATGCCTGAGAATTTTTGTATGCATAGAGATCAGCAAGTTTAACTAATAATTAAATTTAACTTTGTTCTGATTACTAGTTTGGAAACTACTAGTAATTTATTTATGGTGGTAGTTGAACCAGCGGCAATCTGCATTGCTCGGCTACGGCGCACACCCATTTATTTCATAGAGTGGGTGAGTTGTTGGTTACATATACTGATGTCTTGAATGCTGAAATGTTCTTATTCACCGATTTTCAAATGGAATCATTACATTTGAGCGGCGATAAACAATAAGCGATAAACTTACAAAAGGATATGAGATCCCACAAAAAATTCTTGTAAAAATTGGCCAAGTCTCGTGTAGTGACAAAAAGTTATGAGATTTTCTTCTGAGCGAAATCTACACTTTACAGTGTGTATTCACTTCACTTTGTGAAATAGAATGGTTTCTCTCGGTGTTATAGATAATTTATTTAGAATTAAAAAAAAAAGATCTGATGACTTGACCATTGTGCACGTCATAAGTTTTACTGAAATTGAGGGCATAATATATACGTGTCAAATTCGAAAAAGTGCGAGTGAAATCTTGGCTTGTACATTTTATTAATTTGATACATTTAAGGTATTTATATGGTTTAACTAAAACATGGCGCGCATATTGGCCAAGTTATCAGATTTGTTTTTTAATCTAAATTAACGATCTGTGACACCGAGAGAAACCATTCTATTCGCAAAGTGAAGTGAATACACACTGTAAAGTGTATACTTAGCTCAGGAGGAGATCTCACAACTTTTTGTTACTGTACGAATACGAGACTTGGCCTATTTTTACATGAATTTTTTTCATGGGATATCTTTGTCAGCCATGAATCCAACTGAACGTACACTAAATGTATTTTGTATCTTAATCACAACTAATTAAATATTCAACTTGAAATATTTTTAAACGTTTACATATGAACCTGTTCAAGAAGTAAGCACATATTATAAAATAAATTAAGTGTTCATTATCGAGATATAAATGTTTTTGACGTTAAAATTTGGTTGGGTTAAGTGCTCACTAATAAAACGCAAAGAAATGATCTGATGACTTAACACAGAAAGCACAATACAATGAGCACACAGAAAGCACAATACAATGAGCACACAGAAAATCACAACTTTCTATTTCGTCATCCTCAACGATACTAGCCTTGTTCTAAGTCACTAACGAAACACTAATTTCGTAACGGGCCTTCTGGTTCCAGACGTAAGCACCAAACTTTTGTACTTCTACTGTTCCTGTTCATTCTAAAATAATGGTAGCTATACAGATGTTTTAATTTACCATCCTAGGTTATCTTGCCATTAATAACAACATGAAGAAAATTAAAAAGAGCTACATAAGGTTCAATTAAAAGTTTAATTCTTATAATTTATACCATGTTTTCCAGTCTTTACATTTTGGGAGAGACATTTTTGACGTTTGCCGTAGACTAACTCAGTGATTTCATCACAGTGGGAGTGTTGCATGAAGATCTTATGAGTAAAATTTACAAATATATGGATTCAGGATGGACAGCTAGGTACGTTTATACTGAAAAGTGTTGCCTTACTATCATCGGCAATTTGCAGCAGTTTGTAAACGTGGAGGTTAAGTGATGAAGGAGTGTGGTTTATACTTTCCTATGCATCTTAGTTAAGAGTTTTCCCATAGAATAGTTTTCGTAATTGAAATGAGATTCTGAAAATTCTGAAAAATATCTGTCATCGTTTTAGTGGAAAACTTAAGCCAAAGCTTTCCAGACCCTACTCAACTCATCAACAGACAATGCTACCAGGCCTACCACTTAATGGTGCTGATCCATAATTTTAATGTGTTTTAATTACAGCAGCGTTGAGCAAAAAGATTCACAAGCACCTTAGGCGCACCTGACGTACGTTTTTCAGTTTGGGACTGGTCCCTTTTTCACACGAAAAGTGGCAGATTCCGATGAAAAACTTTCTCCTGCATTAATGCAAGACGTCCTTTCCTGGTGTTTACCTCCAGTTTAACATGCTAGGCATATGTCGTTTCGCTTATGATTAGTAAAGTTTAAATGGGAAGCAGGAACTCGTTGCTTACGTGGGTCGTAGTGAAGTATTAGTCATGTTCGTAGATAGGAAATTATGAGCTTTAAGCAAAGTGTCCAGAAGAAACGAAATGGAATGCAGTAAACGTAAATAATTGATGTCAGAAATCGAGTTTTGCCTAATCAACTTCACATGATAACTTGTTGAATTGACGCGATGAAGAATTTGTAGCAATCACTTTACATGGTTTTCATTAAAAGATGGAAGCAGGCTCTTATGTTGTCTGTTTGGGCATGCACAGTTACGCCGAGAACGACTATACCGTCGAATCTGTTAAATGCTGGTAATCCATAGTTGTGGGAAGTTTGATACAGGCAAACATATTCCATCGCATAGAGAAAACGCTTAGCGTCATTTTCACGACAAAAATTGAATCTCTGATTAATCTAATTCGCAATCAAATGTACTAATTTTTAAGAAAATATTTCTTAATATTTATTGCAAGATTTAACTGGGCACCAGGTCACAATGTACGACTCGAAAATTTGTCTGAAATTAAAACCACGTTTATATAAAATAGCAGATGATCGTACAAATTCCGCAAACTCATATCATAGAACAAGTGTTGGTGTGTGGCTGTAAATTACGTTGTTTAAAAGAGGCACTTGGTTCAGTGTAGTGTGCTCTGATTCAGGCCCACGCCTGGAAAAGTCATAGTCTTGGACGCTTTGTTTCACGTCTCAATTGTACGGCAGAGTCACCTTGTACAGTGACGTATCCCGCACTCATTATCCATCGCAGAGAGGTTTGGGATTTATACCAGAGTATTGATGTACTGTACAACCGTTTGACTAGGAACTGTACACCGCCCCTCATGGCCATTTCTTTCACCACTATGGTTCGTGACAGGTAATCACGTGCCCAGTGCCAGGCGACTTCGCAGTGCCTTTGCAACAGCGACTGTGGTTTGGGCTAGTATATTTTTATGGGCTAGTATATTTTTATGGGCTAGTATATTTTTATGGGCTAGCATAATTCGCGTCACAAAGAACCCCTATTCATAAACGAACGTACTCAGTTAGGCCCATAAAATAAATATTTTTCTCGAAGTAAACATCTATAAGCTGGCATTCGATCTTCTATTAAGAGTCAACGTAACAATTTTAGAGTTCACATTTAGTTACGTGACTTCATAATTCTGTATTAGGTTAGTAAGAATAGTTAGTTTCTTGCAGAGGATCTGGTAGCTTGTAATATATTATTTATTATTTTATTTTATGCGAATAAACCTATACAGATCACGCAAAACGTAGTCATTTCCTGTTTGAGTTTCTTTTGCCATTCCAGTATTCTCGCATCCGTTTACTGAAGGCAAGTTTTCTCTCTTCTGTCCATGTTGTGACGGTCTTCTTAGCTTTGGTTTCTGACATGACTACCAATCGTGAATTTTTTGTCTGTAGATTTGGTGATCCATGATTTTTGAACTCTTGATTTTAGCTCTTTCTAGGTCTTGTCTTACTTGATCGAACCAACTGTTAGGCAATTTTAATGCTTGCATGAGTTTGAATATCTGCTTAGTTAATCTGTGATCTGGCATCCTGTAGATGTGACGGTAGTATTTTAGTCTGCGTTTTCTGATGTCATTGGCTGAGTTTGAGTTGGAGTGTACTGCTTTGTTTGACTTTAGTCTGTAGCCTTCTTCTGTTTTGGTTGGTCTAATAATTTTCCTGATTATTCTTCGTTCTTCTTTTTTGATGATCTTGATATCCCTCTTAAATATTAGTTTGAGTGTTTCTGTGGCGTATAGAGCGTTGGGTTTAATAACTGTATTGTAGTGTCTAATTTTTGATTGAATTGCTATGTTCTTTTTGTTGTAGATGTTGCAGGTCTGTCCGAAAGCCTTTTTCATTTTGTTGAGTCTGTTTTGTTGTGCCTTCTTTTCGAGTCCTGTTGGACTGATAATTTCGCCTAAGTATTTAAACTCGGTGACTCTGTTGATTTTTCCATATTATGTGTCCAGTGTTTTATGTTCACTTTTTGTGCCAAGAAAAACAGTTTTCTCAAAGGAGATTTCTAGTCCAATTTTTTCTGCTAATTCTTTGAGGAATTCTATTTGTTTGATGGCTTGTTGTTCACTTTCTGACAGAATAGCCAGATCATTTGCGAAAGCCAATCATGAGATATTTAGCCTGTTTCTGCCTAGTTTTACTGGGGTGTTCGTTTCCTCTCTAATGACTTTGTCCGGAGCTAGATTAAATAAGATTGGCGAGAGACCGTCATCCTGTCTAACTCCAGTTTTTGTTTCGATTTCTCTGGAGAGTTCTCCCATGAATTTTACTTTGTTTGTGGTGTTGGTGAGTGTCTGATTGATTAATTCTATTGATTTATTGTCCAGACCATATTCCCTTGGGGTACTGAGTAGGCTTTTCCATCGATGGAGTCATACGCCTTCTTGAAGTCTACAAAGGTGCATATGGTTTTCTTGTGCCTGATTGATCTGTATTTTAGGGTGGTTTTTAGGTTAAAGGTTTGCTCTGTTAGGTCTAAAACCTGCTTGGTATTCGCCAATTTTATGTTCGATTTGTTCTTGTACTCTTTTGCGGAGACAGGCAGAGAGAATTTTGTAGGGGACTGATAGTAGAGATATTCCTCTGTAGTTGTTCACACTGGTGCGGCCACCTTTTTTGTGAAAAGGAAGTATGAGAGCGCACTTCCAGTCTTTCGTGATTTCGTTTGTCTCCCAACAATGTCCGATGATTTTGGTTAGTTCTTGGAGTAAAGTTTAGCCTAGATTTTTCAGGAATTCCGCCACTATGCCATGTTCTCCTGATGTCCTCCCATTTTTGAGTTTCTGAATATGCTCCCAGATTTCTTCTAGTGTTAGTGCTGGAGAATCTGTATTGATTTCTCCTGATTGTTCTGAGAACTCTTCAGCTGGTTCTGGGCAATTTAGCAGTTGCTCAAAGTAGGTAGCGAAGAGTTCACAGTTTTCTCTGTTGTTTAGTGCCAATTTTTAATTCTTCGATATTTGTCTGTTAGGAGTTCTACAGTATCAATAATTCTGATAAGCATCAGCTGCATTAGGAGCTAAGCGGACCTCAAATTTCGAAAGGAAACAATGGTAGTAACGCCAAATGTCATCCTGCAGAATCAGGATTCATGCGCTTTCCACCTAAGTGGCTCAAATCAATGCAGAAAAGATTCAGTCCAGTTCATTCTCAATTGGAGACAAGGTCGGGAATAATGCTACCCACGAGACTAGACGAATTCTTTGGATCGTTGGACAGTAAGGGCGATATGTGGGCGGATATTGTCCTGTTGAAAAAGTACTTTCATAAATTTTGTAGGAAGGCCAAATGAACGGGTTGGATGATGTGTTGGATGTTCAACTACTCACTGCTCATTGGGAAATATGACATCACACCCCAGCATTCAGAAAATGGAGGGGAAGTCCCTGGTGCAATGATACCTCGAATCCACTATCAATATTTATTTAGTAGCGGTCTCCTGCAATTCCCTGGACTACAACGACGAAGCGAACATACGCTTGGCGCTGTCTTTCAGAAGGGGGCGTCCATAAATTACGTGAGGTGAAAATAGGGGTCGGGGTCCGGCGAAATCTCACCAAATCTCACCAAGGGAGGAGGGGGGGTGTACGGATATCTCCCGTGAGGTTTTTGGAAAATTGTTGAACTGTAGAGTTAAAAATAAAATGTCTACAAATGAAGCGAAAGTCGAATTTAGGGGGGTTTCTCGTCGAAAAGTTGGGGTGTAACCGGCTTTTGGAAGGGTGAGACCTAAAAAAAAAGGGGGGGGGGGTCTCACGGACCAGAACTCACCAGAGGTAGGTGGGGGGGGGGGGGGGGTCTCACGGTCCGGAAAACCGGAAAAAAACTCACTAATTTATGGGTGCCCCCGAACGCGGATATGATAATGCGTCTTCCTCCTGCGCCAATATTGAACCACAGTGGCCATTTTTCGAGTTAAATAGCGCCCAATTCACCGGTCCATCTATCGGCCTCACGGAAGCAGACTGTATGTCAGGCAAACTATGTAAAAACGAGCTCAATAGGTGTGAGGGTACAAATCCTTTTGCTGCCATTTAAATTTCGGTTTGCCACGGTTTCTAGAAATCAATCCAAGCAAATGCAAGTAAAAAAATTAAATTAATTTACTATACAAACTACACGTACCAACTACTTGTAACTTTGAAGCGTAATATATCACTGTTAACGACAGTTTGGTTCCTCTGATTTTGTGGATCTGCTACCACATCTCTCATTATGCAAGGGCCCCCATTAGACGCTTGATTTCAACACAGAGATGCACTTTTGGTCATCGCATGTGGAGCTCACAGGTACAATTATTCTGTCGTCTGACTAATGCGTGATTTTACTCGATTATTGGTGTAGGCAATAGATTAAGCGCTCTATTGTAAAAGGGTATCATCCGATGCCGAAATCATAAAGTTTTGAATACGTATCTACGCCAAAACTGAAAGTAGAGGTTTTAAAAACTATTATTTAAGGATATTGAGAAGTTACTGAATGTCATGAACAAAATACTGAAGAAAGTTTTTGGATTGAATATAAATCAAAGCAAGACAAAAATAATGAAATTTAGCAGAAATGATACCAATACTAGTAGATTAAATATAAAAATAGTATCGGATGCAGTAGAAGAAGTAAGTGAATTCTGTTACTTCGGAAGCATAATTAACAACCGATGGCCGAAGCAGGAATGATGTTAAAAGCAGAATAGCACTAGTAAAAAGAGAAATCTTTTAGTTTCAAATATTGATCTAGGAATTAGAAAAAACTTTTTAAAACTCTATGTGTGGAGCACAGCACTTTATGGTAGCGAAACATAGACTTTAGGAATACCGAAAAGAAAGAAAATTGAAGCATTTTAAATGTGGTGCTGCAGTAGAATGCTGAGAATTAAGTGGACAGACAAAGTAAGAAATGAACAAGTTTTGGAAATGATTGGTGAGGAAAGAAGTTTGTGGAAGAAGCTTTCAGAAAGAAGAAACAGGCTGGTAGGTCATATTTTGAGACATGCTGGCTTGGTTAATTTGCTGGTGGAGGGAACAGTCGAAGGTAAGAACTGTAGAGGAACACCGAGATTAGAATATCTGAAGCAGATAATTCAGAAAGTGGGTTGTAAGGGGTATGAAGGGATGAAAAGGTTAGCTCAGGATAGGAAGGGATGGGGGATAATAATAATAATAATAATTTAATTTAATTGCAATGGAGCACAGGTTCCGGTGGCCATTTTTCCTACACCCCATCTTCCCCCTATCCAGGATTACATCAAACCAGTCTAAAGACTTACGAAAAAAAAAAAAAAAAATTAAAAAACTACAACGAATACAAATCTTCGACAGTGATGCATAAAAGGTTCTCCCATGCGCAAATACTACTTGCGAAAGAAAAGATTAAAAAAATTATAATCTTTCGAAATCGTTAGATTAATTGTGGGCACGAAGAAGGAAAACAGGAAAAACGAATATTTCAATAGAGAGGGAAATTTCTGTGATCGGTATGACGATTTTTTAGAAACGTGCACTGTTATGAATATTTTGCAGCAGAAGCTGATGGTTGACTTATAACTGATTAAAAAGGTATTAGGTACAAAGAGAGACCGAAAGGAATGCCAACTGTGAAACACCGACGAAAAACTCGTCATCAACTTCTTGCGTTGATTTATCTATCTATATTAGAGCACGCCAAAGGTTCCTTAGAAGAAACGTGTACACATGTGGCTTTGTTAGGGCTGCCGCTCCATTCATTCCTTCCTACCTTCCGGTCGTCAACGTGAAACGGCAGTACATTTAATCAGACTTATGCACTTTTTTTTCTTACGAGCGTCAAAACTTTGCACAGCGGATTTGTTGGGATCTTCCCTGTCGTCCTACTTAATATACTGACTTTTTACGAGACAACTACGCAGAAATAAATTGGAGGGGAGGGGGGAAGACACAGATTCATATTTATATCCAATTCAGTTGCAATAATTGATTGATCACAATTTTTAAATCGTCTAGTTTGAATGATTTTACGTTAATTATCTCAACAAAAGCTAAACTATTTTATCACGTTCCAGAGTTAATCCACCGTTAGTAAGTATCCTCTTTTCTGTCAATAATCTTATTTTATCGTATCTACGCCTTCAGATACTACAAACACAAGGACACAAAACTGTTGCCAGAATGATATAATCGCTTACTTTAAGGAAACTTGTAACGAAACATTGCTCGCACGATCTTCAGTCGGAATAATTATGGGCTGCATGATAAATTTTAAAGGGTTTTTCACTCTTAAAATTTGTTTATTGTTATTATTTTTACTTATGGCTTTAAGCGTCGGGAGGGCTTGGGATTGGAGACAAGGAACAGGAAGGAATTCGGCCATGGCCTTTTGAAAGAAGCATCCCGGCATTCGCCTGGAGTGATTTGGGGAAACCATGCAAAATCCAAATCTGGATGTCCGGATGGGGATTCGAACCCGCGTCCACACGAATGCGAGGCCAGAACGTTAACCGTTTACCCACCGCGCTCAGTTTAAAGATGATTAAATCTGGAGACGCCAATAGTTCTGCCTCGGTGGAGCCATCCTAAAGTCACGTGGATACAAGGTTGCCGTAGCAGGTAGACGACCAACCCGGGACAAAGCTGTTCTGAATGGCGATTAATAACTTTTTTAACTACTCACGTTTGTATATCCCAGCGAAATATATTGAAAAAATATCCTTTTCCTCTGCATGAAGCACTCTAAACATTTATTCATCAGATGCCGTCGTAGAGAGAAAAATCAAAAAAAAAAAAAATCAGCCCTTTTATTTCCATACCACCCCCACTAGTGTTGTAAAAAAAACGGTTTTTTTTCTGGCTTGAAAAAAAAAACATGAAAAAAAAACTTTGAAAAAAAACATGTTTTTTTTTCTGGAACACGTTTTTTTTCACAACTACTAAATCTCATATTTGTAAGGCAGTTATCGTTTAAAATGACTGTTTTAGAGTTTATTCTAAGTACTTCTCTAGTTTAAAATCAACTATATTTTTCTGGTTCAGTAGGAAAAAAAATTACAAAAATATTGGCAAAATTGACTGAAATTTTCTTTATGAACGGGGATTTCCCGAAGAGACTAGGTTGCGCGAGAAGGAATCCCCATTCCCCATTGTTTGGATTGATACTTGCTATTTGAAATAGTGCTGCCAACCCTACAAAATTACCTACAGATCTTTTAAAAAAATTGGGAATTTAAAATTTATCCACGGTTTTTATTACTTATTGGGCTTTCCTTATATTCGTATACTTGTCAACTCTCAGAGTATAGTGGTACTGACTCATTAAATTATCAGTAAGGGAGCGTGCATAAACCACATAGCTCCGTTTTGGCCTCCTGTGAACCCACACGTAGCCCTACGTGGCTTTTGCCCCCCCCCCCCCCCCCCCCTCACGTAGAACGTAGCTTTCTTCCGTTTTGATTCCAGAAGACATTTTGTACTGTTTTCTCTTGTCAGACTATTGTAAATTACATACGGATATAATTAACTGAGGGAAATAAATACTCACATGCTGTTTTGAGTTCAGTTCCTCATTTTAACTGTGAAAAATGTTACGAAAGGGAAGTTAGGTGGCCTGGCTCGGAACCCCCCCCCCTCTCCCCACGTAGCCCAGCATAGCCTTCCAGCTAACCCCTCCTCCCTCTGGACCGAGCCACGTAGTTTGTGCACGGTCCCTAATTATGAATCGTTTCCTTGCAACCGTTGGTGTAAATAAACGATTGAAAAGAAGTAAAGCTCCTATTTTGTATGATAATAGATTTTAATTCAAACTTAAAAGACCTTAACACAGAATTATCAGCACAGTCTTTATGCACAGTGTGTACTTTGCTCACTATTTAAAATTGCAATTTCAAAATCTTTTGCGTACAATACAAGAACAACCAGTAAAAGAAAATTTAACTATTTCTGAAGTTATGGATCTAGAGGAGACAGAAGAAGAGACAGAAAATTCCGACACCGATCGAACTAATGTTGGTAGTGCTGATACTAGTGAATGTGGTACTGACATAGAGGATGAATAAAATTATGTTACCTATATAGATACACTTATGAATAATTATGTGAGACATTATATGATTCAGTAAGACTTAAAACACACATGTAAAATGGAAGTTCCTTAAATAAAACTATAATTTATCAAATATATTGTTTTCTGAAAAAAAACAAAATTTAGAAAAAAAACACGGGTGCTAGGTTTTTTTTCATGTTTTTTTTCACAAAGCTGAAAAAAAAACATTTTGTTTTTTTTCAGTTTGCAACACTAACCCCCACTGAAAACAATTTACAAAATGTTAAATTAAATATTCGGTTTTGGATCAATGAAACACATGATATGTGAAAATTTGAACTTTTAAACTTATTCCGTTAACGAAGTAGATACCTACAGCAAACAGAGAAACTACATCACTTCTGGTCCTAAAAGGGATGTTTGGCAGCTTTCACAGAAACCTAAAAAAACAAGTCTAAAAGTTACAAAACGTTCTAAAAGAAAGAAAGGTAATGAAGCAGGAAGTGAAAGCTTGAAACATTATCTGAGAGAAAATAATAAAAAGCTTCTAGGGTGTCCAATAGCAACTATAAAAGGTAATAGGTATGTCATGGGAAAAGAGGAGAACAATTGAGAGGAAAACAAATTAAAAGTTTTGAAGGGCGAAAGGAGAAAAAGAAGAATTCACGAAAAATAGTTTCCAAAATGGAAAAAACAAAAGTAAAAAGTCATTTCAATTACCAATTGCCTACCGGTACTGCCTTTCTTTGTTATTCCAAGAAACTTAGCTATGCTGAGGAAAAGATGGCACTGTAATTTGACTCCGCACAGGCCATGTTATTTCAAGTTGATAGCTCAGCCGGTGGCCAGGGAATGGAATGTCTTCGCAGCGGCACGAAAAGGCGAAGTGAAATGCCATTGCGAGACTTGTAAGACAGAATCTCATTAAGCGTAATGAATGATACATCAGGCCTCGAAATAGCTGGTTGTCTTTCTTTATGGTTACGAGGGTTCTACCTTATGTTGTGTACGTAATTCCCTATCTCAAAGCTGAAAGTATTTTTAACAAACGGCCAGTTTATCTAAGATATACATTTTATGCAAAAACTACCGTGTTCTGTTAAAATATGTAAAGTATCTTTCTTCGTTACAGAAGTCGTTGACCTAATTCTTGTTCAAAAAGCTCTATGTCATACACAATGATTTAAGATATTATTAAGAACTGCAACCCAAGTCATCTGACTTGAACTAAAACATTTTTTTTCCAGGGTGTTTACAATTTTTCATCTTCCGCTGGTTCTGATACTACTTTTCTATTTGTATACCATTCAGTGAATGTACCTTCTACGCAAAGAAGTAATAAATTAATTTTAATGGCTGATTAACTTATTCTTTATGCTATTTAGGTGTTGAATACTCCATTTTGAATCTTTTCCACAGCACCTATGGGGTACTTGACACCAAAATGAAAACTACAAAACTTTAATCGAAAAAGAAACAGTAAGTTGTGACGAATTACTTGCTCGATGAGAGCTAATATATATATAAAACGAAAACTAGATAAATTTGTCTTATAAAAACTCTGAAACAACTGAGCAGATTTCAATAGGGTTTTCACCGTTTTAAAGCTTAGAATCTCAATTCAGTTGTTTGGCATGTCTTATGTTTCAACGTTAAATAACGCAGGAGCATTAAATGAAATTCTGAATGTATGATGTCGAAACCCATAGATGGAAGGATTAGATGTTGCATACTTCGCACTAAACACACCACTACAATGTCTGTGGCCATAGCCTTAAATGAAAACAATAAGAATACAATAACAATTATTTTGCACATTAAACAAAACTTGAAGTATTCTTTCCTTTAATTCGGTATATTCGATTTTTAAACGCCATAGTTAGCTGTAACATGAAGTATTCTTTCCTTTAATTTGGGATATTCAATTTTTAAACGCCATAGATAGCCGTAAAAACAACAGAGATTTTGTTTATCCACGATCTTTGGTAGGACAACTACAATGTCTCTGGCCATCAGCATTAGTCTTCTGTTCAAAATAGAATAATTTATTTACGATTATTCTGGATTCGCTTTTGATATGTGTATAAAAGGCTGAATCTGCAGAGTATCTGGTGTTTCGAGCAAAACGTATATCCATTCACTTCGAAATTGAATCAAATATGAGTTTCTAACATAATCTAGCGTTGTTCAGTAATGTAGTAATGCAATTTCTTAACCAAATTAACAAAGTTTGATAGACATGAATCTTTTCGGACGAATGAAAATAATGTACGTGCAAATAAATTTCAACCCACCCGTTACTTGGTAGGGAGCGGGTTTTCTTTAATTCCGAAAAATTTTGGCGCAAATTTTTTGAAACTTTGTACAAATGTTTATCACTGTGGGAATTAAAATGTCGTACGGGTAAATCTACGCCAACTATACCGGGCAACGCCAGGAACTACACTAGTTATAAATAAAAATGCATAGTCACATGGCACGAAATGGAAATCAGAGCGCGTGACGTCACATTCTTGCACGCACCAGTTTTGTTCCTATGTTAAGCAAATTTCGCCAATCAGTGCGTCTTATATTTAAGATTTTAGGACAATCTCTTACTCAGTTCTGATTACCAATCCATAATGCAGATAATATTTGCAATCAAAGCTGGATTTCCCATAGGAAACAGCTCTAATTTGTCCAAAATTGATGTGATGATGCTAGGAAAGTTTTTCGAATTGTACCGTAATTTTGCACAGCAGAATTCAGGAATATCAAAATTTACTCAAAAACTGAAAGCGTAGTTTGATGCTGAAAATTGCAGATATTATATTAAATTAAGAAATGTTATATAAGAATGAAATCGTTCTCGGCGTTGTGTTTGAATGTTAGGCATTAGACTCAGTTTAAAGGATAGATTCCAGAAACTTATTGTATAGCCTAGAAATAAATGTTGTTATAAGTTAAACATTATTTTACAGAACCAATATTAGCAGAGGCAGTAGTTAAAATGTATTTTAAAAGTTATGCACATAAATAGATAAGGAACTAACAGCTAATATTCTTCGCTAGAATATGCCAATATTCAGATGATATGATGATATATTAACTGTGTTGATAAAGTCTAGCACACTCAATACAGCAGCTACGTTAAGAATATTAGGGACAAATTTTGATAAGAATTACTATGCATTATGTATTTGTATTAATTTAAATCATGTATCTGATCACACAGATGCTGTGTGACTAATAACAACAGATTATAAAGACATCGTGCTTATGGGAGCAAACGATACTCTGAAAATAATAATTGATTTATCTATAAAATTTAAGTTTAAGAAAAAATATTGGAGTACATAGCTTGTTAAACGTAATAAAATATTAAGTAAAAATTTAGGTAAAAATAGTCTTCACAAAAAATATTGACGACTTTGTATACAAATATGCTGGATAATATCCTGCAAGTTTTTGTCATTTTTTTGTATATTTTCCTTATGTGGAACGTTAATAAACAAACTGTTTGCATTTTACATGACGTATTTGCACACTGACGCACTATACACCACTTGCAAACTGTAGAACGCATTTTATCAACAAAATAATAAAATCACCACATCTTATAGCCGCAAGATTGGAGATGTGACAGTTCCGGGCGTTTTTGGCGCCAAATTCAAATCAGAATTTTTTTTACATTTTTCCGTTTGTATTTTTAAATAATATATGTATATATATATTGTTATAGCAGACGTACTGACTACTTTCCGAAAATTATTCAAGTACCCCACTGTGAGAGACATTTTCGCTGTAAGTGATTATTCGGCAAGGTTGAAGAGGCGTTACACCGAGGGCAGTGGGTGAGTGGTTAACGCTCTGGCCCCGCATTCTGGAGGATGCGCGTTCGAATCCCTGTCCATCCGTACTGATTTGGGTTTTCCACGGTTTCCCCAAATCCCTCCAAGCGAATGCCGGAATGCTTCCTTTAAAGAAAAAGGTCATGGCCAAATTCCTTCCATTTCCTTGTCCCCAGTCCCATCGCGCCTCTAATGACCTCTACTTCGACTTCGACGAGGCGTAAAGCCACAGGTAAAAAAAAAAAAAAAAAAAAAAGAGGAGTTACAGAATTTACTGTCAACACATTGTATACGGAGGGTTCAGTGTATATCTGTAACGTCTGCTTTTTGCGAATATATTGATGGAACATGTCCCCGTTGAAGGTAATTGGTCCATTTGATGGATACGCTAGAACTGGCAACTAATTTTTTTTGATGTCATATGCCATGACTACGTAATTGTTTAACAGTTTTTTCGAGAATAATTTAGTCACAGAGACTTTGTATTGAGAAATCTGTACTGGGTCAAGGAACTATTACGTACTCCAGATGATGACATCAGCTACCGCCAAGAAATCATCTGGTTACAAATTACAGTTTGTCTCGTGACGGAACATGAATCGGATCGCCGGCCTTGGTAGCGTAGGGGCTAGAGTGCTAGCTCCACGTGCCGAAGGCCGCCGGTTCGAATCCGGCCGCGGGTATGGATGTTTAAGTGTTGTGTGAAAGTCCTGTCCGTCCTGTGGCGTCCATACATTGGAATAATACACACTGAGAGCTACAATAATTACATAGAGCTGGCTGTATGGCCTCCGTTGCCAAACGCCATTAAAAAAAAAAAAAAAAAAAAAAAAAAAAAACTTAAATCGGAGCCTGTGGTCAAGAGTACTGCTTAGCTGAAGACAACAGCAGTAAGCATTCAATGTTTCTGGGTGGTTAAGGTGTGGGAACAGCTGACTGTAGTAACCCCACCCCTTCCAGAGGCCATCACTGATTATTAGTAAGGTTTTCATTTTCTCAATAATGGTCATGCCACGATAATGCAAGCAGGGAGCAAACTCATAGCCAATTGAAGTAATTCATGTGTTAATGGCTTTTGATTACCGGACGATTAAAGCCTCTACAGCACAGTACCATCC
The DNA here is from genome assembly GCA_031002005.1 of Vandiemenella viatica. NCBI lineage: Eukaryota > Metazoa > Arthropoda > Insecta > Orthoptera > Morabidae > Vandiemenella > Vandiemenella viatica. Next base: position 61,290,549 of record JARYHS010009186.1, read on the forward strand.
ACTGCAGCCACTCATGAAACATCCGTTCGCACACAGCTCGCAACTAATTATCAATCAAATATCATTCAAACAACAATAGCTTCACTTTCGCAAAACTCTTAGCTTCAAGTAATTGAAATGTTTGTATCACCCTAGTCTTCTGGATTTACTGCTTTTCCTACACTTATAAATCTGTTTTCATTTCTTTCATAAAGCTTCAGTCATCTTCAGCAATTTGACAGCAGTTATCATTGAGAAAACACTATCCGGCATTTATTTTAAACAACAAAATCAACTTCTAGCAATTTATATTGTTTAGCAATCGAGTTATGTAGGTGCGAAATGTTAAATTTAGATTAAAAAAATTGATTTTATTCTCATATTTTAGTAATATGAAGTTAAAATTTTCGAGCCTGTGGCTGCACATAAGTACAATTATAGCGCTACCAGCCATTAGATATTCAGAAACGAAGTTCACTTTTGCGATACTACTGTACTAGGAAGACATTTCTAGTTTTCATTAAAAAGATAATAAACACGCATGTGCAGTAAATACACTATTAAAAGTATTATTAGTAGAATGGTTAGAACTGTTCAACGCACTTACTACCTATTTGTTGCACATATCACAATATGTAATGTTTCCATTTGTTTGGAAATTTGGAAACTTTTTAATACACTGCCTACTTAAAGATGATTTGGACATCGGTTGGGCATACTGGTGCTTTACTATATCACACGTCTCACCACGGCCTCCGTGCGAACAAGGACCTCAAAGACGTTCATTTGAATTTTTGCAAATAAATAATTAACAAATTATTTGTGTTTTTCGGAACTAATTTTATATATACATTGTAAAGAAAAATACGTAAAATAGACAAAAATAGGTCCTAAAGACAATTCAGGCATTTTTAGCCAATATAAAACAAAAAATAACGGGTATAAACGTCCATAAATCGTATATGTGCAACGTTATTTTCATATATTTCGATCAGGAGCAAAATAGATTTTTGCCTAAAATCAGAGGTCTAGTGATAAAAAAATGAGAGACTCAGGAGAGATTCGTACACGGGATTTTAAACCCCGACCTCTCACCGTCAATACAGTCATGATGGGAGAGTTTTGGCCAGTCCTGAACCTTATAAATGCGGTCATGTGTCACACTTGATCGTCCAAGGCATAGTTTTCACTGCCTGTCAGCATTATACTTTCCAAGGCAATATACTCCCTGTGATTCCTAATAGCGTAAACTCACTACCCTCGCTTCATACCTTGGTAATGAGCAATTTAGTGGCTCAGTTGGTTAGGGCGCGTGACGTGGGGACGGAAGGTCCCTGGTTTGAATCCTGGTGTCAGCTAGAATTTTTACGAGCTCTAAAACTGACCTTCATTTCTGGCAGAGCTTTGCTTTGTTCATGTTAAGCACGCTAGGACACTCCGTGGTTTGGATTCCATGTAAAGCTGTAGGTCCCCTTTCACCGGTAGGATTATCGGGGTAGGGAAGCCATGACAGAGGCTCATGCGCGGTTAATCGAAACTCTGTCACTCGGCGGCCGAACAATCCTTCGGGATCTCCCGGTCAACAATGCCATACGCGTTTACCTTTATATCTTGGAAATAATTATTCCGTGGCTAAATAATCTTTGAGTTTGGACAGAAGTGCTGCCACAAATCATGTATTCATCAATTTAGTATCATGCAGAATAGAACGAATTATGAATTAACTGTAGGCAGAACTCCCTCACCTTGGAATGGTTAGAAAGCAGACTGGGTGCGTAATTATAAGAGTTTGTATCGATTGGTCTCACCACATATATATGACACTGTTTTACGAAAAGAAAACTACAGTGTTACTTTTTGCTTCTAATAGTGAAAGTAAACTACTCAATAAAATCCTTTCGGGTGTCCTGACGGATAGTGTTGTATAAACTCGACGTTTCGAAAGCTAGCTCTAGGCTCTAGGCGGTGACAGTCAGCTTGTGACAGCTAGAAGGGACCTGACACCTGATGAAGGCAGCAAAACTAGCTGTCGAAACGTCCTGTTTATACAACACTATCGGGCTGGACAGCCGGGATATGTACGCTGAGAAAGTCTCCATTCACACCAAGTAAATTTTGTTAGGAATAAAACGTCGCTGAAACGGTTATCCTAGGTTGATTACTACTTAAAAACTTGATGGAGACCACATACAATAGATACATACACCTGTTGAAGATTCCAACCTATGAACCAATTTACTCTGAAGCAATCAAATATTTATTATAGAATTCTGCTTAACTTGATGTCCCATTACGAGCCAATAGAGCGTGAATTTTGGGAATAAAAAGTAGCCATTGCATATTAATGTGTTGATTAGAGATGTTTAACTCTTCATCGATGCGAAATACTCTCGAGAACCTATGATCCAACTCCGGATATAGACGGATATGACTCCAGATCGGAGCATTTTGAATGTGAGCAGGTAAATAGTCACAACTTCCAGTTCCTACGGTCGCTTGTGAAACTTAGTTATTTTGTAATATACCGGGTGTTTCAAAAATGAACTGTTTATTTAAGAAATCAATAAAAACTAAACGGGCGGGGATAGAAATACACCGTTTGTTGCAATATGCTTGGGACAACAGTAAATTTTCAGGCAGACAAACTTTCGAAATTAGTTACAATTTTCAACAACAGATGGCGCTGCAGGTGAATGGAAAGATATAGAAGTAAACGCAGTCTGTGAGTTCACCATTCTGTAAGTCGTCTTTCTTCTGTAAGCGTGTGCTGTTCACAGATTGCATGTTTGCTGTGAAAAAATGGTGGAAAATATCGTACTTTAGATTTTTCCAGACTGCAGCGCCACTTGTTGTTGAAAATTGTAACTATTTTCGAAAGTTTGTCTGCCTGAAAATTTACTGCTGTCTCAAGCATATTGCAACAAACAGTGTTTTCCCATCGCTGCCAGTTTAGTTTTTATTGATTTTTCAAACATAACGGTCATTTTTGAAACACCCTGTATATTTATTTCAAACTGTCTGAAACAAGAAGTCAATAGTGGATGTTCGTTACATCGTTCTTTTGAACTGACTGCACTAAAATCCATCTTCGTGTTCAAAGTCCAAATAACGCCCTGGGAAAGAAATTGACATGATAGAAGTGTTTGCTTTACCGACATTCAGTGAGAAGTGGCCGGAGAAGCTGGAGACCATATTTAAATAAGTACTGTTTGGAAAATTACGACTTGACCTTGTTGTTATATTTGTAAAATTTAGATAACTTGTAAAGAATTTGTGATGCTAGCAGAGATACTAAATTCATGTTAAACTTGAAGTAAGTGATCCATGTATGGTATATACACAATTGTCAATAAATGGTCAGGTTAACGATTATATCAATTTAGTGTTATATGTGCTGTTCCTTGACCCCCCCTCTCCTAGATCTCTCTGGCCTCTAATGACCCAGGCGTCGACGAAGCATAAAATTCGAAGCAAAAAAGAAAAGAGAAAAATGTTTGTCCTTCCATGTAACAGCACTCTTCCATCAGAAATAATTTGCCCAGAGAAAGAAAATACAATGGTTACAGCATCTTCAGATATATGACAGTAGTTATGCCTGATGTAGACAGAGGATTCCTGTTGAATATTTTTTCTTTGGTCCTTACACCTCGTAGACGTCAAGGTCATTAGAGGCGGGAAAGGACTCGGGCAAGGAATTGGAAGAAATCGGCCATCGCCTATTGAAGGAAGTATCCCGGTATTTGCCAGGAATGATTTGGAGAAACCATGAAAAACCCAAATCTGGATGTCCGAACAGCGATTCGAACCGGCATCCTCCCGAATGCGAGGATGCTGAATTGGATTTTGTTACACTCAAAAATCAGAATCTTGCATTAGGTTTTCGTGTACTTTGAATCGGTGTTTTCGTAAGAGAGACGACAGCTTAAACTATAATTTCCACCCGAACAGTGGGTAAAATGTTATCCATCAATTTAATGGAACAATTATTCTCTACTTCTCGAGCTGTTTTGACCCATTTCTAGTTTGTTAATTAGAGTTAAAATGTCTGCACAGTTTCACTTACTATAAAACAGTTACCATCAATACTTTCATAATTATTATTTAAAAATATCTGTGACATCAATTTCTTAAAATTTCTGACTAATGAATTGTTTTCAAACTTCAGGAGGCGCTTTTGCCTGTGTTTATTTACTAACTCAGTTACTTCTAAGATGATAAATTGGTACGTTTGATGCTTCATAATGCTGCACTTCTGTCTGAAGATGTTCTGGCCTCGCATTCGGGAGGAGGCGGGTTCGAATCCCCGTCCTGGCATTCAGATATGGGTTTTCCATGGTTTCGCCAAATCACTCCAGGCGAATGCCGGGATGCTTCATTCAAAAAGGCCATGGCCGAATTCCTTTCCGTTCCTTGTCCCCAGTCCAATACCGCCTCTAATAACCTCGACGTCGACAAGACGTAAGCAAAAAAAAATAAAAAATATTTGAATGTTTACGAGGTCAGTTCAACATGGGAGCCAAACATAAAACCAGTTTAAAAACGATATGCAGTGAAGTTTTTATTTATTCATATACGTCAGCCTGGTCCGAATAGCTCCGCAGTAATGTAAATTGGAATACACAAATATTCAATAATAGCATTTCGTTTGCATTATCAGAACGATCCACCGAACTCGTCTTTGATGTTGTACCGTATCTTGCAGAACTGGCAGAACTTTCAGTACCAGTCGCGTGAAGGTCCTTACTACTAACATAAGGGTCTAAAAGCCGATACAAAAAACGACACGAGAGCCGGGAAACAGCTCCGAGCGCTGATAGCAGCACCGGTAATTTCGTCGTCTGAGGCGATGACTTTATCTGACGCTAGTAGCACAGTGGAAATTGCTTTCTGATGTATTCACTGCACGCGGACATTGACTCTGTAATTCGGCGCGACCTGTCGTAGTCACGAAAAGAAACGTATACATTAGCAAACAGCTGCACAGTTATGATCGCTGATCACGTTAGCTACGATTTATTGTTTATTGCTGCTATAGAGAATATTTTAGTTCCAAGTTTCCAACAGACTTTTAGGTTGCATCTTACGGTGAAGTTATTCTTTCCCACCACACCAATGACTTCAAATCATTCCTTTAGTGGCATATTTATGTCAGAATTTTCAATTGGGTACAAATGATAAGATTTATATTACATTTATCAGTTATTTATTTAGTTGTACGCTCATGATCTGCACAGACGTTGTACAGCAGTCTCTGACATTAACACTGAACACTGCATTCAGTTTGTTTGTCACTTCGATAGGATATTTACAACACTGCGTCTTGAATTTTAGCGAGACGAGATAATAAAGGCCAGTATTTTGTATCCTATACTTTGTAAACTGGAATATATAAAGTTTGAAGCAAGACTAAATCGTATGTTGTAAGAAAATGTTAATTTCATAAACGGTAGTGATAATACAAGTGAAATTTGAGGAACGAACCAGCGGTAGGGACAATGTTAAACTACTATCACGTATTGTGGAAGACTAACTGTCGTAGTTCACTATCAACACAAAGTCAGTTATAAACTTTAGAAGGCAGTAATATGGATATGACTTACTGTACCTCCTGCTATGGAGTTATTAGACTGAGAGCCGTAGTGGGAAATAATTTCTTGGGGCCAATTGTCTAGTTAGTTCCATTTTCTAAATAAGAATGAGTGCATATTTTCATTCTGTTATGGGTAGTTAAAGCCGCGCCTCCTGTGGAGGATAGTTACTGCACTTGAGTTACGCTTTATTAGTCGTTAAAGAGGTAGAATGTTTAATTGGTTTGCCCAAGTCTCCCTCGTATTTCGTAAGAGCAGCTTGGTCCCTACGCTTGGTCCCTACGCTTGGTCCCTACTTTACAGAGCCTCGTCTACTCTTGATAAAGAGTGAACTAAACTGTAGAGATCACGTCTGTTTTATGTAGTTTACGAGTAAAATAAAGGATTAAAGTTTATTCCACAGCGTGAATATGTGAATGTGTAGTGGTTGTTTTTAGTGAGTTAAATAGTGTTTTATTTGTTATATTTGTGAATTAATTTTACGCTGATTTTCCCATTCCTAAGGCTTTGTGTATTTAGTAACCCTCCTGGACTGTTAATAAACGATGTTTATGGTTGTTCATATTTAATACTTTCATGTCCATCTGTAGGGTGGTAGGGGGATGGTTATAGTCTAATAAATATTCGGCGAATGTTTGTGCATTTTTATGCTCTAATATGTCAACATAGATAAACTAATACAACACTGTTCTCGTAGCAACCACAAAAAACTAACAAAAACACTCCATACACAGCAGCTGAGAAAAAAAACAGAGAGAAAGTTTAAGATAGAAATACAGATACAACAACACAAAAAAAATGAAACGAAGTTGGCACCACTGTATTACCAAAACAAACATCATTTAGTTAGCATACAAATGCAGTAACAAGGAAAAACGGTGTGCAGTTGGTATTATAATGTATACACTGCCAAATAGTTATGCAGAAATCCGTGAAAGTTTTGAAACAGTGTTACTTATACAGAAGAAGATCTGTAAAACTGCATAAAGTGCTGTTCGAGACCGCCATGTGATGATCATAATCATACTTGTAAGTACAATGTAAACATGTATATAATAATTTGTAATATTCCGAACAAATTGTCATAACACACATGTAAACGTAAACAGCCACTGAAGATGCCCCACACAATAAGGGCGAAACGCGTCTGGAAATAAATAAAAATAAATCAACCGTTGTGTTTAGAAAGAAATTTTATTAAAAAATCTATTTACATAGAATTTCGTTTATCGGACCTGTTACTTCTTTTGATAGATCGTTTCTCTCTCTAATATTCGGTAGGTGCTAAAACCTTAATCCAGCACATCTCGCTTTAAGCATGATATACGAATTCGTCTCGGTCCCTTGAGTGTTGTTTCCGTGTTTTCACAGATACACGTAATTCAGTATTTAGCACTATTGTGGATTCGTCCAAGCCGATTCCCAGGCACGTAAACTCTACTGCGTCGAGTGCTTTCATTCATGTTATCACTGCTATCTCTAACTAAGAGGGTTCACTGTCACTTCACCTGTCACCACAATACAATAACTTGAGAAGGTAGCGGCGGTCTTTTCCTAGACTGAACGAAATTAATTTGGCGCCTATCTATGATATTCCTTCCAGTTTAAATATAGCCAGCTGTAGCATTCTAATGAATGATTGTGTTGATTTACTATCAGAAGTTAGATTTTTTGAAGATGATATAATGTTATAGATCAAACGGTAGAAGACTGTTAACAGCTGCAGAGTGATCTAGACAGGATATCTAGCAGGGTGAGTCAACATGGGGTGAAGATAAATGCAAAGAAGAGTCAGCTTATTAGGTACACAGATAAAAAGCTAAACGTTGATTATGATTAGAAAGTGGTGACAGAATGGCTTATTGAAAACTCAAAATGTAAATACATTGGCATAGCATTGACTGGGCAGAACACATTGGACAAGTAGTAGGAAATGGGTTCAAAATCTTTCACTTGTTGTAAAGAGTGACGAGAGAATGTACTAGAGTAGTAAGGGAATGGGGTTACAAAACTTTGGTCAGAACACTGTTTGAATCTGGTGGTGTAGCATGGGACCTACACTTTGGGCGATCAAATACAGGAGTTGGAGAGGGCGAAGGATGCTAGATTTGTCTTTGCAAATTACCGCAGAACAAAATCGGTAACTAATATGAAAAGGATCGGGAGTGGGATTTGTTGGAAGATAGAAGGAGAGTGAAGAGAGTCATGGGTGTCTACAAGGCGTGTCTTGATGATGAGGCATGGAAATTTATTTTTGGAAGAATTAAGTGAGGTGCGTGAAAGGGTAAAGATAATCATGACCACATTCTGGCACTTGCTTTCAGGTGGGAATTATTATAATTATTATTATTTTTCGTAGGGGAGTGTGGGTTGTCAGGGTTTAGAAGAAATTATCTAGAAAAATGATGAATAATTTACCAAAACCACTGAAAGAATTTAAATTTCAAATTAGTAGAAACATGTAGGTGGGAAGAGGAAAGGAGAAAGATGGGTGTGTGGAGAGATTGCCACTATAGCGTGCGGTCCATCGCAGTTACACCAAATTAAATTAAACTAAGCTATTAAAAATTCTGGAAACACTAATTACTGACTATCTGAGTTTCAAGGATGTGTTCTTTGTGGCAAGATGAGTATTTTTTTGCAATGAAATTTTCGATTGTAACTCCCGTGTTCTCTTTCAACGAACAGCGTCGGCGAGACTGGAAGATGTGATTTAGACGGAGGTAGCGTGCTGCTTGATGCAGAAGTAAAATCACTCCATTCAGATATCATGTCGGTGTGACAGAGATCTGTGCGGTAAATAAACACTAGCACATACACTCCTGGAAATTGAAATAAGAACACCGTGAATTCATTGTCCCAGGAATGGGAAACTTTATATACACATTCCTGGGGTCAGATACAACACATGATCACACAGACAGAACCATAGGCACATAGACACAGGCAACAGAGCATGCACAATGTCGGCACTAGTAGCGTGTATATCCTCCTTTCGCAGCAATGCAGGCTGCAATTCTCCCATGGAGACGATCGTAGAGATGCTGGATGTAGTCCTGTGGAACGGCATGCCAAGCCATTTCCACCTGGCGCCTCAGCTGGACCAGCGTTCGTGCTGGACGTGCAGACCGCGTGAGACGACGTTTCATCCAGTCCCAAACATGCTCAATGGGGGACAGATCCGGAGATCTCGCTGGCAAGGGTAGTTGACTTACACCATCTAGAGCACGTTGGGTGGCACGGGTTACATGTGGACGTGCATTGTCCTGTTGGAACAGCATGTTCCCTTGCCGGTCTAGGAATGGTAGAACGATGGGTTCGATGACGGTTTGAATGTATCGTGCACTGTTCAGTGTCCCCTCGACGATCACCAGAGGTGTACGGCCAGTGTAGGAGATCGCTCCCCACACCATGATGACGGGTGTTGGCCCTGTGTGCCTCGGTCGTATGCAGTCCTGATTGTGGCGCTCACCTGCACGGCGCCAAACACGCATACGACCATCATTGGCACCAAGGCAGAAGCGACTCTCATCACTGAAGACGACACGTCTCCATTCGTCCGTCCATACACGCCTGTCGCGACACCACTGGAGGCGGGCTGCACGATGTTGGGGCGTGAGCGGAAGACGACCTAACGGTGCGTGGGATCGTAGCCCAGCTTCATGGAGACGGTTGCGAATGGTCCTCTCTGATACCCCAGGAGCAACAGTGTCCCTAATTTGCCGGGAAGTGGCGGTGCGGTCCCCTACGGCACTGCGTAGAATGCGACGGTCTTGGCGTGCGTCCGTGCGTCGCTGCTGTCCGGACCCAGGTCGACGGGCACGTGCACCTTCCGCCGACCACTGGCGACAACATCGATGTACTGTAGAGACCTCGCGCCCCACATGTTGAGCAATTCGGCGGTACGTCCACCCGGCCTCCCGCATGCCCACTATACGCCCTCACTCAAAGTCCGTCAACTGCACATACGGTTCACGTACACGCTGTCGCGGCATGCTACCAGTGTTAAAGACTGAGATGGAGCTCCGTATGCCACGGCAAACTGGCTGACACTGACTGCGGCGGTGCCCAACCGCTGCGCAGCTAGCGCCCTTCGACGGCCAACACTGCTGTTCCTGGTGTGTCCGCTGTGCCGTGCGTTTGATCATTGCTTGTACAGCTCTCTCGTAGTGTCCGGAGCAAGTATGGTGGGTCTTACACACCGGCGTCAATGTGTTCTTATTTCAATTTCCAGGAGTGTATTTAGTGGTGTTTTATTTTGGGCGTATATTATACAAGAACCAGAATACTCTGCACAAATAGAGATCCATGGACACTAAGCGTCATAATAAAAATTGTCTGCACGGGCAATGTAAAAGGCAAACATGATCTCTTGTAGAAACGAATCAGTCCTGGAAACGAATGCATCTTCCGGACCTCAGTGGGTTAGACTGTGCTTTGTTTCGGCAACACTGAGTTTGATGTCCACATTCCTCTCCAAACTTAGTGCAAAGTCCGCTTACCTTCCATCTCGGGGATATTAATCTTGCCTCTTCTTCTTTCCAATTCATCTGTTCTCTTACTGCACAAATTGATTACCGTTAGAATTATGACTGCTTTTAATCCAGCTGAAGTAAACAAAACCAATTTCATAAGCCGTGGGAAAATCCAATAAGTTGTTATGCGAAAATGCTGCATTGACTCCGGTGAAAGTTCATAAATTTCTCCTACTAAACATCAGATAACCGTGTGCTTGTGTATCAGAGTCAGTTATCAAGGATCAAGGTATTATAAGCAGTGGCTCTATCCTAAACACGTCATCAATGTAGGTATAAATTGTCAAACGTCTCGGAACTTTGTGTTTCATATTAGGTTACGAAGATTTACAGGTAATTTTGTGCGGTGACCACCTTATTAAGACTTTCACCAAAATATGTAACACAATCAATTACACTTTTCAATGACAGGTAACTTCTCGAATAACAATACCATCACCTACGTTTTACTGTACTTTTATTTCGTAGAAAACACTAGTACTTTAACATGGCACTAGACTTTTTTCCGAAGTTGTAGTTATAAATGACACACCATTAATCTTAACACTGTTCCGAGCGATCTCACTCGGCCGCAATTAGGGGGCGTCCATTCATTACGTGAGAACATATAGGGGAAAAATGGGGGGGGGGGGGGGGGGTCCGGTGAAATCACATCAAACCTTAACAAAAAAGGGGTGTCGTCAAAATCTCACGTCAACTTAACTTTAAAAAAAAAAATACAGCTAAGAACATGAAAATGTCCACTTTATTAATGGAAACCCCCTTGTGGATAGTTTATACAGCATGATAGAATTTTCCAGAAAATTATAATTACGTCGAACCTTTCTCGAGCGCCAAAAATGACAGAAACAATACAAATCATATAAAAAAATTAGGACTTGCACAAAATTATGTAAAATCACTAAAAAAATGTTTTTAATTGAAAATATAAAGTATTTACAAGCATTCAATAGCACATTTACAAAATTAAACAAAATCAAACAAAATCTCACTCAAACCATTATGACTTTACGCAACAGTCTTAGTTACAGTCTTTTAATGAACATTCCATACACTGTACTGCTTCCAACAAAATTACAGCAATCATTCAGTCCATTTACCGCACTTTTCACTCTTCGAAATACCACACATTCATACATAAAAAAAATACAAATTTGCAATTAAACAATATATATCGCTCTCAGACGCAAGTGTAATTATTGTATAAGATTACGATTAGTATAAAACTGGTACAACATGGCGTAAGTCAGCTAAATAGTTCAACGTAGGAATAGTCTGGCCTATAATTGAAATGACAAGTAATGGAATAAATGGAAATATTATCAGAAATAAAAGTGAAAGCGATACGGTAAAAAAAAATGTATAAACCTCGTAAACAACATTATTATCTACATAAATAATTATACTTCCAGAAAATAAACAAGTTTTTGTTACACTCATCACAGAAGACAAGGAGGAACGTTGTCATAAAAAGAGACCCAAGCTGGTTGTGCTCCTTAGGCGTTTGATTTCAAAAGTGCTTTCAGAAATGGTACGTAATTCCTTCAGCCAATTACTATGCTGGAACGCTGAATTTACCCCACGGGTAACCGGATGCTACGAACCGAATTACAACTAACTCTATGGTATGATAGTTCTGACTAAGCTAAGCTTGGCGTGACTCCCAACCCAAAGGTTGGTTGGACCCTTCCGAATGAGGTATACAGCGCCTGGTATCAGAGGTAGGACGGCAAGTTCCTTTCTTCATCACCTAACATGATCCAGTAATCCTACAGGGTAAATGAAACCTACAGCTCAATATGGAATCCGAACCACGGAAGCGTTCTGGCGTACTTCGCATTACACAGCAAGCTGTGCCAGTGATAAAGGTCGGGTTAAGGGCTTTTGAAAATACTCACCGAGATAGGGATTCGAACTGGGAACATTTAGATCTCCTGTATTTCACATTAACCACTGAGCAACCAGCCTGCTACAAGTGTAACTACAGGGTGTTTCAAAATAACGTTTACAAACTGATATGGTGGATCAGTCATACAATAAGAATCAAAACTCGCATAGGAACTGAGGGTCGCAACTGGGATCCGGAGCCGCTACAGGGCGTCTAAAACAATACTGACACAAAGAGAAGAAACAAAACAATTGCATATCATTTTATTGATAATTTCTCACTCACATACAACTAATGCAAGCCAAATGTTGAGCCTATAGCAGATGCTCAAAGTTTTTGCCAGATGCATCGAGACAAGCCCGGCATCTCCGTTGCATGAAACGGCTCACCTTCTCAAAGATACCAGGTGTACCTCGAACTCATCCGGCTGCCGCAACGATTCTTCCTACCAAGACTTCCGGCGTTTTAATAGGCATTTCATACACAAGTCCTTTTAAGAATCCCCACAAGAAAAAATCCAAGGGAGACAGGTCTGGTGATCGTGTTGGCCATGCGATTGGTCCACAGCGACCAATCCAGTATACAGGCGTTTGCGACTCTCTGTTCCTATGCGATTTTTGATCCTTATTGTATGACAGATCTGTCATATCATTTTGGCCACGTTTTTTTAATCACCCTGTATAACAGTCGTATATGAAAACGCCAGTGAACAAAGTAACCTCATTGCCCAAGCGTTCGAATGTCAACAAAATAAACTAACATGTGGTAGATTAAGAAATTATCTTTCCTTATTGCAAAATGTAACATGGTGTTAGGAATTCAAAAGTTTCAGTTTGATGTAGTGTGTTAGTGCAGGACTGCGATGGTTGTGTCCGTGATTAAGATAGGACGACGGCAAAGTCTTTGCGAGAAAATATGTCTAAGAGGAATGTCAATGCAGCTCAATTATTATTGTAAAGCTATTGAGCAATATGGGTTTAATTTAATTAGAATAATCAATATCACCAGTACATTTCAACTTCTTTCCATGCGTTGAAAAAAAATAGTTGCTACAGCTCTAACCAACATCATCATTTATATAACAAGCAACCACTCTTATGATAAAATCACATGACAGTTCAGTAGCGGAAAATAAAACTTTAAAAAAATCTCTCAATTAGTAATACAATTCTTTCATAATGCATATCCTTCCTGTTAAAGTGGTTAACTTTTATTACCTCATGTAAAATAACTGTGATTAACACAGAAAACAAGAGTGCGTTGTTTAGATAATACTGAAAAAGTAATGTTCTCAGTTGTTTGAATTCTGAACGCTGATTAAATTTTCTAGGCACTTCAGAGCAACGCCAGTGGAATTCTAAGTACTTCAGTTCGATGGAACTTGTTAATTAAATTATGTGAAGGGCAGATAGAATATTAATTTACGAAATTATTCCTCTTCATCAGAAATATTTGTGGCCTACAAACATTCTCTTACAACTCAACTAAAGATATTTTCACATAACTATGTGATATCGACGAACGTTTCAGCTAAGCATTTGTCAATCAACAGCTTTCCCTGTTAACAATAAGCCACTGTTCCTACCAAGAAGACATTTAAAAATCATGATGAAGTAACCTTATTTCAGCTAGTAAATATTTGTATAGAAAGGTTTTAAATAATAAGGAGTGGGTAGTTTAAAAATCTGTGAGAAAGGATACCGTAGGAAACAGTTTAGTTTTAGACGGTAAATTAAATTAATTCTTGCTACAGATTTCCTTTAACTGAAATAACAACTACTTTTTATTCCGTATTTAATCACGTACAACTTAAAGTTTTTGATAATATTACTTTGGTCTTAATTTTCAGTTGTTTCCAGGAATTTGAATATTGGGTTCTATCAATGAAATTATTTTTAAAATATGTAAACAATATAAACACCGTACACGGATAAAATTTAATATTGCATAGTTCGATGTCTCTAATAGAACTGTACAATTAAATGTGAAATAATCTGTCAAAGTACTTCATTCCATATTCTGCAGACCAATCACTACCTTAATTCAGTAGAATAAGCTACAAGAGGAAAGCAATTTCCTGAGGCCTGTCATTGGACATAAAGAAGGTTTTCTCATAATAAAAACAGTCCAAGGCGACACGCACCAACGAGTTGCTGCCCTCATCAAACAAACCCGGCTGACATCCAGCCTCGACCGAATCTGAGCAACCCGCAAAGGCGAAGAAGCTGTCCGCAACCCACCATCTACATCACCAGGCGGACTGCAAGCACCATGACAACCTCAGTGTCATCGTCCAGCTGCTACAACAGCAAACATTGCTAATGACTCAGGTCTTAGCAAACACAGCCACCCCGGGATTGACACACCCGATGATGCCACCTCACAGCAATGACAACCAAGCGCTGAACTGGAAGGAGATACGGGACCACCTGTAAGAACTTCCTCATACTCGGGGGGCAATGCCTCCGCAGATGATTAGTGCCTGACGCCAGGTGGGGCAAACCTACTGTAACATTAACAAGTTGTGGACACAAGCATTAATGATACTTCATCCAATTATTACCGAGAGTTAAAAGTGAAATCTCACCGTCTCTAATCAATTTTTCCATTAAAATAATTTACGTCACTAAAAGATTTTTTACCACAGTTCTGTGTTTTAGCATTAAATCAAAGCACATCCTGCCAGCCACAATATTTGTGGATTGCAGAATATGGATGTAGACGTAGATCCGTGTTTCTTCATCAGAATTGAAAGAGATAACTGTCGTCATCTGCCATGTGACTCACGATCGTCTTATTTATAATATCCTCTTATTAGTTTTCGAGCATTTGAGAAGCTGACAGGCCTAACCATAGTAAACCACTACTTCTTACTGTGGTGGGCTTCCTTTTGCATTTGAGCCAACTAGATGGTCGCTTTATTATCTGTCTCATAAAAAAAAAAAAAAAAAAAAAAAAAAAACAACATCAATGTTTTCTACCGGACGCGGTGGTTGAACGGTAACGTTCTGGTCTCGCATTGTGGAGGACGTGAGTTCGAATCCCCATCCCACCATCCAGATTTATGTTTTTATGGTTTCCCCAAATCACTGCGGGCTAATGCCAAAATATTTCCTTAAACGGCCATGACTGAATTCCTTACCAATCCTTTCCTGCTTCTACGTCGACGTAGACGAGGCATAAAGCCAAAATCCAAAAAAAAATAATCCAATGTTTCCACTCGTCATGTGTCACTACCAGACAAATTTTTAGACAATGCATTTATGCTAAAAGAGCGTTTGTATAGGCCTTTTTTCCTGTATTGGCACGAATCTACGAACAAAATTGTCTGCATTATAAAAGATATATAATATTAGTGCCTTGTTTCATAATGGATTTTGGACGGAAGATGTTTTTCTTTTACTGCATAATTCATGAGCAAGCCACAATATTTATGTTTTCATCTTGGCATTTATCACGTTGACTACAAAAGATAATTTTAGCACGTACTGACATTCAGTTTTCCAGCAATGTTATGATTATTTTATATTATCGTGTCTGCCTAATGTGTGTTCTATTAGGGGGATAGTAAGGAAGATTGTAACATTCTAGCAGGGTACTACGAAAAATCTCCTTAAGGTCGTAATTATAGAAGTATGTAATAAATTGGACTTATAAATGCTACGTTAAGCTGTATATCCAGCCACAACAGAGATGTGATATGTGAAAAATCGTAACTCCCTCATTTAGGCGGCCGAACTAACCATCAAGGTCTCCCAGCCAAATAAGCCTTAAGCATTTACCCTTTGTTTGTTTAAACAACTGGCATAAATAAGGTGGATGCTAACAACATTATGACCCATTGGGAGAATTTCACTGAGAGTGACATACACTCTTCTTACTTTCCTTTAGATCACCAGTTTCAAGTAAAACATAATAACTACCTAAAAAAATTGGTTCTATGTTTTTAGATAGGTCTTTCCTGCTCGTCGACGATAACTTCAGCTGATCTTATACAGGGCGTTCGCCGGGAAACGCTACCCACTGTTAGCGCTACAAGGAAGAAACTGCTCCCGGCGAGCGAGCGGTCAGCTTCCGGCATTGTTCGACCGTCGGCCGCGGACTATTTCATAATAATTACGCTTCATAAACTTGTATGTGCTAAGCATTTAAATGTGACGTCAGTTGCGGATCAACAGTGCCATCGTGGACACCCTGCAGGTACCAGTTGCAAAATCTAATCCTAGGCCCCTGGTCTATTTCTGTAATTTTATGCACCACAATTGTTTTGTACGGCTTTAAGTGAACTAGCTTTGTTACTTTCCAAGCTGACGTCTGCCCTAACTGACTTAATGATTTTTTGGGTAACTGTTCTAGTCGAAAAGCGATATCGTCAATTTTCTCCTCTGTGACAATACAGTTGACCGACAGTCTCTTTTTGTTAAAAAATGAACCCGTTTCTCTTACTTTTTTAACAAGACGCAGAATTGTTGATTTAGCTGGCAGTAAAGCGCCAGGATATTCGCGACGAAATTTACTGCGACACTTTTTAAACGACTTCTTCTTCACGTATGTATCGTAGAGAAATATTCTTTGTTGCAAACTGTAACGTACCATAATTTTACTCACACTCAAACACGGTACAGATTAGTAAGAGTATGAAGCCCCAAAGCAGCCAAACCGCAAAGAAACGTTTATTCACAACACTGTTGGGGCAGCGGAGGTGTTAAACAGTGCGGTGATTCACGGCGCCGTGTGGCGGGAGTTGCTGGATACACTGACCCAGCAAGTTGCCGACGGTAACAGACTGGGAGGGTAGCGTTTCCCGGCGAACGCCCTGTAGATTATTACGGACAAAAACTGGATAGATATGGTTAATTGTTATTATGAATGAATCAAATCTGATCTCCATTCTTTTACATTTATTCGAATAACCATAGAAATCGACATCTGAATGTCCGGACCATGGCTCTCTAAAACTTCCGGGTAAAGATAGAAGAACATCAAGCTATTTCTTGCTGCTACCTCCATTAGAATCTCGGTATGGTTCTGAATGAAGAGATGCTCAGCTCTCTTCAGTGAAGATAGTTTACGTCCATTCTTATCTACTGACGCGAATATAACGTGAGCTAGTTTTAGCAGAATGGTATTCCGCGAACCCTTATACATTCATTTTTTTTCACTTCGTTTATGTATAATATGAACGTTAGTGGGATTGTATTATAACTGACTCTTGTGTCCTATGATTCTCAGCTTCTCCTATAGCAATCGAATGCTTACAATGCGACCTGATGACTTAGCATCTAAGGCGTCTGATTGGATATCGAAACTTTCCCGGTTAGATTCCTGGACTTGTAAGGGATTTTCAAACTCGTTTAATCTGACCTTTGCTTCTGGAGCTGCTCGTTACGTATTGTGAAGTACGCAAGAACTCTTCTGTAGTTTTAATTCCACGTTATACTGTATGTCTCACATTTCCGGTAGGAGCCGGCTACGATAGTAACGGATTGCGCATACAGTAAAAATGCTTTCACCAGGTCGTTATGACCACACCAGCCTTAGCTTTATTACATTCTTACATGGTTTATTCTTTCGCCTAGATAGTTTATACTTGCTTAAAATTTTAAACATCTTGTCCGATGTTACTTTATCAATAGACTTCATGGACTGGAATGTACAGATGTAAGGTTAGTATTGTCGCAAACTCCCTTCCGCTCTCTCCAGCTTTGCGAATTGGTGAGTACCACTATCGGTGTACATGAAACAGAATCGTTCCGTTACAATGGTAGCAACGACGATGGCAAGATATGAAACTGTGCCGGATTTATCACCACTAGTGCTGTGTGGTTACTCTATAATAAGCCGAGCCTGATTACTGTTTTTAAAATTTTGGTTGTCACTGCGTTGTACAACTAAAAATTAGTAGTATCAAAATGCAGCCAGTTTGTATAAAGAAACAAATCACATCTATTTTAAAACATGCTGATACGCGACTAGATAGCTTCACTTAATAGTTATAAATTGAAGGGATACGTGATTCGACAGGTGTTCATCCGAAACACCACCTAATATTTTCTGGATCGTTTCTTATAAGAAATACGTTTTAGTAGTCATTGAGGCTGCACGCATTAGAGCGCCATCATATTGGATTGTGAAACTATGGGGGACCCAGGTTTGAACCCCGGACACTGGGTACCGGCCGTCCTGGTTGTGGTATTCAGGCCTTTTCCCACAGTCACCTAGACGAATGTTGGGGCGGTTTCCAACTTCCGCCTCATAACCTTCATTCTTCACAAACATAAAATGCACTTATTATATAGTACCTAAAATACGTCTATAGCAGACAGTACTTCAGGACAGGATCACCATTCGGCAATGAAGGAATTTTGATAGTTAAAACCTTCACACCTTAAGAGTTCATAAGATTTCCATAACATCAACTGGTGACTGAATCTGAATGGCAGAACGAAAAGTGCTTCTAATGTTAATTGGATATAAAATTAAAAACTGCATAAAGTCGCATGAATTTTATCATTTTTTCAATTTTGTAAGTCGAAATCGTTGTGACGTATTATAATAGCCCTTTTACGAAATGTTATTTTAAGAATTATGGGGGTTAATTAATTATGGATTTACATATTTTTCGTGTAATTATTTGTGAATTTATGTAAATGAACATTGTTTTATAGAGATAACTATATGTTCAAGGATTGTGTTATTCACGAAACATTAATTAAACGTTTGTAATTGTAAGTGTTGAATTGATCCACGATGTTTGGAGGACAATTCTGAGCGATTTGGACCGAGCGTGGTGGGTGAACGGTTAACGTTCTGGCCTCGCATTCGGGAGGACGCGGGTTCGAATCCCCGTACGGGCATCCAGATTTGGGCTTTCCATGGTTTCCCCAAATCACTCCAGGCGAATGCCGGAATGCCTCCTTCAAAAAGGCCATCGCCGAATTCCTTCCCGTTCCTTGTCCCCAGTCCCATCTTGCCTCTAATGACCTTACCTGTCGACGAAGCGTAAAAAAAAAAAAAAAAAAAAAAAAAAAAAAAAAAAAAAAAAAAACCTGAGTGATTTGGATTGTGTTATGTGGATTATTTTATGTGAAAATACCTGTAAATGTCTTTAATTTTAATTTCAGTGTGTTTCATGACGATTTTTAATGATTTTGTACTAATTCTGATTGTTTTAACGGGGTTTTGATTGTTAGCTACATTATCACCGTTCGAGAAACATCGGTCGGCATTCTCTGTGTTATTCTGTAATTTTCTGTATCATTTATATAAGCGAACGGCAGAGAGTAGTGGTTAGTTGAAAGTAAGTTGTTAGTGGTTGTGAGAATGATCAATCGCTGGAATGCCCTTTAGTGTCTTTGGAAAAGTCTGGGTTTCTCAAAGTGTGGTACGCGAACTCCTGCAGTTTTTTGGTAAGGGGGTTTGCCATTGCCTGGGAAATTTTTTAGGGGTACGTTGAGCTAAAAGTTTGAGAATCACTGTCTTAGAACGGAGAAATAAATAAAATAAATACTGAAATGAAAAAAAAAGATATCATCTGGGTTGTCATTTGGCAGCACCATTTAATTCAGTCCAGAATAGTAGTGATCAGTAACCTTTGAGGAAAGGTAAAATCCCCTGGCGACGAAGACAGAAATCTGAGCGAGGTAATTACAGTGCCGACGTTAAGGAGTTGGGGAGGGGCAAATGTTCCCCGGGCCTGCAGGCCGAGAGGGGCCCCCGATGACCAGCCGGAGGGGTCCCCCGTCCCAAGAATCCGCCCATTGTCGACCGGGCAGTGTTGGAGCTAAAATAAAAAGTTTGCCCATCTGGCCTGAGGGAGGGGCACCTCATCCGATGCCACTGGCCCAATCCGTTACGTCACTGGTAAGAAAGCTTAACCGGGATTCGAGAATCCTAGCGCCGGCCCTGGGTAAGTAAAGGAAATCATCGCAAGGAAAGGAAGAATTTGGTTCTTTAACCAGTTCCCTACCAGTATCGTATACTTGGAATTTTGTTTTTGTAGATCTTATCATAGTGGTTAGTTCAACACAAGAAGGGTTGCAAACAATACAAAATAATTTGCATCTTAATGGGAAGGTTTCCAGTTTATTTTTAACAGTACATTTAAAGGACAAAATTATTGCGGTATGTTTACCGATGACAATAGGAAATTGAGGTTACTCTCAGCTGAAGTCAGCTTCACCACGTCTCTTTTTAAATGGGCAAATATTTCGCCTAATAAAATACTGTTCGGAGTGAACGCAGTAATGCGCGTTCGTCGGCGCTAAGAGAACCAACAAGTTTGTGCTGAAGCAGGTGTTGAGATGCGTTATGCATATCTGGCAGTCGATCTCAGTAGCTGTGTTGTCTATCACGATAAACAGAGTTAAGATGACAGCGAGATGAAAGAAAACAGTAACGTACATTTGTCTGTTTCCATCCTCTTAAATCATGTGTGATAACTCAATTCATTTCAGAAATAAGAAAATACATTTATCGTAGAGAAAACAAGTGGGGATTCATCCATCGGTTGGGAACGTTAAGTTTTGCTGGAACATTGGTGAATTTCGGAACCGTAGGACCCTCTCCATTTTCTGTTAATTCACAACACAAATAACAAAAAAAATCGAAACACGTTGATACGCTTACATTACTGGTTCAAGCAATATGTTTGCTCATGACTTTGCCATGCCGTCGTTTTGTCTTCATGCTATCATCATTAATTTCCTAACATTTTTTTAAGAAGTATCTGTTTTTATTCAAAAGACGAGTCATTTTCACCGGAGTGCTACACATGGTTCGATTCTCAACGACAGTAAATATCTAATGTTCAGAAAATACTTTAATTTCGCGATCCACTACGAGGTGACGTTGCATGATGAGACATACCTCAGAACTAAAGTCAGAACACAAGTTTTAAAACCGCGTCAAAATTGATATCGCGCGATATCGAAACAAACAAGAAAACAGAAATGAACAAACGCACATACAGAACAGATTTCTAGAATCATTTATTTTGGTTTCGGGGACCTCCAAACAACCAACGCCAATCAGTATTTTTCTAACTTATTTTGAATGCTCAGACAACCTATGATAGAGATTGATATGTGTACAGGCCCCTTATTTACGGATTTTCATATTATTTTTGTGTAATATTTTATTATGAAAGTTTTGTTTGATGACCTAATAGATCTAGAGCTTACCTCACGGCCTGAATTTGATTTTAATATTACATTACAATAATTCTAAAAAAAATTATCTGTTGCCCGTAACTGCGTATACTTTTTTTTAAATTTTTTAATATACAGGTTTATGGGATAAAGTTATGGTTTTTAGCAATTTTACTCCTACGGACGATTTGGCCTCCTTTTTTCAGTCAGCGAATTGTCAAAGATGTTGTAAATGCAGCAAAAAATCCAATGCAATCGCGACTCATAGAAAAGAGATAAATGGAGCTGTTATGATCTGTGGCCTGCTAGTTTTTTTTATTTCTCAGCTGTTTGTAAAATGAAACATATCCTTTTTTACATGGGCTGTACATTGTAAAAAATCGCATCGAATTGTGAACTAGTTTTTGCGCGAATCGCGTTCAACTAAACGTAAGCTACTTCTCGCAGTCAAAGTTTTATCAACAGATTATATAATACCAAGTAGCATTAATTATTATTGTGTTAGATATCTACATTATTAAGTTTGGGAGTTCTTCAGTTCGATACAAAAAATATGTAGGAATTTGATTTGATTAATAATGAATAAATCAAAATGTTTATGAGAAGCGTTCATTATTCTTTTTGCGTAATTGAATTTCAAATGCAAGGAATTATTAATCATCATCGTTTAAAACAAAGTTTAGTGAGCGTTCCAAAAAAAAAAAATAAATGTCGAAAGGAAAGTGTTTTCACGATATGAAAATATACAATGACACACATGATTTTTATTGAAAAATTTCATTTTCAAATATCCTGATACGTGAATATTTTTTTATTTTGCAATAACCGCAAATTTATCTACTTTGTCAGTTAAATTTCAGGAGGTTACACACAAATGTCAGAGTTGAAAGAATTTTTGAATAAATAGTTTCTAAACTCAACAAGAAATTAGATTTTTTAATATTTTTCTTTCCAAACTACCTGTAAGAAACAGTTGAACAAAAGGAAAAAATCTAACATTTTGAGAATCAATATATTTCGGGATTTCCTTTGATTTTCATAAAGATTGCGTAAAGAAAATTTTTACCACAAATCCCCATTCTTATATTTACTTTCACATCCCATGAATTTCTCAAACTTTATTTTATCATCATGTTTAGAAAAAAAGGTTACGCATAATTAGATTTTTTATTATTATCAGGGCTTTAAAGCATGCATATTTATTTCGCAATAAATAATACCATCATCAGAAAATAATCTTTTATATCCTTTATTTCGTCGCACAAATCATGGATGTATATGAGTAACAACAGAGACCCTGTCACACTTCCCTGGGGAACCCCGGACTTCACTTCGGTCCGTGATGGACAGCCCACACACACTGTGTTCTACCCTTCAGAAAGTCTGCAGCCCATTCGCATATTTGCCGAGATAGGCCATAGTTTTTTAAGTAACCTAGTATTAGGCAGAGCGTCAAAATCTTTTTTAAAGTACAATAAAGCTCAGTCAATCTGAGATCGCTTATCTATCATACGAAACAAGTCGTGAACTACACTGAAGAGCCAAAGAAACTGGTACACCTGCCTAATATCATGTAGGGCCCCCGCGTGCACGCAGAAGTGCCGCAACACGACGTGGCATGGACTCGACTAATGTCTGAAGTAGCGCTGGAGGGAATTGACACCATGCATCCGGCAGGGTTGTCCATAAATCCGTAAGAGTACGAGGCATGGAGATCTCTTTTGAACGGCACGTTGCAAGGCATCCCAGATATGCTCAGTAAATTTCATGTCTGTGAAGTTTGGTGTCCAGCGAAGGTGTTTAAGGTCAGAAGAGTGTTCCTGGAGCCACTCTGTAGCAATTCTGGACGTGTTGGGTGTCGCATTGTCCTGCTGGACCTGCCAAAGTCCATCGGAATGCACACTGGATATGAATAGATGCAGGTGATAAGTCAGGATTTGTACATACGTGTCACCTGTCAGTGTCGTATCTAGACGCATCAGGAGTCCCATGTCACTCCAACTGCACACGCCCTACACCATTACAAAGCCTCCACCATCTTGAACAGTCCCCTGCTGACATGCAGGGTCCATGAATTCATGAGGTTGTTTCCATAACCGTACAAATCCATCCGCTCGAAACAATTGGAAACGAGACTCGTCAGACTAGGCAACATGTTTCCAATCATCAATAGTCAAATGTCGGTGTTGACGGGCAAAGGCGAGGCGTAAATCTTTGTGTCATGTACTCAGCAAGGGTACACGAGTGGGCCTTCTGCTCCGAAAGCCCATATCGATGATGTTTTTATGAATGGTTGGCACGCTGACACTTGTTCATTGCCCAGCACTGAAATCCGCAGCAATTTGCGGAAGGGTTGCACGTCCGTCACGTTGAACGATTCTCTTCAGTCATCGTTGGATCTTTTTTCCGGCCACAGCGATGTCGGAGATTTGATGTTTTACCGGATTCCCGATATTCACGCTACACTTGTGAAATGATCGTATGGGAAAATCCCCACCTCATCGCTGCCTCGGAGATGCTGTGTCCCATCTCTCGTGCGCCGACTATGACACCACGTTCAAACTCACTTAATTGCGAAACCTGCCATTGTAGAAGCAGTAACCGATCTAACGCCTGCGCCAGACACCTGTTGCCTTATAAAGGCGTTGCCGACTGCAGGGCCGTACTCTGAGTGTTTACATATCTCTTTGTTTCATAGACATGCCTATACCAGTTTCTTTGGATCTTCAGTGTAAAAGTGCATGTTTTATATCCAAGCATCGGCCTACTGCAGTGCCGTACTCTGAGTGTTTACATATCTCTTTGTTTCATAGGCACGCCTTTACCAGTTTCTTTGGATCTTCAGTCTAAAAGTGCATGTTTTATATCTAAGCATCGGCCTTTTCTGAATCCATCTTAAAAGCTCCTCTTCATGCAAAAAATACATGACGATTGGACAGGTGATATGTTCTAAAATTCTGCAGAAGTTTGAAGTTAACGAGAGTGTCATGTAATTTTGAGGATCATTAACATTCCCACTCTTAAACACTGGACATACGATGGTGGTTTTCCATTGAGCTGGTACGTTTTCTTGACCCAAGGAGGTGGTATATAATATCTTCAAATACGACGCAATTTACTTTGCGTACCAATCCATCTGTTCCAATTGAATGCAAGTACTATGTCTGTGCAATGCGAAATAAAGAAAACAAACAAACAGCGTTACGTAACGAGTGGTTTGTTATTTGGTTCTCGACGCTACCAGTCTGCATCTGCTGGACGCTAGGAATACGACGCGCCCCTTGTAGCGCGGTTTTCGGCAGCGGCGAGCCGGCTGCTCCGGTGTTGCGGTCTGGCGTAGCCTCCCGGGTGGGTGAAGTGGCTGTGAATTATTCAGAGGCCGGCTGGAGGTCGATACGAGTCTGCCGACCGAGCGCCTGCTGCCGCCATCAGCGGATCACCCGCGACTAATCTCGGAGGCGACGACGTCGACGCCCCGCGGCGGCCAATCACCGGCGTCGCCCGCTGGCGGCCAGATTAGATCGCCCGGCCGTATATCACGTGAGCGGCTCAGCCGGGTGATACCGGGCAGCCAGAAATGGAATGCCAAGTGGAAGAGCCGGCGCGCCAACAGCGACACAGCACTCGAATAGCAAATTAAACGCTAAAACCGTCAACACCGTAAAACAGGATCTTTTTTTAGAGTTCCGCTACTGTAACGGATACAGTGTTATGTAATAGTGCCTCCTCGTTATTCATACATCATATATATTGTTTCTAAAAGGTGTTTTTTTTATCACAGGCAATTGTATCCCTTCATATCCAACCGAAATCAATAAATGAGGTATCATTTTAAGGATAAACGTCTCCGCTTTGGTCACATCACATTTGAAGAAAGAATTTTTTCCGAATTCGAACTTTAAATGGCAAAAATATGACTATTTCTAAAGTTTTTGTTTTTTGCACGAAACATTTACCGACCTTAATATCTACCCAAAATCGGTAAATGAGGTATCATTTTAAAAATTAAGATCTCCGCTTAAGTCACACCAAATTTAAGAAAGGAATTTTTCGGAATTAGATCCTTAAAGGGCTAAAACGTTTGTTTTTTTTTTCCCCACAAGCCATCTATCTATATCAATAACTAATAAAAATCCTTAAATAAGGTATCATTTTAAATACTAACGTCTCCATTTTGGTCACAATATTTTTTTAAGATAGTAATTTTTATGAATTAGACCCTTAAAGGCCAAAAGTATCAATACGAATATAATGTGATTTTCTATTTTTGTCACGATCTTTTTATCTCCCTTAATACCTGACCGAAATCAAGAAATCAGGTATCATTTTAAAGGTTAATGTCTCCACTTAAGTAACATCATAAATTAAGAAAGAAATTTTACGGATTTTGATCCTTAAAGAACAACAGTAACAATTTTGAGTGTCGCACTTAGGGAGCGTGCACAAACCACGTAGCTCCATTTTGGCCTACTGTGAACCCCCCCTCCCCCCCACGTAGCCCTACGTGGCTTTTGCCTATACCCCCCCCCCCCCCTCCACGTAGCACGTAGCTTTTTTCCCTTTTGATTCCAGAAGATATTTTTTACAGTTTTCTCTTGTCAGACGATTGTAAATTATGTAAGGAGATAATTAACTGACGGAAATAAATATTCGCATGCTGTTGTATGTTCTGTTCCTCATTTTAACTGTCAAAAATGTTATGAAAGGAAAGCTACGTGGCCTGGGTCGGGACCCCCCCTCCCCCCACGTAGCCCAGCGTAGCCTTCCAGCCAACCCCTCCCCCCCCACCCTCCCGTCTGGACCGAGCCACGTGGTTTGTGCACGCTCCCTTATGAGACAGTTCAGAGCGAAGCCGCTAAATTGCAGCAACACATATCACAGAAATATCGATATCCAGTGTGTTAGCTAATTCCGTTATGGTTAGTGACATATGTTTTGCGCATCGCTATGTACCTATTACATTAAACAAATAAACAATTCCTACAGATGTGGCAATTCTTCTTTCATTCTATTACAAAGCAGCAACCTCACTATGAGTCACATTCTTTTCGCGAAATTTTCGGTTGGACCATCTGTTCTTTTTTTTATTTAACATTTACAAAACAAAACAAAACAAAAATCATTTTTTGTCAGAAAATTTAGAGTTATTTCTTTTACCCATATATTACAATATGAAAGAAACTGAAATGTGATTTTATGTTATACCAAATTTACAGTAGATACAAAATTAAATTCTCTCACCCACAAGATTATTTACACTAATATTACAAATGCGGAGGTAACTCTATATCTCTGCCTGTTTGTTACTTTTTCAAGGCTAAACTTCTAAACCAATCTTGATTAAATTTTACAAGGAAATACTATGTATCGTTTGGCAGGTCATAAGATAGTTTTCCTGAATAAATAACATATTTTTCGTGAAATTTTTAAAACTAGCCGAATGGTGACAAACAGACCGTTGGAGTATGTCCGGTAAGTATCTGAAACGTTATAACAGTAGGGCTGGTTCTTATTATCTCGCAGTCAGTTTGTGCATTAATTGCTTATAAATTTTATGTACAGACCCCAGGTATTTTATTGTACAGAATTTATTAGAATTTAGAACTGGACATTGTCCCAAACTATAAAAAGACATTAAAGTTTATGTGAATGAAGTCGCAGGTAACAACTAATAGAAAATAATTTATTCATAAACCTCGCACGAAAAATAAAACATAATTATGCCGGTTAGCTACTTAAACGACAAAACAATGATTGCATCAGAATTTTCTCTTAGAGCAATGAAATAAATTCATACCCTTAAGATCATGTTATGGCTCAACGATTGTTACAAAAAAAAAAAAAAAAAAAATGATAACCGGGATAACTCTTTGAACAGGTAGAAAAATATATTTTACTGTAACCTCATTGGCCGCTGAAGGCTTCCCATCATCCAGGTAGTGCAGATGCTTATCACCTAAATGTCAAGTACCCTGATTGGAACAGTACGGTCGCTAACCAGGCGGGTAAGGCTCTGCGAAGAATAACCAAGACATACGACATGTGTGTGACCGGCCCTGAGGGGCCTACGCATTATCCCTGCGCTGGAGGAAGACCGGACGTACTTGACATACTCATAACGAAAGGTATTCCCGACTTTGTGGCTGCCTCCACCATTGACCGGCTGTCGTCAGACCATTGCCCAGTGCTGGTGGAGATCAACATCGGACC
>JARYHS010009186.1:61318897-61368377 GCA_031002005.1 Vandiemenella viatica
CTTTTGTGACCTCAGAACGTAAGGTGGATATTTTTCCGTCCAAATTGTTTAATATCGCAGCTTGCGAATCAATCGTGTATCGAAAACTCTGGCTTAAAGCAAATCCGAATTTCTCTTATTTTCCTCCTTTTGTGAATCAAAACGCTTGTTTAATTCCAGAAATTGCTGGCTACTTTCCTGCCTATGTGAATCAATTTGCAGGCTTAATTGTTGGCTTAAATCCTGCTTTAGTTGTTGATTCGCGCTCTTACTTTCCTCTTTTAGTGAATTAATTGCAGTATTAAATTGTTGGCTACTTTTCTGGCTCGATTGCTCTATTGCAGCCATCAACATCAATATCTGCTGTGATAGGAGTGGAGATTCTACAGGAATTTGTGTTCTTTGTTGGGTCTGTTCTGAATAAGCGGGAGTATTCTGCGTTATCTCACCGACAGGTGATGGAAAATTTTCCATATCTTCCTGTGGCGACAAAGTAGACTGCGCACTATATGAGTGGGTCGGAACTTCAGAACTTACGTTCCCCTCCCCTGCAGCCAATATTTCGCTTTGTTCCGTTAACTGAACCTGATCGTTCATGATTTCGGGAGATTTTTGCCTATCAGACTGATCTTCCATATCGAAATCTTTTATCGTACGAGATCGTAGCTTCATATGAACACACAAACAATGAATTTACACCGCAATTGTGCAATGACGAAATCTAGATTCACAACAACAAAAATACCGCGAATTTCAATACACACAAATACATATACCCCTCCAAAATACAGCAAGAGAAAAGCAACGATGAATCATGCAACACAACACCATGAAAGCAGACTTACCTTCAAACACATGGGCAAGACATGCGTGTCTTTAATTTTCTTACAAGCTACCATGCATTAAGAAATCAACACTGAGTTACTCATTTAAAAAATTTGAAACATGATCACAAAATTGTTACAATACAAAGTGTATTGCATCTCAATTGAAATACACAAATGAACTTCTTTTAATGCGTTGAAACAAAATAAATTTTATGCATTGAAACAAAATGAACTTTATGCATTAAAATACAAGTGAAACATCAAAATAAAATCTTGTATGAATATCTATTGACTACAAGAATAATAAAACAGCCAAAAACCATGTGCAACATTCCATGAAACTTTCCGAATTTGGGCTCAAACTTGTATTAATTTGAATTAGTGCCACCAAGTTCGCAGACATTAAGAAGTAATGTCTCATCTGGCACCAGCGTTGGGCGACATTATGTGGTGGGTGCCTTGGTGGGCAAACCACGTTACAATTATCTTTCATACCTTTATGATTAATAATTGTGGATTTTTAATTTTAATTTATATGAAGGAGTGGAAATTTATTAATTTAGCAAGAATCTCGACGTTGTTGGAATTTAGGAAAAATTGTCACAATATGACATTTATTTTCTTATCACTGGCGATTACAAGTCTGAGCGAATTTACCGTTAACATTAACACAAATTGGCAAAATCATAAAAGCAACGCTCAGAGTTACAATTAGCCGTCATGAGCAAGCAAACAATTGTATATTTACTTTTAAATATCTCAGAATCAAAATGCAAGAAATAATGACAACTGGAAACAATGAAAAATACAAGTTATGACTACCTCAGACAAAGGCATCATAATACTGTGACTTTACAGTTAAAAAGAAAATCATGGGCGCCAGAATGAACAATATATCATTCGAAAATAACTAGTTCTGGCAAATTATGCCGCTAGCTCAGGGGTTTTTACAATTACAAAGTGAGAACATGGACCTATCCTCTCAAAGTCGCTTACGGGTTCTGTTTCACGGAATGCACAATCACATGGCTTGGTCGTAATCAATTACCATTGTAGTTCTGCGTCTGATGTCTGTGATGAGTGTAGCGGACCCACGATATGTGAGATTATCTCACAAGTCGGCTATAGGCATCTCTGGTCTGGCAATGCGCATCATCGCATTACCGGCTGTGTTGCGGTGATAACCTTGCTCCAGCAAGGCAAGCTGCGGTTAGCGAAAGAAGTCAACTTTCCAAGTCAACCTCAGACTGGTGCGATCGAAGTTAGAATGTCAGCTCCTCGCTCTTCGGTCCACGAGGAAACTTCTTGCTCCGCCCATTTGTAGTCTCGAAGCTCACATACAACAAAAATTCCCAGGATTTTGAGTTATACGCTCATTTTGATTGGACCTTCAGGTCGGCACCTAATGTCACGTGATATCCTCGATATGTGATTTGGCCAAAGAATCCAACAGAGGTCGGACATATTCGGCTAAGTTCGCCGGGGCGAGAGAACATTCGGGTTTCGGACGGCAGGCTTTTCCCGCTCGGTGAGTGACCCATCCCCAGGGAGCAGTGTGTGTGGTCTGGCAAATCCCAAATCCGCGACGTCCTGTCGCCATGGCTCGGAAAGACCAAGATTAGCTTCTAGCCTACATAGCTCAATAACTCTTTAATATTCGCTTTGCTACGATACACTGTATAAGTTCACCATTTCATTACAGTCCTCACTTGGAATCTTGCGTACTTTATAAAATTACAACAAAAATCTATTCACGTGGTCGCCCAAGATTTATGTAAATTACTCTTATATTATTACATATATAATAAAAATGCACCTTGTAACGTGGCGACAGCGCGGCTCGTTACAATATGGCCGGCCGTTGGTGAAAAATGAAATTATGGTACAATAATTTTATTTTTAACTACCTAATTCTATCTCCATTGTGACTCAACAAAAACTTAAGCATTTTTATAATTACATTAATTTTAAATGTGATTCCAATAACCATCGGTATTCCTGCCTTGTAAGGTGAATATATAACGGGAGCATATGTCCTTTTGGCCGTCTTACAATTCTTTACAAACAGAAGCACGTGAATTCAGGTAGCCTTCCCAAATACAAAGTTATATTAAACACAATACTAAAATATACATGAAAAGAAATTATTTACATACATGTTTAAATAATAATAATCTTGAAAATATCTTGTATCAAATCTTATCATTAAATCACTAAAATGAAACACATTAATAAAACAAAACATTTTGAGACCACTTATGCAGAAAGTGGTGGAACTATACATTGTATTTACAATTTAGCGTGATGTTTTACTCATGTGCATAAAAATAATTCTGCCTTCAACAAACATCCATAAAGATGCTAGAGGTGAGCGTAAAATATCTCATTACATTGCGCGGTTTTAATCTCAAAACAACGGAATAGTTTAGTCGGATTCGGTGACGTGATTTTCGTCATGACCGACGGTTAATTCAATAAGCATTTCAGAGAAGATGTGCCCGTGTTCATGGTCAAATATCACTAACTGTAATCTTAGATTTTAATGACGTGGCATTTACTTATAATTCAACGTGGTGTGGAATGAACGATGTAAGTACATGTTTTAGTTTGTTACGTAAATTATGAACCTTACTCGTTGAATGTTAGGTGGTCTCCTAATTAGTCTTTCATTGGTCGACATCTCTAACTTGTAATATACCGTCTGTGAAGTGATTGCGAATTTCATGGCGAAAGGAAACTGTATTTGCTCATGGGTATATGTAATGGAATTTCTATAAAATTTACCATTCCCATATGAGACATTATACACATTATGCGGTTTGACGTGAACTTTCATCATCGTCAACCAAAGTCGCTGTAGCATCTTTGGCGTACAAGCGGACCCAAAATATCCATTCGGCACACAAATTGAAAGGATAATGAATAGCGTAACTATCATTCCTCGGTAATATTACGATTCCTTCACAATGGGTCTATTGATGACTCGAGATTATCTCGACATTCAAAGAATAAAATTTTCTCCCTTTTTTTTTTTTATTTAGGATTTATTATAACCCTCTTAACATGTCCGTATACTCCACGTTTTATGCCGAAAATGCATCCCAGTTAGCGAATATTTTCTTTTATACACTTATGCTTCTTTAGCTTGTATGAAAAGGTCGTAAGCTTTGTGCATAGAACGGTACGATCTCAGGTTTTCCGTTTGCCAATACAAAGCAATTTTGAGATTTCACGCTAGCAGAATACTATGAATCTATATAAAGCAACAATATAAACCTTGAAATTATTTTCGTTGAGTGCACACAATTCTGAGCAAAATGTGCTGTCCAACAATAGTTTTAATCTAATTTACGGAATACTATACAATTTACAGTAAGGGTACGCGAAATACCGCTAGAACGAGGCGTGAAACTTTTGTTTTCTTTCCCATTCATTCTTGGGTATGCGCTACCTGCCAGAATTCTAGGAACCTGCCGGTTGAGTTCAGCTGCCTACCTGCGCTAATGACCTCAGCTGTTCGATGGTAGCTGTCCCACTCTTTCGAAACCGTTACTTTGTATGAAATGGCTTTAAGTTCCGGGCGTTATGAGGCCCGATCTCGGTTTGTCCGTACGTCAACAAATAACAATTCTTCGAGATCACTCTGGCCACCAAATACGGCCAGAAATATAGCAGGAAAAACGTCGATATCACCAATAATCTTATTGTTCACGTCTTCACCATCTGTGCATTTATCATATACAAAATTCCTTTTCAATTGAAGTTAGCATCAAATATAATTACCTTAACTTGCAAAGTTAGCTGAATTATTGAATATATCCCGTAAATAAAGTTTTTTCCCTTAGCCTTTACAAATGCAGTCGCCTTTAACTTATTGCACTTTGACCACGCGCTATCGTCAGCAAAATAACAGCAAGGTATTGTGAAAACTCTCCTGTATATCTGTAATCGTTCAGATTAAGATTCCTAATTTCTGTGATGATCAACACAATTTAAACAAATCTTTCTGGCAAGGTTTCGTGTTCTATAGGGCATTATCTATGGCACGTTAGCCACCCTTTACAGATACAAAAAAAAACCAAGAAGTAAATTCGTTGACGAGATAACTTGCGATCTTCGATCAACACAGACAAAGCGATATTACGCTCGCTGTACACTTCTGCTCAGAAAAGATATAATGCAACTACCTAAGGTAAAATGTTACATCGAACTCCTGCATCACAAAATGTTGAAAACCTTTTCGTTTATGTCACAAAATACATCTAGAAAGCAATCACAATATTTGTATCGCTGTCAGATTCATTGTGATTGCGAAGACAAGAAATTGTGCTTGCTACTGGCGCTTCATTTTCCGCGAGTGCGTATCAATTTATTTGGCTCAGGAAAACATTTAATATTTCAAGATTTTTATCAAATCAAGTCCAATTAACAGCGTGAAAGTCAAAAGTGACTATTAATATTTCACGTGGACAAAATATGAAGTTCGGAATAGCGAAATAAGCATTACAAATTCCGACTATGGAAACATCCTAAGTAGCTTTAACTGTAAGTGCAAATTTGGTAACTGGAATTTTAATTTTCCGTTTATCTAATCTTTCCAGCAAAACAGACGGTTTAGACTAGCGAAACCGGCATCGGCGTTTTTCAAGCATGATTAATTTCGGTAAGGCGTCTAACCTAAAAGAATGTGTACTGTACATTTAATTTCCCCTTTTTTTTATGATTCAAATCGGTCAATTCATAGTCAGCCTTTTCGTCATCGTATTTGGCATGCTACACAACTTGTTGAACAATGCCTACAAGACGAATTTGAGACGTCCATGGATCTTCCTCTGGAAAATAATTCTGCGTCGCGAATATTCGTCTTTACCGCTTTCAACAGGATTTCGAAGGACGCAGAACCTTGGGCTTACAAGGTTACAGACGTTCGGCGGTTTGTGCCCGACAGCTAATGACATTCCTGGAACAGGTATAGTGTCCGTCGACCGACGCCACTTACTAACTGGTCCAGCTGACAATTGCGTCTTTTCTGACCGCAAGGAATGAACAAATTGTGTAGTGTTCCACACAAAGTTACGGACAGAAAATTTCCACGCGATGTTGATAGGCTGTGAATTCTGAGACTGATTTCGCATTTCTCCGATGATTGAAAAACTTGCCGACTCTTGTCTGACTTTCAAGAACGACATGTACTGTACATCTTTCCTCTCCTGCCCCACAAAAGTCTTATGCTTTACTGACAGTTTGCACTTAACTGTGGATCCAAGACAACTGAAATTGTTGTGTTTCTTGATTTCAGATATTTTTGCGTACAAACTGACAATTTCACTGATTAAGAGTTGAGTAGTGACTTTAACAATCGACTCACTCGCAGTCTGTAATATCGCATTCGGAGGATTTTGTGGAGGACTAAAATTACTACGTTCGGCTTCCAGAAATTCGTCCAGTGACAATTTCAACTCGGTTTGTGCCGTCTTAACGAGCTCAACTGAACTTGCCACGGCAGTCATCTCTGAGCTAAGTTTTCGGATGTTTTGTTCGCTTTGGTCTTTGACCTCTTGAACAAATTCCGAAATTTGCCCTAGGTTTTGGCCGTTCTCGTTTCGCATCTGTTCAATGGACAGTTCGGTAGCGTCAAGTCTTTTAGTCAACTGTTGATTACCCGATTGCAAAGAAGCACAGGTAGTTTTTACTTCTTCTGTGTCCCTTTCCAGCTTAGAAACAATGTTAGCTATCTCAGACTTGAATTCAGATATTTCTTTTGTGACCTCAGAACGTAAGGTGGATATTTTTCCGTCCAAATTTGTTAATATCGCAGCTTGCGAATCAAATCGTGTATCAAAACTCTGCTTAAGCAAATCCGAATTTCTCTTATTTTCCTCCTTTTGTGAATCAAAACGCTTGTTTAATTCCAGAAATTGCTGGCTACTTTCCTGCCTATGTGAATCAATTTGCAGGCTTAATTGTTGGCTTAAATCCTGCTTTAGTTGTTGATTCGCGCTCTTACTTTCCTCTTTTAGTGAATTAATTGCAGTATTAAATTGTTGGCTACTTTTCTGGCTCGATGCTCTATTGCAGCCATCAACATCAATATCTGCTGTGATAGGAGTGGAGATTCTACAGGAATTTGTGTTCTTTGTTGGGTCTGTTCTGAATAAGCGGGAGTATTCTGCGTTATCTCACCGACAGGTGATGGAAAATTTTCCATATCTTCCTGTGGCGACAAAGTAGACTGCGCACTATATGAGCGGGTCGGAACTTCAGAACTTACGTTCCCCTCCCCAGCAGTCAATATTTCGCTTTGTTCCGTTAACTGAACCTGATCGTTCATGATTTCGGGAGATTTTTGCCTATCAGACTGATCTTCCATATCGAAATCTTTTATCGTACGAGATCGTAGCTTCATATGAACACACAACGAATGAATTTACACCGCAATTGTGCAATGACGAAATCTAGATTCATTAACAACAAAAATACCGCGAATTTCAATACACACAAATACATATACCCCTCCAAAATACAGCAAGAGAAAAGCAACGATGAATCATGCAACACAACACCATGAAAGCAGACTTACCTTCAAACACATGGGCAAGACATGCGTGTCTTTAATTTTCTTACAAGCTACCATGCATTAAGAAATCAACACTGACGTTAATCATTTAAAAATTTGAAACTGATCACAAAATTGTTACAATACAAAGTGTATTGCATCTCAATTGAAATACACAAATGAACTTCTTTTTAATGCGTTGAAACAAAATACATTTTATGCATTGAAACAAAATGAACTTTATGCATTAAAATATAAGTGAAACATCAAAATAAAATCTTGTATGAATATCTATTGACTACAAGAATGATAAAACAGCCAAAAACCATGTGCAACATTCCATGAAACTTTCCGAATTTGGGCTCAAACTTATAATTTGAATTAGTGCCACCAATTCGCAGACATTAAGAAGTAATGTCTCATCTGGCACCAGCGTTGGGCGACATTATGTGGTGGGTGCCTTGGTGGGCAAACCACGTTACAATTATCTTTCATACCTTTATGATTAATAATTGTGGATTTTTAATTTTAATTTATATGAAGGATTGGAAATTTATTAATTTAGCAAGAATCTCGACGTTGGTTGGAATTTAGGAAAAATTGTCACAATATGACATTTATTTCTTATCACTGGCGATTACAAGTCTGAGCGAATTTACCGTTAACATTAACACAAATTGGCAAAATCATAAAAGCAACGCTCAGAGTTACAATTAGCCGTCATGAGCAAGCAAACAATTGTATATTTACTTTTAAATATCTCAGAATCAAAATGCAAGAAATAATGACAACTGGAAACAATGAAAAATACAAGTTATGACTACCTCAGACAAAGGCATCATAATACTGTGACTTTACAGTTAAAAAGAAAATCATGGGCGCCAGAATGAACAATATATCATTCGAAAATAACTAGTTCTGGCAAATTATGCCGCTAGCTCAGGGGTTTTTACAATTACAAAGTGAGAACATGGACCTATCCTCTCAAAGTCGCTTACGGGTTCTGTTTCACGGAATGCACAATCACATGGCTTGGTCGTAATAAATTACCATTGTAGTTCTGCGTCTGATGTCTGTGATGAGTGTAGCGGACCCACGATATGTGAGATTATCTCACAAGTCGGCTATAGGCATCTCTGGTCTGGCAATGCGCATCATCGCATTACCGGCTGTGTTGCGGTGATAACCTTGCTCCAGCAAGGCAAGCTGCGGTTAGCGAAAGAAGTCAACTTTCCAAGTCAACCTCAGACTGGTGCGATCGAAGTTAGATTAGAATGTCAGCTCCTCGCTCTTCGGTCCACGAGGAAACTTCTTGCTCCGCCCATTTGTAGTCTCGAAGCTCACATACAACAAAAATTCCCAGGATTTTGAGTTATACGCTCATTTTGATTGGACCTTCAGGTCGGCACCTAATGTCACGTGATATCCTCGATATGTGATTTGGCCAAAGAATCCAACAGAGGTCGGACATATTCGGCTAAGTTCGCCGGGGCGAGAGAACATTCGGGTTTCGGACGGCAGGCTTTTCCCGCTCGGTGAGTGACCCATCCCCAGGGAGCAGTGTGTGTGGTCTGGCAAATCCCAAATCCGCGACGTCCTGTCCCCATGGCTCGGAAAGACCAAGATTAGCTTCTAGCCTACATAGCTCAATAACTCTTTAATATTCGCTTTGCTACGATACACTGTATAAGTTCACCATTTCATTACAGTCCTCACTTGGAATCTTGCGTACTTTATAAAATTACAACAAAAATCTATTCACGTGGTCGCCCAAGATTTATGTAAATTACTCTTATATTATTACATATATAATAAAAATGCACCTTGTAACGTGGCGACAGCGCGGCTCGTTACACTGGGGCCTCTTCAAGTGAACTATATCAAGAGAATTTGGGGAAATTTTGTATTTACCTAATCAATTGCCAAAAGTCAATTTGAAACAGATTTCAGTTCTTTATTATCATTGAACTTAAACTTCTTTAGTTCCATAAGCGACTTGAAAAATCATAACGAAAACTGGTGATGCTTTAGAGTTATTTTTCATTCAATTTTACAGCCATAAAATAAAATTTTTCCAATTCATATAACTGTTATATAAAAATAATAATGATACATTATGTTAAATTTTACATAATACCACCGAGCGTGGTGGTGTAACGGATAGCGTTCTGGCCTCGCATTCGGGAGGACGGCGGTTCGAATCCCCGTCCGGGCATCCAGATTTGTGTTTTCCATGGTTTCCCCAAATCACTCCAGGTGAATGCCGGGATGCTTCCTTCAAAAGGCCATGGCCGAATTCCTTCCCATTCCTTGCCCCCATCCTTTCCTGTCTCTAAAGACCACGTTGTTAAAAAGGGACGTTAAACTGTAAAAAAAAAAAAAAAATTTACATAATACCACCCCCCTCCCCCCTCCTCGCCACCCAAAATAAACCGCTTTTTGTGTGTGGATTGAGAAAAATTTTTCTTACTATTATTATTATTGTTATTAATGGTAGATCAGCCTTCCATAGGCTGCGAATAAATAACATCCTTCAATTCATAAGCGCCCTCTATTTACTACATTATTTGCGTATCTGGAATCTCTTCTTCCGCTCTCAGTCCTCCATCGCTTCTCTTCTGACAAAATCGTTACCTCAGAATTTCCATATAAAACTTAGTTATATATTCTTCCGTAACACCAATTGTTTTAATGCATGGTACTTGTATCTTTCTGATCTCCTTAAAGTTGAGGATCGTACTTTACATAATACTTATTAATAGATTCATATGAATTGTTTTTTCTTATTCCTTGTCCGTTAAAATACTTCGTATATTTTTAGAAGCATCAGTTATGTTAGAAACGTAATTCTCTTTTAAATACAAAGAAATAATTGATATAGTTCCTTGGTGTTTTAAATTATATCTCCATGTGACAGGGCTTCTAGTGTAAAGATTTCTCATTTGTGTTTACTGTTAGGTACAACTCCATGTAATGATTATTTAAATTTTGATTTCTTATTTAATAGTAACCTTGTAGTATTGTACAGCAACTAGGATGGTGAATGAAATATCCAACAGTTCAGCTGCATTAACGAACTGTCTTTAAATTCAGTTATACTTATTACGGTTTTTAAGCAGTCTTCTGTAAAGATTCATCGTTACCTATACGAAGTGCTTT
Source organism: Vandiemenella viatica (assembly GCA_031002005.1). Classification (NCBI taxonomy): domain Eukaryota; kingdom Metazoa; phylum Arthropoda; class Insecta; order Orthoptera; family Morabidae; genus Vandiemenella; species Vandiemenella viatica. The sequence goes on from JARYHS010009186.1 coordinate 61,329,419, forward strand.
AGGAGTAAGGAGACAGAAAAGAAAGTGAGCCACCTATTTAACGCGATGACGAAATTCTAACGACTTCTACACAATGCTGAAATTAGGATTGTTGCAAATTATTTCTAATTTGTAATTGATCATTTATTTCTTAAAAATGTTCTCGCAGTTACTTTCTATGATTTTCTTATTATAATTATTAATTCATGTCTGACACAACACAATTTAATTTCCATGTTATTCAACTGTTGTTCATGTGCTAGACTACAAGAATTATACCCCTTATTAAACAAAAACAGTCTCCTTCCGCCGCCCGCAGGAGTTAGAGTCTACACAGCCCTCATCAGACCAATAATTGAATATGCCAGCCCAGTGTGGGCATACGCTGCTGATTACCACATACAAAGGCTCCAAGTCATCCAGAACAGAGCATTAAAAAGAGCCCTGCACCTTCCGAGCAGGTTTCCAACCGACCCTCTACACGAGGCGACGTTACTGCCTAAACTCATAGAAAGATTTCGACAAATCGCAAGGAACTTCTATAAAAACACCATAAAGACAAACAACCCAGTGGTACGTAACATCGGACAATACGACCCTACTATTGGCCGACATAAACGTCCTCTGAACCTCCTCCATTAAACTCACCAACATGAAGACCCACCATACGTGAAGTGAAAGAAAAAAAAAAAAAAAAAAAAAAAAACCGTTGTTAATAGGAGAAAATGTCCTAGGACAAAACTCCAACAAACACTGCCAACAATGGAAAGGCAGAGACTGGTGAAGTCGCAAGTCGCAATTAATATTTTCTCAGATTAAATTATCTGTATTCTGGAATCGGAATTAGTGATGATTACAAGAAAAGTAACAATTCTTAGATAGTCTAAAAAAAAAAATCAACAAATATTTCTGATATTCGAGCACTGTGTGTGAAATATTACGGCTCAAGAATTGTATCCCAGCGTCCAGAAAGTAATAAGTATTTTCTAAATATTTTTATTCCTAAACGTTAATAAATACATTATACCACATTTATACTTGGTCACCATTTTTACTGAAGCATTAAATGACGGTGGTGTGTCGGTCTCGATTGAACTTAACTTCATTTGAGTGTGCGCCACTCTCGTTCGCGGACCGACCAATGTTTGTTCTCTGTTCCACGCCGTTCATTGTTTATCCACTCCGCTCTGAGAAAATAAGAAATTCCGAAGATCGAGAAGAGCTAGTTCGTTCGCGACGTTCCCCGATTCCAGCGCTCAGCACAGCGCGGAGCTGTGCCACAGAGGATCTAGTTATTTCGAATCTGACGTCCCACTCCGCCTCTCTTCCTGCTTCTCCTTGTGTATTTCGACTACAAGCGTGCCTTGTGAAAGATTATTTTCGAAAGCTGGACAAATTTGCACTGAAAAAAGAAAAAGGCTGCTGAATGGCAAAGTAAGTAAAATTTTATTTGTGAACAGTAACCTTCATTTTATTTAAATCAAAAAGTTCTTCAAAATTGATTGTATTTTATGTTTGTAAATAAATCAACGAAAAACTAACGGTTAGCGTTCTCGCCTCGCATTCGGGAGGATGGCGGTTCGAATCCCCGTCCGGGCATCCAGATTTGGGTTTTCCATGGTTTCCCAAATCACTCCAGGCAAATGCCGGGATGCTTCCTTCAAAAGGCCATGGCCGAATTCCTTCCCATTCCTTGCCCCCCATCCTTTCCCGCCTCTAAAGACCTCGATTTTAAAAAGAGACGTAAAGCAGTTAAAAAAAAAAAAATCAAATATCTACAGCAATCCGAACAATATTTCATTGACGCTTTGAATGGCCTTTTCTGCGTGAAAGTAATCCTATTGTATTTAAGAATGAAAAATGTTTCAGAATAAATACAAAATAAATGAAAATAACCGATGTGAGATTAACCTAAGAAATCAGTCTAAATGTAAATAAAATGAACAGATACTAGACTCAAAATGCAAACAACTGCTCTTTCTGTGTAAACTGAGTTAGTGAACAGGTGAACCGTTGAAAAGAACTAGTTCTTTTCATAGAGTGATCAAATGAGCACCGTTCTTTTTAGTGAATCACTGTGGTCACCTCTAGGTGTGTGACCGCGCATTTTCGTGAAAGAGAAGAGCTCCAGCAGTCTTTCGCGCACATCGCCGACTCTAAATTGGCTCACGTTACCCCATTACCTTCATTCGTGACCATAAACTTCAACAATTCATCATTAAATTTCAGACCCACAAGTAGTTTTTGAGTAAAAAGATCTTATAATGGACCCCACTTCATAGCCAGAGGATCTTCCAATTTTAACGTTCATTTTAAATTAACCAGCAAAGCGATAAATTTTTGTAGACCATGACAAGATAAAAAAACTTTTTAGTAGATGATTAGATGCCAAATGAAGGAGGTATGATCAAAATGGCGTGACAATCGAGCACTCTATGCGCTGTCAGTTCTTACTTTCTGGTAGCTTCGAAAGCAAAATCGCTTAGTTCCTACATAAGTCTAAGCTTATGCACAAAATTGTATAGTAATGAAATAATATATATATTGCTACTATAACTGTTGCATTAAAAGTTAGTGATGGTTTATATTATTATACGTAATGCTTAAGAAATTCCAATCAGCAGACGGTAGTATGGCAATAAGGGATAAAACGGAGGAAGAAGTATAAAATAAAGTGAACAAGTTTGAAGAGTATGGAATGAATGTGAACTCAACATAAACTATAACACTGAAAATTAGCCTAAAGAATCCAGACTGGCGCATAAAATTACAAGAAAGTCGTTGACCACTTCAGATTCCTGGGGACCATAAGGACTAGTAATAGTAAAGGCGAGTCAGAAAAAATAAATAAGGAAACCTAAGATATCAACTATTACAGTATCGTGCGAAGCTTACAACGTGACGTGAACGTTCCCCAACGAACAAATATCACCCAGTATAGTATCTTGTTCCTATTCTCACGTATGCTCTGGAACATTAGCATCAAACGACCTTAGCAAGGACCAAGCCATTTTTTTTTACTTGTTGCTTTATGCCTCGTCGACAATGAGGTCATTAGAGGCGGGATGGGACTGGTGACAAGGAACGGAAAGGAATATGACTATCACCTTTTGAAGGAAGCATCCCGGCATTCGCGTGGAGAGATTTGGGGAAATCATCGAAAACCCAAATCTAGATGTCCGGACGGGGATGCGAACCGGCGTCCTCCAGAATGCGAGGCCAGAGCGTTAACCGCTCACCCAACACCCTTGGTGACTGTCCTCCAGAAAACAAAATATTATCACGTAAATAATCGTGAGATTAGATCAAACCTAGAGTCAAATGAACAAATGGAAGAAAGACTTATATCATCTTGACTTAAATGGTCCTCTCCAGGGGACACCACCTTTCCGAAGGCACCTAAACTGCCGGGTGGAAAGGATTGCGTGCTTCAATGAAGTTGACTATGCCGGCGGTAGCGTAGCTACCAGCAGGGTCTCCAGTGGCAGACAGTCATTGATGGAGTTTCCAGACTAAGTGTGTCCCACAACGTATCAGGGTAGATGGAACTCTGGAAGTTGTATGGAAGGCAACCCATCTAGAACACCCTGAGGAAAGACGTGGGTCCTCCAAGTAGGGGATTCTGCAACAGGCCAGCCCCCTGTCCATGTAAAATAATGTGCAGGCTACAGGTCTCTGTCAGGAGCCTCAGAAGCAGAGTGGATCTCCGGAACGACTTAGGCAATGCAAATGGATTGTGAATATGGCAACATGGGATATTCAGGATTTGTGTACAAAACAGAGAGACGTTTTTGAAGAACTAGAAAGGATGAAAATTGATGTAGCTATTTTAATAGAGACAAAGAGAAAGGGAAAAGGTAATGAGGTGATAGGCCGGTACATCCATTTTTATAGTTGCGTAAGTAAAAGTGGACGAGCAAAGAGAGGTGTATCAATAAAAATACATAAAAAATTTAAATAAATGGTGTCAACTGTAGCTTTGTATAAAGAACATTGGTAAAAATTAAGGGGGTGGGTGGGGGGAGAGGGCTTCAGTTTTTTCAAACCAAAAGTTGACAGTATTTTTCTCTTTATATTTGACTATACATGTCCAAAGCGTCATAATGTAGGTTTGTATAAAAATTAAGGGGTGTAAAGGGGAGAGGGGTAAGGTTTTTTAATTATTTATTTTTTTGTCAGATTCTCCATGAAAAATTACATGTATATGCCAACTTTGATGATAATCGGTCAAACTGTGTCCAGTGCAGTTTTTTTTTATGAAGAACATTGACAATAATTAAAGGGGTGGAAGGAGGGAGGGGGTTGAGCTTTGGCAGACCAAATGTTGACAGGATTTATCTCTTTGTTTTAAAGTATACAATGAAAATCAGATCATAAACGTAGGTTTCTATAACATTAAGGGGTTTAAAGGGGAGAGGGTTGGTTTTATATTTTTATTTATTTTTTGGTCAGAAACCGACTCCATGAAAAACTACATGTAATTGCCAACTTTAATGGAGATCATTTAAATGGTGCGACTGTAGCTTTGAATAAAGAAAATTGACAAAAATTAAGGAGTGGAGAGGGGGAGAGGGCTTCAGTTTTTTTAAACCAAAAGTTGACAGTATTTTTTCTCTTTATTTTTGGCTATATATGTCCAAAGTTTCATCAAGATTGAATAAAAAATGTGGATTTATATAAAAATTAAGGGGTAGAAGGGGGTAGAAGGGTTGGTTACTCAATGAAATTCATATGGGACCTTTTTGGAGGTACACCCTATCCACTAAAAATATTCATTTAAATCAGTTCAAAATTAGCGAAGATACCGCTGAACATACAAACAAAAAAATACAGACGAATTGAGAACCTCCTCCTTTTTTTAAAGCCAGTTAAAAATGTATAAAACACTAGCAAGAAGTATATGTGAGGATAATATCCTATGAATTGAAGAAAAATGGACATGAAATTGTAATAGTGGGGGTGGATGCGCCCACAGATGACGTGGATAATAAAATCAAGGATGATTTTTATCAAAATTTGACGAAAGTTGTGGATGATGTGAATCCACCGAAAGAAATAGTATTAATTTGGGACTTAAATGGTCATACAGGGACAGCACAAAACAATAAGGTAGTTGGCAGATATTTGGAGAAGTAATAAATGATATTGGTAAAAGATTAATTGACATGAGCCAGACTCACACATAAAAAATTATGAATGGCTTGTATCCACAAAAAAATATTCGTAAATATACTTGGGTGCAACCCACAAGAAAGCTGCACTCTATAATTGATTATATTATACTAAAACTGATTTCTAATTGTTTCGTACGACGTAATAAGAACTTTGCTACGTAGCTATTTCACTTGAGAAATAAACAATTGCTGCAAATGAGCCGGTTGTTTTTTTTCATGCTACTACAAACCACCAATCACGCATTTCATTATACTATATTATTCTAAACATTTCGGCACGGGCCACCTAATCTTACTACGTTCCCAGTTCATTTTCGAGTATGGTATTAGGAAATGTGCAGTTTCTTTTACCGCTTCGACAATCCAGATTTCAGTTTTTCAAGGTTTCTCAAATCACACCAGCGTGATTTCTTCTAAACGTCACTGCAGAGCTCTTCTCCGTTGCTTGCCCACAAACCTTTTCTAGTCCTAAAGCCCCGAAAAAGTTAATTTGACAGTTTGATTAACTTTTTGTTTTAATTGCAGCTACTCAGAAGTTGTCTGAAGGTCCTGAAATTGAAGGAAGCAGAGAAACAAAACAAAGCAGCTAATTAGAATTTATTTCGTGAAGGATCTGTCCGGAGAACAACACCGATCCAACAATGCCCGAATGCTGTAATAAGGACCAGAGCGTCACTCAACCAAAGAAGCTACAGAAAGCATTCGGATAGTGAGATTATTCCTCTACCTTAATTAGCCATCAGCACAGGTAGATGAACATTCCGCTAGTATACGACCTTATTCCGTCTTAGCTTCTCGAATGACGATAATGAACCCTTTGTAGAAAATTGATTAATTACCCCAGCTGAGTCCGCAGTAAAACTCGTACAGAACAATACCAAAATTCCTAAATCTTCCTAAAAGCCCCTACATTAATTTAATACATTCAAAATAATCTATATCTGTAAAACGAAAACCGGAAATATTGGTCATATAAAAACTCGGAAACTACGGGGTGGATTTCGATGGAGTTTTCACCGTTTCGAAGCTTAGAATCTTAATTCACTTGTCAGGAATGTCTTATGTTTCAACGTTAAATAATGTAGGAGTATTAAATGAAATTCTGAACGTATGGTGAGAAATTCCACAGAAGGAATTACTAGATGCCGCATACTCCGCACCAAACACACAACACAATGTCTCCGACCATTGCCTTTAATTAAAGCAATAAGATAACTTACAGTAATAACTATTTTTCACACTAAACAAAACTTTAACTATTCTCTCTTTTAATTCGATATATTCAATTTTTAAAAGCCATAGCTTCAAGTATTCTTTCCTTTAATTCGGGATATCAATCTTTAAACGACATAGATAGCCGTAAAAACCAGAGATTTTCTTTAAACACGATCTCTGGACAATATCTCTGGCCTTCAGCATTAGTCTTCTTTTTACGATAATATTATTCTGGATTCACTTTTGATATTTATCTGCATGGTTAAAGGATCTGGAGTTTCGAGCCACAAGTATATCCATTCACTTCGCAATTGAATCAAATGTGAGTTTTTAACATAATCTAAAGTTGTTCCGTAATGTAGTAAGCTTGATATACATGAATCTTTTCGGACGAATGAAAATAGTATACGTGCAAATAAACTTCAGCCCACCATTTTCTTGGTAGGGGGGGCGGGTGAATGTAAGTTTGCTTTAATTCCGAAAAAGTTGCTGCGTATTTTATGAAACTTTGTACAAATGTTTTGCGGGAATAAAAATATGGTACGGTTAAATCTTCGCGAACTATACCGGGCAAAGCCGGGAACTCCGCTAGTAGATTTATAAGCTTCGTGGACCGACTTAATAGTTAAATTCTTGCCAGACAGGTTTTGACTTGACTATAGTAATCTTTCAATTAACAAACTGGGGGATTATGAGCCGAGGTACCGGTATTTTTATCTCTCATATGTACTTTACCTTAGCTCTACACCGTCAGACGTACTGTGTAACTTTCACCACATCTTAGAGTAGAAAACCTTTATTTTAATAAGAAATCCCAACTCTAGAAACTTAAAATATCAGCAGCGCACTGTAGTTACGCAACATAGTACATCAACAATAAGTTATGGAAATAAAAAATGATACTGCTGCCAAATTCGTTTTAATAAAATGAATTAATCAACGATTTTGATCAATTATTACATTTAGCCTTTCCAAGCACTTTTCTGTGCCAAACAAATTTTTTTTAATACTTTGTTGCAATAAAAACAAAGTATCGAAGCACATTCGATATTGCCAAGAATCACGTTGTACACTTTTTCAAATCCGACTAAGGGAAGGGAATCTTGTAAAAAGTAATTCCAGCTCATCCTTCCCACTTATTTATTTTTCTTTGTTACTTCTTTTGAATAAATGTAAGTATAGAAAATTATTATTTTTTAAAAGTTTTAAACTTTGTCATTTTGAAAACAATAAAAAAGATGATATTGGATTTCTTGCTTACTTTTCTATCTTTTCAGTATTAAAATAGTGACTAAGGGGAGGGTTGTGACAAGTTTTTTTTTTTACAAACGAAGGGGGGGACTGGTAATAAAAACTTTCGGAACTTTTGCTTTAAATCAGTATGATATTTTTGTTACTCCCTCAACTGCTTTATATCAGTCGGGGACAACAGAGGCATTAAAGGACTGGATACAAGGAATAGGAAGGAATTTGGCCGTGGTCTTTTAAAGGAAATATCCTGGCATTCACCTGTAGTGATCTGAGGAATCCATAAAAGCCAAAATCTTTATGGCCAGACCGGGATTCGAACCCACCACTCTCGGATTTCATTACAGCCAAGAGAAAGATTGTGATATGGATCGGGAAGGAATTTTTGAAGGTACGATTCATCTGTTCGCGTGTAGTGATTTCGAGAAACAATTGAAAACTGTATTCTGGATGGTCGGACCAGGGATAGAAGCCACTCTTTTCCTAATGACAGGTCCGAGTATTATCCAATCAACCACAGTGCACAGTTTAGAAACTGGTTTTTTTTATTGTAGTCGTACTCCTTATAATGTAGTTTAAGCCAAAGCAACAAATGGTCTGAGAAAAATACTGGAATGGTATGGACATGTAAGAAGGATGGGAGACACTAGGATGCCAAAACTGGTACAGGAATGGGAAGTTAATGGAAGGAGGAAAAAGAGGACGGCCCGTGTTTACCTAGCTCCAAAGGGTACAAATAGCAATGAGAAGATTGGTGAGCCGGCCTCGGTAGCACAGGGGCTATAGTACTAGCTCCGCGTACCGAAGGTCACCGGTTCGAGTCCGGCCGATAGCATGGGTGTTTAAGTGTTGTGTTCTGTGTGAATGTCATGTCCGTCCAGTGGCGTCCATACTTAGAAGTTGTGATAGATATATTGGATGACTGATTCACTGGAAGCTACGATAATCACATTGAGCTGGCTATATGGCCTCAATTGCCGAATGCCATTAAAAAAAAGACTTGGTGCAGAAGAGGAAGATATACACGATCGAAATATCTGGAGGAATATTTTGAGAGGATGAAGTCAAGGCCTATGTTCCGAGTTCTTTATTGTTGTGTTGGAGAAAACCTCTTAATAATAACAAATGGTCTGACCACCTGATCATGGGGATATTTGTCACAATTGAAATTTTGTAGGTGAACTGCGGAGCGGACCAAGCAGTCCGTTCTGCCCCGTCCCAGTGACTTGCAGAGGAGTTGAGGCGAGCCGGGAACTAGGTCGGCATTACCACTAATTGAACTGCAAATCTCCCGGGTCCCGGCTCCGGCAGTATTACCAGAGACGACAAAAAAAGTAGCGAAATTTAAATTACTTCTCTGTCTGCTGGTGCGCGAAAGGGGCGATTCCATCCACGATGCTGATGAAAAACATCATGAGCTTTACACGCGTCCCCACCATAACACGATGGAGCGTTGTGGGTTAACGGTAACGTCCTGGCCTCACATTCCGCAGGACGCTGGTTCCAATCCCCGTCCGGGCATCCAGATTTGGGTTTCCCATGGTTTCCCCAAATCACTCCAGGCGAATGCTGGGATGTTTCCTTCAAAATGAGATGGCCGAATTCCTTCCCGTTCCTGGGGATTCTACGATAACCGTTGCGTCTCAATTTGATTATGGATTCTTATGTAACTTGACGAGACAAATTGAAAATAAAGAATAAAATTTTTGGATATCTTGCTTAGTTCTCTAGAAATTGTATTTCAAAATTGATGTGGTTGGGTTGAAATGCGGCATGAACCAGAAGAAAAATTTCACCATAGCTAAATTTGATGATGAATTCGTACGTAGCTTGACGATACAGAGGGATATACTATATATATGAATTGATATTTCACTTAGTTCTCGAGATATTGTATCTCAAAAGTGAGGAGGTTGGGGTTAAGGATTGCAATCCCGCAGTGTTTTCAATCCCGCGGGATCCGCGCGGGATTTGCGCCAATCCCGCGGGATCCGTGCGGGATTGGTACAAACAGTTTTTTAACGCATATATTTAAAACATAGTTACTTAAAATGTTAATAAATGAAATAATAATTAAATTAATAAATAATTTTTAATGTTAAATGAAAAAATTAACAGTTAACAACATTTTGATTGGCAAAATGACATTAAAACTTTTTAGCGTGTCTTAAGTGTATTTCGAGGTTTTACATTTTTGTTTTTTAATCTAAACCAATTTTTAAATAAATAACAAAAATGGAAAATATTGAGTCTTAGGTCATAATACATCACACAAGTTTAAAAATATGGTTTGCTTAATGGCCAAGTTACCAGAGCTTTTTTAAAAAAAAATCTAAATAAACGTTCCATTACACCGAGAAAAGCATTCCATTTCACAAAGTGAAGTGAATATACTCTGTAAAGTGTAGACTTGGCTCAGAACAAGATCTCATAACTTTTTGGCAATGCAGAAGCACGAGACTTGGCCTTTTTTTGCGTGATTCATTATTATATCTCCTGATTCCTTGATTGATATTATAGTTGATTCAATGTTATTAAAAGAAACTACTCACCAACACGTAAACTGTCAGGTATTTCAGATTTACTTATGTGGCGTAACGACGTTTTTGGATTGGAAAATATTATTATTTTTTAGTAAGAAAGGAGACTTTCTCGGCGAATGATTGCAGTGAAGTCCTCATACGTTGTATCTCCGGGTTTCATTGCAAACACACGAAATTACACACGTGAGGAAGACGGCGGAGGCAGCCGCCGAAGTATGGTGTTCCTACAACATAATTCGTCGATACACCCGTGAAAATTTCATTATAACTTTTTACCTTTTGTCGAAATAATAACAAGGAGAAGAGGGATTAATCGAAAGCCTGAGCGGCACATGCAAGCAGGTGGCTTTCGTCAAAGAAACTCATTGAGGCATAGGACAAAACAACAATAAGTCAAAGGATATACAATTTCCTTTTGATAGCTGTTAAATAAATAGGTACGCGATCGTTAAAATTACGATAACATTAGTTTCATATCAACGAATAATCAAATTTTCAGCCGCAAATTAGGAAATTGTCACAATTACTTTATTTGCAAATACAGAAAATGGGAATAATGGAACCGTGAATAAAAAGCAATACCCGAGTAGTTCAGATAACGTGTGCGACACTTAAAAAATAATTATATAGTTAGAAAATCGTACTAAATACGCACCATAACTCAAATTACAGAAATGTGTACTCCAAACAAACGTAAGTTTCAATGAATACGGAAAAGTGTATTTATTTATTTACTTACGAATGACGAAGGTTGACAAAAACAAACGCTTGTTCACATGAGTCAAATGCCAACTGCAAGGGTACAGGCAAACAGTGCAAAATATCCGACGGAGACCGAGTGGGGCAGACTGACACGCGTTTCCGCCGGATTTTGCGGATTGCGGATCCGCTTAATTTTGTGCGGGATCCGCCAGACTGTCTAATGATGCGGGATCCCGCGGGATTGCGGGATCCCGCTTTGCTGGATTGCAATCCCTAGTTGGGGTGAGATTCATCCTGGACCAGAAAAACAAATCACCAAAACCACAATATCTATACAGTTGAACAACACTATAGGTGTTTTATTTACTTCCTAGTGGTTGCTGCTGGGTTGAAATACGGCCTGGACCAGAAGAAATGTCACCAATAACACAACAAACTATACCTACAACTGATTTTTAACATACTATATCCCGAAAACCAAGCGAGATATAAAAAAAGCTTATTCTTTATTTTCAATTTGTTTCGTCGAGTTATACAAGAATTCATTATATTATCAGATTGTGGCACCACGGTAATGATAGAACTGCCCCGTTCCTTGACCCCAGTCTTTTTCCGACTCTAATGATCTCGAAGTTGACGAGGTGTAAAGCCGAAAAAAGAGGAATATATATTTTTCTAGATTTACTGATATGAACTACTGAATTTATTTGTTTAGAGTATTTAGTGGCATAGTGCTTCGAATCAGCCTTGTCCTGAAGAAAACGGAGCTAAAAAATGATGTTTAAGGTATTTTATTTCAATTATGGAATTTCATTAAAGCAATAAAAACTGTTGATTTCTCGATTTTTATAGTAAATGTTTTACTCAAAATTTTCGTCTCAATTAGAAAATACAAAGAGATTTTCTCCTTCGTTTGTCCGAAATGGAATATGCAGTGTTGAGGTCGAGCAAAATTTAATGTCATTTGGCGCAGAAAGAATTTACACTCAGATTGAATCAGGTAAATTCTTAATTATTGTAGCAGTGTTAACGAACCTAACAAAAAATAAAATATTAAAGCGTATATCTGAACAGATGTACATTTTTTCATAATTTTTGTTGTTATAAAGTAGAAGATAAAGTCCGGAAAACAATTATTCTGTCGGGAAACAAAAAGTTTCGTCACTTCCAAGCGAAAAAAAAAAAAAATATCTTAAGATGATAGTGATTAACAGTTTTAAACGTTTATTCGTTTACAATTTCTCTGAAATTTACCATCATAGTACCAAAATGTTTATTTCCCCTGCGTGACCCCGCGTACTGAAGTACCACGGCGAACGACTAAAGCGCATAGGTGACATAAGCACACAAGTGACATATGCGCACAAGGGTCTTTAACCTTCTACTTTCCTGGAAGGTCGAACGCACATCGGAGCCCCGACAAGGTGCGCCTCCTATGCAGCGTCAGTTGCTGGCGTTGGACGTCTGCGGCAGCCGCTGATGACAACTGCAATGGAATGCAACGGGAGCACTTCCTACAAAGCGGAAGCGATCCACGTTCTTGGAAACGGTAATAAAAGTACAATGTAAAAAAGGTTCATTCATATTGTTTTTTTACCTTTGTCTCTCTTATTAATATATTTTTATTATTACAAAAGCCTTCAAATAATACAAGCTACTTCGTGTGGTGTAATGCAATATAACACGTGGTTAATTGTAATTAAAACTTCATTTAGTAGTTATATTAATTATTCTAGCGGATATAGCAAAACTTCCATAAAAATTTAACAGTTGTATCTGAATACAGGCTCAATTTTTGGTTATGTATGAAATGGACTTCAAATAGAACTCAAAGTTTGTTCAGGTCGAACTCTGTGGTTTATAGGCACGTTCCTAAAAATATTCTTTCATTGTCTCATCTATCTCACCTTTATCTGTATATACGAGTATTTATTAAATTCAATATTAATCATTTTCATATTTTTTAGTAATATATGTATATATTTTTAAGATAATACATTAGAAAGTTACCATAATGAGTTCTTGCAACGTGATTGCTTGCAGGGTGCCAACCCTACACCTGCACGGCTGTTTAAGTATCCTGTGAATGAGTCTCTCACAGAAAATCCATCAGCATATGCGTAACCGTCCCCTCCTCGCTAATGGCCAAAATTTTCGGTTCGTAGTTGTTCATTTCTGTTTATTTTATAATGAGGCAGCCCCACGTAAATTATGCAAACAGAAAGCAACATTAACCAAATTATCAATTGTTTCTAGCTTTATACCGATCTTCGTACATTAAATGAAATAACAAACTGCGCTCACCATTAATAATCTTCCAGTACCTGGAACGCTTGGCAACTGACGCGTTACTGCGCGGCTGACACTGGCGTTTGAAGCTGCGTACGAAGCCCACCTTAACATCGGGACTAGTGCAGATAGTCGAGGGCAGGTATAACAGCCCCCACTCACCGAGCTTGGGTTGTGCGCTTTTGTCACTGTGCGCTTTTGTCATACAACCTTTATCAGCCAAGAAGGGAGGGATTGGAGGCAAGGCATTGGAAAAAAATGTGTGACGACGACCCTTTAAAGGAACAATGGCATTCACTTGGAGTGATTTCTGGAATCCATGGAAAACCGAAATAAGGAAGGTCAGATGACATTTGAATCCATGAACCCGAATACCGATCCAAGCATCAAGGGAAAAAAAAATCAAAAACGTTCCTCTAATTTAACTCGCTCTGCTTTCAGATCTTTTAAATGAATAGCGGAATAACGCTCTGTGTGTGAAGCGGTGACACATGGCGCTGACAACACCACCTATATCACACAGACGTAACTGACGAGAATGTGAATCCTTGCCATAACAATTTATTCACACTCGTTTCTACAGGCTGTGCAACGGATGTGTCTTCTCAGCTGGACATAATCAAGGAACCAAAGCCCTTGAAATGATTCTGGCTTCATCCAGCCTTATTCTTCGTCTGCTTTGGTGACTTGATGCCTGTATAATTAAGCCAATGAAACTAAATCATGTCCTGTTCAGGTGTAAGTATGACGAATAGGAGCTGTCCGTTCCACTCTGTGACCTGTTAGTACCAGAGCCGACTACGCGTCATACAACCTTGACTACCATTGAGAAGTTATCACCTTTCGGGCGACACAAAATTGACAACGTCCCGTTTCTATTATTCCCTACCCTAATTGGAAAGAACTCCAAACTTGGTGTATTATGATTAAGATACTGGTCCATTTTGAGTTACGTACTAAATTTGAACAAGTATTAATGATCAGTTTTTCATGCCATTTCGTTTATTGGGCTTACATTAGCTTTCACAAATGTTAATAAACCGAAACTTCCCGAAAGCCTTTCTTTCTAACGCTAATTCCATCAATCACTTTTACCAACTCTAATTAACAGTATTATAACTTTTTTCAACATTAATCACTTTTGCTTCAAGTGAAGCAAACAAAAATGCAATATGGTTGATACAAACCCAGTATATGTTGCAAAGCGCTACAGGTTCACATTTCGTATTTCCGCCAGCATTATAAAATTGAAATCTCTTACCAATACCGTAAGTATACAGACACTTTTATAAAAACCACTTCAAGAAAGTATGAATTATTATTTTGTGATTATTATTTGATAATTATAGTACATCGGCTGATTAGCCTCATATCTAATAATCCGTAATACCTCCATTTGACATTGTGAAACAGAAGCATTCATCTAAAAAATTAACTGAATAGTTAGAAATAACAAGCTGAAAATAATCTAAGTAATAAGATATGTGTTGAAACTTAGGAAACCAATAAAACTGAAAAATCTAACTGAGCAATAAGGTTAATAGTCAGTGTATATCGAATTATACACCTTCGTTATGATTGCGAGACTGGAGTTCGTCACAAAATTCAGTATAAAGAAAGCCAGAATTCCATTTAGTTAAATAATGAGGCAGCAAAAAGCATTCTAATATTGTACCATTGGGTTTATTAGGGAGGCAGGGTGTAATGTGAAAAGAATTAGTTACGGTGGGACAAATTGCGAATGAAACCTGCTAACGAAGAAAGCAGTAGTCGTTTTCCTTAGAAGAATCTTATCTGTTATAATCTGGTGAACTGATACATTTTTTATACAGTCACTATCGTATAGCAGCTTATGGACAAAGTGTGATTATTTTTCTTCCTTTTTGCCATAATTAGCATCCATTAATAAATGTTTGATCCTTAAATGAAATGATACGTTTAGGACAGTCTCCTTGACTCGATTTCAGTCATTCGGAAAGCTGTGGTTAGTACTGCACATCTAAAACTGCCAGAAAAGAAGAATTTGCTGAAAGGATTCCGAAGCTTTACCACAGTGGATTGAGGTGGGTGCAGTTATAATAGACGTATTTACGAATGATAAATAGTTATAATGACATTACTTCGGGAAAAAGTACTTTTTTGTCATTCATGAAACCAATGTATCTGAAGAAATTACAATAAAATGATTTACTGTCGTCTGAGAATTAAGTTTTTATGTCTCTTGAGATCTCCTGTCTTACTGGCAACCTTTTGCTTTAACTATATGTTCGTGAATATCTGTCTTACCAAGAAGAAAAACAGGATCGGAGTAAAAATGTGAATGAGCAACATAAAGGGCTGAAGTTCATAAGTTGTAACAGTTGTTCATAAGTTGTATATATATATATATATATATATATATATATATATATATACTAAAAGAAATTCACGAATAGTCTCTCTTTACAGGAATTATGGCTTCCTTGTTTTCCCGATGTAAAAAATAGCACTAAAATGAGATTGAAGAAAATAAACTACTTTTATTATTTGCCTTCCAAAAGATTCGATGAAATAATTTCCTTTGTCACGTCGCGTGCAATCCTTTGATCTTCAGATATCATTGCTTTAAATATTTTAATGTTTCTCTTTATCTGCAGTTCTTATTCACTTTGTAACTTTCACTTGGAAGCTGACAGTATGTTTTTTTTTCGGTGACGTCACGATAAGTGAATAGAATCGACGAGGACGGGAACCGATAAATAATGAAAACGTGCTATAGCGGCATGACACCGCTGCTATGTATACTGAATTACGCATTTAAGCAAATCAATTCGGACGGAAATATCACACCACACAACCAATACGAACATCTGCAATTGTATTTGAAAAATGGCGAATCATAATTTAGAACATAAATTGTTTTACGTACGTACTTATCAAACGCCGTAGTTACCTGTAGTGTAATACGTTACAAGCAGTAGATTATGACGCAGATAGGATAATATCACTAAATACGTCAGGCATTACATAAGACGGTATACGTTGCTCGAATTATGCCTACCTCTATAAAGCACTACAAATTCAGTGTAGGGATACGTTATTATTTTTTATCGTCAATATGACTAGTTAAATGTTGTAACGAACATACTGAAGAGTGAAAATTTATTTTTGGTGAAAAAAATTGTTTACTGACATATTTCCATGGTGATTATTAGTTATGTAGTTTTTATTTGCTTATCTGAAGACATCCGAAACTTCTCGACATTTTATCCTTTCTAATATAACCATTAATTCACTTTGAACAGGTGGTATTTATTATTCAAGCTAGATGGAAATTACACTAGATTTTAAGCATTACATCGCTCAGGATGACTGAAAACAATATACTATACCGTTCAGGCTGAATCGACAACCTAGTACAGTGCTGATGATTTGGTTCAGTGATTTGTTATAACTATTTGTCCAAAACTTTACTGCCGCTCTCTTCCTTCAAATTCCTAAACATTATTAAATACACGGTGTTCTTCATTTTTATTTTTAAATGATGAATTAAGTATTTACCTATTTTACGAATTAGTATTGATTAAGTGGTTAAAAGTTCGATAATCAGCTGGCATCAGAAACTTATACGTTTGATTTTTTTTTATAAATTTATAAATTTTATGAATTTACGCCTTGTCGACTTCGAAGAACCTGTAACATGGAGCCAAGGAACGGGAAGGAATTCAGCTCCACCTTCTGTGAACCATTACTTTTCTCTGATTATATGCATCAGAGAATATTACTGTCAACGAAACGATAGTGAAGGATCAGAGATTTGAGAGATTGTATCTTTACGCAAGTATATGGTAATGTAGCAAGGTAGAGCCGTGATGTATTAAAATTTAAAAGTGGGCATGACGGTTTATTCCTTTGCTCAAGGAAATTCACTAATACAATGCCAATTCTCTCTGGCTGTCGCGGAAACACGCACTGGCCTTACAACATTATTATTATTATTTTTTTTTTTTTACGGTAAGATTTGTTGTTGTCTATACAATTATAAATCTGTAAGCAAGCTGCGTTTGTAGTGAGGCTTGATCTCTAATAACGCAAAAACTACCGCATCAATTTGCATGGTGTTTCCAAATTTTTAAAGCTAATGTTGCTGATCAACATCTGCAGAAGTAGCTAACGACTAATATGTACCATGGGAAGAAGCAAGTCAGTAAAAAACTTCAGAAATGTGAAACTGTAGACCACAGATAATTATACACATTCAGACGGTCACTCCTTTCATAAAGAGACCTGACAAAATTTAGGATTTCCCTTTTTTTTTTTTTTTTTTTTTTTTTTTTTTACTTCTGCGATTCATTTTTCTGGACCGCAGTACTTCAAAATAAAAAGAATACGTGAATCAAGTATAATCAGCATTTACTTGAATCGTAACAGGTCTGTTGAATTACGAAAAAGTTGTATTACAAATATTGAAGACGTATTGTCTCTGGTAGACTGTTATACAGTTTGTCTCTGGAACAAAATTGCTACGTGAATTCTGTACAATACAGCCACAATAAGCCAATACTTAATACGAAATTCAGTTTTTTCTCGAAGAGCGATGTCTGAAAAACAGCTATTATAAATATCAGCAAGTAATAAAACATACTTCTTTCATAATGACTTGTGCGGAATTGCACATATTTGGAAGTACTTTATTCGATTAATATGTCTCGTGGCTATAACGTGCAAATATAACTAGGCATCCGAAAATTCAGGTACATGCGACTCAAATAATTACATAGAAAATACGGATATATTGAAAATTTCAGATCCTAATGCTACACCGCGTAAATTATAAAGCTAAAAGAATCGTCCCTTTGGCCTATAACAAAGCATATCAGCTGTCATCACTGTCCAGGTTGCATTTCAATCGATTTACAACTTGCGATAATTTTGCCACTCAGAAATAATTGCTTGAGTTACATGCACATTAGTACATATACTGTACCGTGATCCATTTTGACATTTTTGAATTAATTATATCTGACTGAAATAATGACAATAATGATACGACGGTTTGAAACCAAGATTAACTCCAATTCACGTAAATTTCTATTTTAAAGCAGGAATAATTGATGGTGTATCAACATAAAATAAAAACCAATATCCAAACAGCAAAAAATAAATAAATCAGAAAAAATTGAGATGCTGTGATTATTGGTAACGAATTTTTATTTCAAATATAACTAGGCATCCTAAAATTCTATTCTACACCGCGTAAATTTTAAAACTAAACCCGTTATGCCTGATGCTAAACAAAACGAGTCAATTTTCATCTGGTCCAGGCGGTTGTTTCGCCAGGTACTTACATGCGACTGAAATAATTACATAGAAAATACGGCTATACTGAAAGAAACTTAAATTAAAAATGTTTCATATCCTAATGCTACACCGCGTAGATTATAAAGCTGCAGGCATCGTCTCTTAGACCTATAACAAAGCATCATATCAGCTGTCAGGTTGCATTTCAAGCGATTCACAACTTGCCATAATGTTGCCACTCAGAAATAATTGTTTCAGTTACATGCACGTTACTACATAAACTGTACCATGATCACATCTCGACATTTTTTGATTAATTATATCTGACTGAAATAATGACAGTAATGATACGACGATTTGAAATCAAGAGTAGCTCCAATTCACGTAAATTTCTATTTTAAAGCAGGAATAATTGATAGTGTATCAACATAAAATAAAACCAATATCCAAACAACAAAAAATAAATAAATCAGAAAAATTGAGATGCTGTGATTATTGGTAACGAATTTTTATATTTCAGCACACTTCCAAGAGGACTAAGTCGTAGATTACTGCTATATTTACATAAATTTATGGCACCGCGGTTATGTTGCAATCCTCGGTATCCACATTTAAAAATAAACTTTTTTTAGTTAAGTATCATGGAAAGAATATTTTTCATTAAATCCACAGATACATCCTTAACAAAGCTCATACCTAGCTATATAATCCCAGGCAAAGTTTACACATAAAATCGCCAAAAAAAAATTACACATAATGATTATAATATCAGCTATCTTAACGTTACAACTGTTATATATCCATTTAAATTTTCGGTACCACGGTTAACGTGGAATCCTCCATATCAGCATTTAAAAATATTATGTTTTAGCTGAGTTAAATATTGCTTTCAGAAATAATATTCGGCTAAATGAGAGTGAAATAGACCGACAACATCGTCTGCAACGTCAAAGAGAACTAGATGAAATAGCTAGAGCAAATGAAAGTAACCTGCACCGAGAAAAGTGATTGACCAATAACCGGGTTCTATACGCTAAATCCATAGCTTCTGAAAGCGCACAGAAGAAAGAACGTCGTTTGAACCGTGAAAGCCTTTCTAAACAATAAATGTTTATACTTCGCACAATAATTACAACCACGAATTACTACTGTTAATTTTTCAGGAACCTTTTCTACTATTGAATCAATTGCATCATGTTAAAATATGAATAAAACAACTCTCTGACATCAGTATGAAAACCGAACCTAACGTATTAACCGAAACAAACGAAACTATTCAGAATACATTAACAGTTCATGCCTTTCCACGTTAATGTCTGATAAGAGAATAAAATCGGTAAATAATTTCTACACCTGCCAAGGCACGCGCGCGTGAAGCAGCGGGCAAATGCTAGTATTTTATACAATGCAATGCAGAAGGTTACTGACAGAATTCAAGATTATGAAGAAATTAAGAATGCCTCAATTGATGTTGAAAAAGAAAAAAAAAAAGGACTATTCATAAGACGTGTATAATGAGCAGTAGAAGATAGAATATGAAAGTAACCTAGAGAATTATATCCATTTAGAACATTATTATAAATATGTATGAACTGTAACCCGAGTGTTACAGTTCATACACCACGCACGGTAAGTCTAAGGAAGTAACAACCAAACCCACAATGTTGAAATTTCGTGATGTTATCATTGTGAAGCAACAATATGAATTTTCCTTTAACTCAAGAAGTTTAAGCATACTTGGGGAGTTAACAATTTATATGTAAACGCATAACCTTGACACTTAAAAGGTTTCATCGAAGCGGGACAATGTAACATTTACTTTTGGTACCTAAGCTGCCAGCGTTAAAAGCAGCTTCCACTTCATTCCAAAATATTTGCCACAGTATAAACTTCTCATTAATCAAAATTACACTGGAGTCGGAAAAACTGTCAATTGATACAAAACAAATAGAGATTAAAATTTACACAGCCCAAGTATGAAACTTCACTGTGTTCTACAAAAGTTAATTCAATTTTATAAACATTTAATAACTAGTAACACACGAAATAGAAAGGGATAAGGAAGTATATACATTTCTGGAGAAAAAAAAATTGTTAATTTATATCAGTAGAATGACTCCTCAGTAATGGGTCAAGCAAATCTAAATAAATTCAAGTTGTGGTTACGAAGATACTGCTGAAAAAAATGTATTTTATAGATGTAAGCTCCAGGCAAAACAAATGCACCAAATTTCTTCTCACTTCAAACCAGCTACACTTTTCCGTCTCATGTCTCAATTTATCAACAAGAATGGACTTTCGATATTGTTATTCTAGACTTTTTTTTTTTTGTTACTGTATAAGATTCGTGTTAATTGTGGGATGTGACATTAGCGTATTAATTAATCCATAGGTCCGGATTTGAAAAGCAAATATTTTGTTATTGACTTGAAATTTCTGACATCCATTCAACGTTACAGTTTGGCTACAGTCAAAATCACAAAATAAATTTTCACCTGGTATTTGTGTGATACCCCAAAATTCCAACAAATTCTCAAGCATATACTTTTTACAGAAGCTCTTGAGTATTTAAGTTTTATTCGCACAAATATTTACGCAGAACAATTGCAAGATTCGATTTACTTTATGGGTGAGTCTGTACGAGAAGGGACACATATATTATGGCAAACAGAAGCCGACGACACCATCAGCTCGCCCGCCGACCGGCAACTGTTTGTGTAAACAGGATAGGGCGCCGCGTAATGGCCCGCGTGACGTCACGGGGTCGCCGCTCGCTACCAATGGGGCTTCTGGAGACACGTGGGCGGAGCCCACACACGCAATAACAACACTCCTGCTAGCTCTGTCATCCACAAAATAAAACTAACTTCAACGATACTGCATTCGTTATCCCTGTATGGTAAATTCCCGGAAGTAGTATCATAAATAGGGTTCGGATCTTTATGACTAATATATATATATATATATAGAGAGAGAGAGAGAGAGAGAGAGAGAGGGAGAAATATGCAGGGAAATATGACTTTAAAAATGGGTAAAAATGGCGAAATATGACATTTAAATTTACTATACATAAGAACATACTGAATTATACATAATTTATTTTATCTAGTAGTGTCGCTTTAATATAGACAGCATAATTTGCCTTCGTGCACTCACTGCACAGTTGGGAAATTAAATTTTAAATCGTTTTGTTGAAGTCACTTTAATTTCAGACAATTTGCAGAAAATAACTATTGAAATACTCATCTCTAAATCTCCTAACGTAACTTCGCACTTTCAGAAAATTTTATTTTCGACAAGGCGGAAGGTTTAATCACTGATCCACTGTAGATTTAACGATGACTGAGGATATTTCGTTTAGATATTGATTGACGCGGATCGACACAGACATGCTTCTGCTGCATTGTCGAGATTAAAAGGCGGGCGGAACAATATAATATATAACTTTAATTCTTGACTGGTGAATCCTGACCGCAGTGAAAATTAGTTTTTCTTCCCCACCTATATAGTAGAAATACAATTTTGTGAATAATTATCTAATTTCTTCTCATCTGTAGCTAATGAATTCCCGTTACTATTAAAAAACTAACAGATATTTTCCCAAAATATAACCATGTGACCATAAATATTATCGAAATAGGACCAAAACTAGCAAAATAGTCTGAATATGCATTTATATACTATATAAAATACATTTAAATACGACCAGAAACGTTTAATCCACCATTTTAGGTCAAAAAGAAGGCAGGAAAAAAGTATGACTTGTCCTAAAGATTATAACCCTATTCATTAAACAATCTTTGAATTCGGAAGTTCCTTAATCGTGGAAAGCAGTCAAGTCGACAAATTTTGATTAGCACCATGTGAACCAATATACTGCGTACTAATAATCAAATCTGAACTATAATTGGTAATAAAATATCGAACTTGGGCGCCTATCTTAACTGGAATCTTATTTGCGAGCCTTTAAATATCCGCGTAGGATCAAACTCTGTCTGTACTTTTCTATAAACTAGGAACTAAAAGTAGTTCGGAGGGAATTGCACGAATTTATCACATGATCGTGTGTTCATGGTATTGAAGTGTGCCGTTTTTGTCGTGGATGAGGGATAAAAAGCTGGAGAATGTGAACCCCAATATCAACCTATTTAGACCAGATGTTCTGAAAAATATCATGGAGTTTATCAAGTTTATCTTCTACAGTTTAACGTCGTACTGGAGACTACGATTTTCATTATCACAGTTGGTATACGAAACAGGGAGGTAGTCTGTTTACTCACATATCTCTGTAGTTTCGGGGTTTTACGATTCGTCGATGTCAAGATCATTACAGTTGGGAGAGGATTATAGGCGACGAACCAAAAGTAATTAAGCCATGGCCTTTCCGGTATTCGAAAGCGGTGATTTCGGAAACCATGGGAAACCGAAATCAGGATGACCGGACAGGGATTTAAACAAATGTTCTCACGAATGTGAGGTAGTAGCTTTACCACATATCTACCGGGCTCTATAACAGTGTCGAAGTGAATGCGTAAGTGATTTTGTATGAAGTAATACTATTCTCGAACTCTTCGGACATTAAGGAGTATAAGCCATCATCTGATAGTGTGGCACAATTTCTAATACTGCTGCGCTGATGAAATTAACTCTAAGAGGAACCTGCAAATTTTAAAATATTTTCATAAATACGCAATTACGATGGTCTGTCATACCTGCACCTTACAAGAATTATTACAGTTCTGTAGTAACTAATAAACAGTCCTCCTACATTATTATTTCACTAAACACCTACAGTTTTTTTTAGCAACATTTCTGTATAAATCATGCAGTAGCTACCGCAAAACATCCACTGTATATATGAAGTGAGTTTATAATGATCATTCAAGAATTGTCATTATTAATATTTCAGATTTATCTAGCTTATCACACAACTTATAAGAAAACACCTTATACAGGGTGTTACAAAAAGGTGCGGCCAAACTTTCAGGAAACATTCCTCACACACAAACAAAGAAAATATGTTATGTGGACATGTGTCCGGAAACGCTTACTTTCCATGTTAGAGCTCATTTTAGTTTCGTTAGTATGTATCCCATGTTCTTCCACCTACGCTCAATGGAGCACGTTATCATGATTTCATACTCTACCTGTGCTGCTAGAAGATGTGCCTTTACAAGTACGACACAACATGTGGTTCATGCACGATGGAGCTCCTGCACATTTCAGTCGACGTGTTCGTACGCTTCTCAACAACAGATTCAGTGGCCGATGGATTGGTAGAGGCGGACCAATTCCATGGCCCGCACGCTCTCCTGACCTCAACCCTCTTGACTTCCATTTATGGGGGCATTTGAAAGCCCTTGTCTACGCAACCCTGGTACCAAATGTAGAGACTCTTCGTGCTCGTATTGTGGACGGCTGTGATACAATACGCCATTCTCCAGGGCTGCATCAGCACATCAGGGATTCCATGCGACGGAGGGTGGATGCATGTATCCTCGCTAACGGAGAACATTTTGAACATTTCCTGTAACAAAGTGTTTGAAATCACGCCGGTACGTTCTGTTGCTGTGTGTTTCCATTCCATGTTTAATGTGATTTGAAGAGAAGTAATAAAATGAGCTGTAACATGGAAAGTAAGCGTTTCCGGACACATGTCCACATAACATATTTTCTTTGTTTGTGTGTGAGGAATGTTTCCTGAAAGTTTGGCCGTACCCTGTATGCAACATAGATGTCAGTGAAAAAATTATTCTACGTACGAAATTCATTGTAATATTATATTGTTGAACCACAGATTTTTATTTCAAGTTGCACTATTGCTGAGCAATTATTATGATGGTTTTTTTTTTGTATTAAGAGTAAAGCTATAAAAGAGAAAGGGAGAAAAAATCTTTTGGTGGTTGTATTGTAACATGAAGATATATTAAACTGGATGTATTAGAAATGAGTGAAAAATAAATAAATAATTTAAAATGAAAGAGAGAAAATCAATAAAAATAAGTGAGTAATTCTATTCAATGATTAAGCTGTAGGATTCAAAACCACGTAAGTATAATTTGTTTTTGTACAAATGTGAAAGACATCTTACAAACATCAGCCAAAATTAATTATTTTTATAAATGCTGATTCATCTCAATGCTTCTTCTGCTTAAAGTTTGCCATTTGAGTGAGTGGTTAACGCCCTGGCTTCGCATTCGGGAGGTCTTTGGTTCCAACCCCCATCCCACCATCCAGATTTCGGCTTTCCGTGGTTTCCCGATATCCCTCCACGTAAACGCCGGTATGGTTCCTCCAAAAGACCATGTCAGAATTCATTCCCGTTCCTTGCCCCAGTTTTTATGCTTAATTATTTTATGTCCTGGCTGAATATATGACCTATTCCCTGTCGGTCTATCGCAGTTGCCG
Source organism: Vandiemenella viatica (assembly GCA_031002005.1). NCBI lineage: Eukaryota > Metazoa > Arthropoda > Insecta > Orthoptera > Morabidae > Vandiemenella > Vandiemenella viatica. Next base: position 61,354,257 of record JARYHS010009186.1, read on the forward strand.
ACGCAGATAGTTGGTTCCGACCATCGATTTCCTTCGGTAATTACTTCATTGACTTATATACTTCATTAAGGTACTTCATAAATGCCCTTCCACGCAATGTGATTTAATTTCCCCGTTAATGCAATCGTAAAGCTGTTTGCCACTACAGCCACACAATTAGATTATGAATATATGGGGTTTGGTGGGCGCAACAAACTATTAACTAACGTCCCTGTCCGGAACGTACTGATAGTTAATTCTCTCGATTCATGATAGTGATTGACCTCCTGTCACTTACACCACTTTTTTCAAATATAACTAGTAGAGAAAATGGTTAAAAAGACAGGATTCTATGGAACGATAGCAGATAGAATAGCATCGAGCGTGAGATGATTGGCCAACTGCAATAAATCCTATTATTTTCTTCTTACCGTTTTCTTTTTTAGTGCTTCACGCTTCATCGAGGTGGGGTCAAGAACCAGAAGAAATTAATCCACGGCAGTTTGAAGGAACCATACTGTCGTTCGCCTGGTGTGATTTCAGTAAACCATTGTTAACCGATAACAGGATTTCTGGACAAGGATTTGATCCAGAGTCCTCCCGTATGCCCGGCCTGACCACTTGATGATATAAGAATGTGGAAATAAAAAGTAAGATAGAAAACACAGAAACTACCTTTAACTGATAGTAAATGTTACAGCTTCTACAATAGCTACAAAACCTCATGGTGAATTAACAAAACGTAATTGAAATTACTCAAACAACACTAGATCACAGAAAATATAATACAAGATGGGGCTGTAAAATATCAATTATTTGGTAAGCATGTATATTTCGAAGAAATTAAACATATTGCTTAAAGCTTGTATTACCAAATAGTCAGCAAAAATGATGAAGAGCACTGTTGTGTTAGAAGGACTAACATCACGCAAAGTAGCAATAGAAGTGCTGTTATAATTAAGCTAATTTATTAGAAGTTCTTCAAATGGTTTAACAGACAAAAACCCGTGTGATTGTTACTGTTGTGATTTTCGAAAATCACTATAAGTAAATTTTTTTGTTTGAAAACCGTTCGACGTAATTTTTTCCACTGTGTAACAAGAGCACATGACTGCGAAAAAAAAATAATAACATTCATATCATTAGTCATGAAAATAGTACAAATATAACAGATGTTAATTTTTTATGATATATTATTTAAAAAAAATAAAAAAATAGAGAGCTGCATTATTAGGCCAGTTGTTTCTAGCTATGTAATGTTTATTCGGTGACAAATGTTTCTAACACTAATAGATTTTGTAGGAAAAATATGATAAAAAACCATACCTTACTGTCGATATAAATAGCATGAATTTAGACTAACCGTTACTTCATTCACACTTTAGTTTACCTCCACGTTTTTTATTACCATTTTTTGCATGAATTTTCCTTGTTTCATTATCACTTTCACCGAGTTCAGTGGATGAGCAGGAACGCTCAGTACCAGTATTATGGAGGATACCTTACTGGTTAAGATTCGATTTTTAGGAATCATCCCAACAGAATGTCGGGATGGTTTCATCATAGTGTCATGGCTGAATTGCTTCCCGTTCCTACCCGATTTCTATGAGTCGATGAAACAAAAAACACAAGAAACAAAAAAAAATATACAAAAACCCAAATTTGTTTCATGCAAATGCAGCAGTTGACGTGTTGTTATTCTAACGCCCTCCATTGGATTTCTACTACATCTACATATATACTCAGCAATTCACAAAATTGTGGAAGGCAGAGGGTGCTCAGCACCAAAGCTAATCTCTTTGTTGTGCATTCCAATCGCTAATGGTACGAGGGAAAAAAGAATTCATATAAGAATAATTGCGGCGCCTTATTTCTCTAATCTTATCTTTCCTGTCATTCCGGCTCAAATAGGTTGGTGGACGAAGTATTTCACTACACTCGTGAGTGAAAGTGGGAGTACACATGTTTACCAATAAGTTTTAAACGAAACGTGCGTCGTCTATCTACCAGAGACTCCCAACCTAGTATACTAATCAGTTCTGTGACGCTTTCATAAGGACTGTAGCAAGCGGTCACGAATCGAGCGGCTCTTCTCTATACTTTCGATCAACGCCTTACGAAACGGATCCCAAATGGCACAACAATAGTCCAAATGTGGACGCACCAGAGATTTGTACGCTATCTCCTTTGTTTGTTCATTACAAATTTTCAATATTCGACCTATGAATCGCAGCCTAGAATTAGCTCTACCTACTAACGAATTAATGTGTAAGTCCCATTTCATGTTCCTTTGAACTGTTACTTCCCAAATATTTCATAGAATCGACCATATCAATAACTGAATTGTTTAACTCGTATTTTTGAACAATTGGATTCTTTTTGGATTTGTAGAAGGGTCGGCTATTACTTATAAACAAAAACCGGTAGATGGAGTTAAAATAAGGTCCAAAATAGGTAAAGTGTGGTGGAATTACTACGCAGCGTTCTATCGAACAATGTCAAAGGAATATATTGTCAGAAATAACACATGGAATCCGATACTGTGAAATTCATTCAAATAACGAAATTGGGTAAGAAAAACAAAACAGTGACTTCCTTGCCAGAGGGTTGAAGGAACAAACAATCAAAAATGAGCAGTGCAGTCATAAAGTTGGTTGCTTATGGCCATGAATGCAGAACAAATCCCAAGATGAACGAGCGACAACTTGTTGGCGGATTTTTTTGTCCCAGTGACTAAAGAAGTGCAGTTTCCTCATTTCCTGCCGCCGTCCCCTGTAGGGCTGCGTGACCGCACGACACCAACAAAGTTCCACAGCATTTAGCACTCTTTTTACGACCCCAGAGTCGTATAGCTCCGTCGAGGTCTTTCTAATGAAGTTTCCGTGTAGGAACGCTGAAAATGGTCACAAAAGAGAAAATTGCACCGGATATTTACATCGTACGGAGTTCACCGAACTACACTGTTGATAGCATTCTTAAATATAGTGTTTATCTCCAAATTCCAAAACTACAAAAATATACTATTCAATGTCACATGGAAAAAGTCGTGACACGAATATAAGAAACGTGGAAACTATCTTATAGAAATAGTGCTACTGAAGTCGACAAAATACTTACCGCAACCTAAATGCGTAAGGTGTCTATTGTATTTGAAGGCCTCCTTCAACCCGAATTTCGACAACAGACTTCTATTCCCATTTAGTTAACAGCTGGAGATTTTTATGGACGGTGTTCCGATATTCCTATTGCAAACTCCCAGGACTGCAGAGGAAAATAAGTAGACAAAGTTTTGGAGGGACGTAAGTCCCAAAGTTCCGAGCTATAATTAAAACAAATCACAATCGAGTACTTAAACCTACCGCTTTAAAACATCTGATTCCGTGAACACATTTTAACGAGAGTCTGGTGCTTACGTTATTGAGCGAGTAAACCCTAACTTGTTTGGAAGATACAACGAAATTGGTGTTTAATCACATTCAGTTGCTTCTGTAATGCCGGAAAAATTGAAACGACAAAACAATAATTAAACCGGTTACGGGAGAACCTGCATATCATATGTATTACTTCTAGAAGTTTTTTTGTGACGAACATCTTCCTCCTTTAGATTTAGCCAAAAACTGATAAATTAGGTATTATTTTAAGGGTTAAGTTCTCCTCTTACGCGACATCATTTAGGACATCCATTAATTACGTGTGGTGAAATAGGGGGGAAGGGGTCCAGCGGAATCTCACCAGATCTCACCAAGGGGGATGGGGGGGTTTTCTACGGAAATCTCACGTGAGATTTTGCAAAATTTTTTGGGACAGTAGAGCTAAAAAGAAAAAAAGGTATACAATTTGTGCCAAAGTCGATTTAAGTCGTAAAAAAGTGAGGCTGTGACCTAAAAAAAAAGCTCTACAAAAGTTTTCAGGGCGATTTCTAGGGGGGGGGGGGTTCTCACGGACCAGATCTCACCACAGGGGGGGGGGGGTCCGGCCAGATCTCACTAAATCAAACCAGGGGGAGGGGGGGGGTCCAGAAATCAGGAAAACACCTCACGTAATTTGTGGATGCCCCCTTAATTAAGAAATGATTTTTTCGAAATTCAATGTGTAAGTGCAAAAATTATGAACAATTAAGCTCACGGGTATGCGATAGTTCAGAGTCAAGCTGATAGGCGTCTCTGGCGTCGATAATGAGTGATCACATTACCGATAGATAGCAGCACCACATGTTTCAGAGATATTAATGAACGGTGTGTGTTTTCTAGAGAAAAGAGCTTTTTGGATATTTTTGTTTCTGTTAAGGAATTCTTTCGCAAGATGTTGTAAGTGCTTAGCTACGTATGTTTTTCAGTTGACAAATAAATATTTGCTACAAATAAGCTGGTTCCTCTTTCATCCTACAACAAACCAGTCACCTCGCTATTGATTATGTATCACTAGCGAAATTTTCGCACGGACTGCATAGTACGGATTTAGAACAAACACAGCGTTTATTTTTACCTATTTAATTTTGTTTTACTTGTAGCACGGAAAAGTTTACGAATATCGGTTCCTCATCAAAACTTTATTTACTCCATCCCATATATATATATATATATATACAGGGTGTTACAAAAAGGTACGGCCAAACTTTCAAGAAACATTCCTCACACACAAACAAAGAAAATATGTTATGTGGACATGTGTCCAGAAACGCTTACTTTCCATGTTAGAGCTCATTTTATTACTTCTCTTCAAATCACATTAAACATGGAATGGAAACACACAGCAACAGAACGTACCAGCGTGACTTCAAACACTTTGTTACAGGAAACGTTCAAAACGTCCTCCATTAGCGAGGATACATGCATCCACCCTCCGTCACATGGAATCCCTGATGCGCTGATGCAGCCCTGGAGAATGGCGTATTGTATCACAGCCGTCCACAATATGAGCTCTAACATGGAAAGTAAGCGTTTCCGGACACATGTCCACATAACATATTTTCTTTGTTTGTGTGTGAGGAATGTTTCCTGAAAGTTTACCCTTACCTTTTTGTAACACCCTGTATATAAAAATTAAAAAACTAGGTGTTTGCAAAAGGAGTTTCCGGACGTCCTTAATATTCCAATGTTGACTCGTCTGGTTCGCCGAGATTGCTCAGTTAATATGACGTTTTCTGGGACTCGACCTGTTTGAAGCCAATGTGGAAGTGACCACTTACATTATCACAGGCATCCACAAATGCACTAATACTTGCGAAAACGTACACACTTGCCAGCGGAAACAAAGCTGAAAAATGTGCAGTAAAAATCATACAGAGTTTTAAATGTGTTGTGAAATAAAATCGTCAAAATAGTAAGAGGTTGGTGGCTCAGTAATTAAAGTGTCTTACTGGAAATCGAAAGGTCTCCGATTAGAATCTTGGTCTCTACTTGGATTTTCAAAGGGCTTAATCTTATCTTCACCTCTGTCACAGCTTGATTCATAATGTGAGGTACGGTAGAACGCTACCGTGGGTCAGATTCCACTATAAACTGTAGGCCCCAAAACCCGGTACGATTGTGTATCCTATAACCACCACAACACGAGCCGTTACTGTCCGAATAATGAAGGGGAAAGAATTTCGAAATACCATGTCAGTCATAATATCAATATACTATCACTATACATTGTATCTGTCAGATCACCACGAATTTGTCAACTATAGGCGATTTGTGCTGTGTAGAATGAGTTATGAAAAATTCTAGTGTAAATTTATATTCACCTTAATCAAAATATTAAATATTTTTAAAATTATGGTAAATGAAAGTTACATTTCAGTTTAGCCATAATAAATGCTACATTCATACCGTTCTAACTCAGAAATAAAGCTAAATGACGTAAATAAATATTTTTTTTTCAGTAGCATCTTAGGAGAAAATTTGTTACCACCAACGTTGGGTTAACAATTAAAACGATAAAATTTCTAATTTTTTGTTTTGTAAGCGTTAGTCTTCATACAGAAAATTTCAATTAATTAAAAATATTCACCATAAAATTTCTAATTTTTTTGTTTTGTAAGCGTTAGTCTTCATACAGAAAATTTCAATTAATTAAAAATATTCACCCTGTTGTAAAAAATGATTTTACTTTCTAAAGCGGTAAAAAAAAAAAATGTATAAAATTGAACAAGTGATCAATGATCTCATGAATATTACTAGTTACAAAATTGGAAAAAATCTGAAGGTGTATTGGATATAATTTTTTACTAGGTAATTAAACCCTATCAAATAGTGCATGCAGAAGAGATTTTGTGTAGAATGATATCAAGATTCTAATCAGCCCTCTGTCTTCAGTTGAGATTAAGTAGTAAAATATGGATCTCTAAATTTTACTGTAAAATTAGTTTTTTAGTTATTTATGTGAAAAATCTGTACATGAGGTGAAAAGTAAACGTTAGATTGTTTATCTACATTGGATTAGCAAAACCGATGTTATCCTTTTTTCTGCTGCTAAAAGTGAAAGCCAATTTGGTAATATAATAATTTTTTCACAATCCCGTTTTTATTGGTCGTATTTTGTGAACATTGAAAGTGTCAATAGATGATAATAATACACGAATAACAATGACAGTACCGAAATAAATTCTTATTTAGTGTTCTGCTCATTAATTTAGATCTAAAATTCCAGTAGAGTTATCATAAATGGAAAAAAAACTTCGCAAACTGTAGTAGATAACATTTTTTCAAAAAAAGCCCTAACACAATCTCGATTACAAGTCTAAAAGGCGACGCAGAACATGTAATTTTGCTAAGCTCTAGCCGAGTTATTGAACGCTCTGGACTTTATGAGTTATCAATATTTAATCAGCTTGTACTGTTACGCACGAAACAGATTTGGCTGGAATTTGAAAATAATTAAACGAGTTTTATCTTCTAAAAAATCTGGTGAAATCAACGACGATCATATCAAAATATTTTGGTGATTCATAATTTGAAATTTCAGTGGCCGTAGATATTTCTTTGTTTTAATATACGTATTTAAATTCTATGTAAGTCATACGTAGGGTATCTGTGTAAAAGTTTTATACGCGGCTGAGATAAAAACAGAGAATGGCTGCAGAGATCGGCTTTGTCAGTTCCTTTTCAAAGTCTCGTAATCTTTCACCATTGATATGTATGTGCAGGAAACAATTATAACTAAACGAAGAAAGATTTGAATGTGGAATAAATAATAAAAGGTGAAAAAAAACTCTTTGGTTTTATGTGAAGAATCATTTCATTGAAATTATCGAATGCCAAGAAATTAATTTGGAGTAAATGCGTAGAAATGCAACGTTTAACGCTAAATTGTAACATTTGCCGAGTAAATATTTTTAAAAAAAAGTTTTAAGGAAATATTGCGCTTTATGAAATAAGAATTAGATGCTGAAAAAAGCAGAAAAAATTAATTGAGACTTTAGAAATGTGGTGTCGTGGAAGCATGCTGAAAGTTAGTTACATAGAAATACAATAAATGAGCATTTTTGGATAGTACTATATGCAGAACGTGATACGTGGAACGATTTTATAAGCGCCGAAGATAGGACTGTGTGTCGTAGAAACATTTTTTGTTTATATTTCGCAATAACAGTATTGTTCATGAATTTGCTGAAAACGCAACGAATAGCTTGTACTCTTCACCTACTTTTATTTTTTGTTTACTTTGTCTCATCGGTTTTGTTACTGCCAGTTAAAATAGATTCTGTCCAATTTATTCGCTCTCATTCACTTAATTATCCGTCTTAAAATATCATAATTAATTTATCCACTTCTCTCCTATGCCATTAGCATTCACAAATGGTGGCATTGATATACTAATGTGATTTAACTGGGTTTTAATGCTAGAAATAGCGAATAGGAGTACAAAAAGAAATACGCAGAGAAAAAAATTATTGTACCAAGCAGGAATCGAACCTAAGACCCTAAGAATGGGAATTACGCATTCTGGTATTTAATTGCTATTATTTAAATAACTTTTCTGTTGTAGGTACTAGCAATTTTTTACTTACAATTTTTAATTCATGATTTTTCATAGACACAGATGTATCCGGATGGATGGCATTAATTTTAGATGTCTCCTTGGGAACGTACAGAAAGTAAAGAAATGTGGCGATGAAGATTGAGTTTAAGAGCTGATTTTGATTTACTGCTTCGGTGCTGGATCACGTAGAGTCTTTTAAGTCAGATTGCACGTCCTGACACTACAAAAAAAAAAAAAAACAAAAAAAAAAAAAAAAAAAAAAGACATGAAATTCTGTTTGCTAGTTCTTGCATGATGGCGGAACAAACACATCCGGGCCGCTAAAAATTACAAACGTCAATGTTTATCACTTAATACCATGAACAATAATTTCTGTTTGTTCTATGTTCGGACCTCTTTGCCACTAGTGTTCGGAAATATATACAGAATGCTCTTCTCTATGAAATTCAGTAGTAGCAAGCTGTGATGTTATGACCGCGGTTGTTTCAAACTGTTCCTTTTATTTTGCATCAGTTCCGGGCCTCTGCTATCTGGTAATAAAACCGAGACACAAGCTCCTCTGCACTAAGCATACAAGTGCAAACGATAACAGTTACAGGAATTATTCCACTTCTCTCAACGGGGCGTGTGTCTGGCTCCAAAATACTTAAGATAAAGCTGTATTCAGCCCTTTAAAGAATCTTCCCAGAAACCGCTTAACATTTTTTGAATAACGTAGCTGGAATTGATAACAGTGAAACCACTGTAATGACTCAATCTTTAGCATTCAGTAATAGCATATGGATAAGAATTTATTGAGATTTTTTTAAATCAACTTACGGCATCTGTTTACTAGGAATAGCGACCATACAACGTAAAAGTTTTCTAATTGCGCTTTAGTTTAGTTCTTACTAACTTTAAAACAATTATGATATAAATTTTTGGGAAATGGGGGAGGGGGGGGGGAATAATTATAGGGGGCATAGAAATGGGCTGATGGAAAAACTTGCTTCAAACTTTCTTTAAATAAGCTAGAAGGGTATCGAATGAAAGCTGGCGGACTCTCAAAATGTTTGTAATTTTCTTTTATTTCCATGATTTGTATGAGTTTTCCGCGTAAGAAAACTTAGAAAATCTAATTCCGCTTTACTTCAGAAACAAAGTTATTTCAAATTTTTCTGAAATACGAATCCTCCTACAGTTTACAGGAATGTGTTAGCAATCCTTTCGGAATTTATATTTTTTTCGTAAAATATCTGAATAATTGAAACCACAAATATTACACTAGAGCCGATAATCTTTTAATTTTTTCTACAAAAATTAATACACATTATTCGTTAGTGAATTTTATAAGTATGTTATGATAAAATCGTTTATTAAACATTTCCAAAAATATATAAGAATTATTAACTTTTTTATAATTGTTTGTGTGTGTGTGTGTGTGTGTGTGTGTTTGATTTATGTGGAAATTTGATAGACAATTTCTCAAAACAAATAATCAAATTTAAAAATCGCATGTTATTGATAGTTTTAACATATTTTATAAATTTTCTTCTATGAATTCAATTCAATATACAACAGTTTGCGCACTGAATTTTCCTTTTTTGGTGAGTGATTTTAATTTAGGATCTCTGCTTGTTTATGATTGAAAACTTCGAAGTTGTTCCATGTTTATTTGTGTACATAGACACTCATGCCATTTTATTAAAAACATTTCATATAATGGGTAATATGATAAAGGGATGACGATAACTAACAGTACTGCCAACAAACAAATGAAAAAAACTAGGCCAGCATTCATAATTGCTTCTACACTGATAAAAACTTCCATAGTTACATTTCACTACATCGGCTGTAAAGAAATCAACTGCAATGTGAAATTCTCTCATAAAAGGATCCCACGTTTGTGAATGATTAAATACTTAGTCATGTCTTTGAAACTACTTGTGGAATAAAGTGTTAACATCGTAAAAAAACCTGAAATAAACTATTGCAGTGAACATGTACGAATAACAGTTATGTTTATAATTCCTTCTATTAACCTAAAATTTCCAGTATCGCTATGACAAAGTTTCCACTATTTGACCGACGATCAATTTAGTCAGATATGCCAGAATGTTGCCAAAAATTTTGTTCTTGGAAGAAAAACTCATAGGCGTCATAATTTGTGAATACAGTAAGTCCAGCAGTAGAATGTTAGCAGGCTATCTTGACTGCACAAGACGCACTCACCTCTTCAGCACGCCATACCATTTATCAAACTCTACAGTCGGCAATGTGACGTTTTCTTACCTGTGAACAAACAAAGAACATTATAAGTGTCTAATACGTACTAGAGTATGACGTTTTTTACTGCCGTACAGAAATTAAATAAGTTTTACTTTCTAAATTAAGCTGTAAGCAAATGATTTAGCAGTAATAGGTGTCTTATGAATAATGAATCACCATCGCACAATATAAAGAGCTAAAAAAGAATGCAGGAAATAATAGATTTTAACCCTAACTTCATCCGCATGGACCAAACACGTTCTTTATTATTTACACGTATAGCTCCGAGTACTGAGCCTATAATAAACAAAACCATCTATGACTACAAATTTTATCCTAACAATTCGCACCATGTTTAGCCACCAATAATTTAGTTATCAATCTTACTAACTCGTCGGCTTCGCAACACTATGGTCATCTACTGACTCAAAGGCTAAATACATCATAATTATCTAAAGAACCGCCAAATCATGTTAATATGACGTCACGTATCTTTGAGCAGGAATTAATTATCTGTTAATACAGGGCGTTCGCCGGAAAACGCTACCCTCCCAGTCTGTTGCCGTCGGCAACTTGTTGGGACAGTGGTGCCAGCAACTCCCGCCACACGGCGCCGTGAATCGCCGCTCTGTTTAACACCTCCGCTGCTCCAACAGTGCAGTGACGCAGGATAATGGGACCCTTACATTGTTAAGAACGGTTTCTTTGCATTGTAGCTAGTTTGTGACTTCAGTCTCTTATTAATCAGAGTTGTGAATAAACGTTTCTTTGCGGTTTGGCTGGTTTGGGGCTTCATACTCTTATTAATCTGTACCGTGTTTGAGTGTGAGTAAAATTATGGTACGTTACAGTTTGCAACAAAGAATATTTCTCTACGATACATATGTGAAGAAGAAGTCGTTTAAAAAGTGTCGCAGTAAATTTCGTCGCGAATTTCCTGGCGCTTTACTGCCTGCTAAATCAACAATTCTGCGTCTGATTAAAAAAGTAAGAGAAACGGGTTCATTTTTTAACAAAAAGAGACTGTCGGTCAACCGTATTCTCACAGAGTAGAAAATTGACGATATCGCTTTTCGACTAGAACAGTCACCCAAAAAATCATTAAGTCAGTTAGGGCAGCGTGTGTCTCGAAATATGTTCAGAAGATGTGAAATGTGCATTACACAAGAGGGTCAACACTTCCAGCATCTTTTATAAGGTAAGCTAATGAATTACGTCACATTTAAATGCTTAGCACACAAGTTTATGAAGTTTATGAGCGTAATTATTATGAAATAGTCCGCGGCCGACGGTCGAACAATGCCGGAAGCTGACCACTGGCTCGCCGGGAGCAGTTTCTTCCTTGTAGCGCTAACAGTGGGTTGCGTTTCCAGGCGAACGCCCTGTATAAGTTAAGATAGAATCATGACGTATATTTCAAATTATATGCCAGGTGCTAAGCTATCAAAATATTATACTTTTCAGAATCTGATCAGTAGCTTCTGCATCATGCTATTGCTATAACAAACAGACAGACGCGCAGTCACATTTCAGGTAAGCGCTATGACGTCTCCTCGTTATTCTGGCATCGTCCGAAGCAACTAAGCTACAAAATTTTATGCACCAATTTCATCATCCTTGGAGGTGCCTTCTTTCAATAATAGAAAATAATTGGCAGAGTACAAATTTGCGGAATGAAGTATATGTAAGTACGCAATCTGTCTTATGGTGAAAAATTCATGTACAGCTACAACTCTGATGCACTATCCTGATGAAGGGACATTATATGCAACATAACTGTGTATATTCTTTCATGATTCAGCGGAGATCGTTGCGTCGTTGTTAGATTACGAATGAACATTGGTCTGGTGAACTAATTAAATGAATTCATAGATTTCATTTCCCTGTTTACGAAAATTTAATCAAACTCTGTCCCGTTTTTCGATCGCAGTAAGTGTTTATCATTAAAAAAAAACGATATTCAACATTTACTTAGAAATTTTCTTTCAGATTCTCAAAGGAAATCAATCTGTCATTTAGCGAGTTCGACTGTGTCTCTCTTGAATACTTCCAAGACTCTTCAAAGATAATAGAAATACTTAATATTTTGAAGATTCAAGTTGTATCTCAAATTGGTCACGAAACGCAGTCATAATCTTTGAGTCTAAAAACAGATAGGGTGGAGTTGGAGGGGGGGGGGGAGAGGGAGGAAGATACATCGGCAAATTATCATAAATATGCAATTAAAATCAATGATCCCATAAATCAGGCGTTTATCTGACAGCGCTGGAACAAAAACTGCTGATCAGTCCTTATGTTGCTACTACTTCTTTTGTTATATACGTAAAAATTAAAGTTAACTTACATGGTCGAAAAATATTTCTCCTACTCAAGCAGTGCTTGGAACCAATATACCGACCATGGTGGGTGAACGGTTAACGTTCTGGTCTCGCATTCGGGAGAACGTGGGTTCGAATCCCCGTCCGGGCATCGAGATATGGGTTTTCCATGGTTTCCCCAAATAACTCCAGGCGAATACCGGGATGCTTTCTTAAAAAAAAACAAGGTCATGGCCGAATTCCTTCCCGTTTCTTGTACCCAGTCCCATCCCACCTCTAATGACCTTAGCCGTTGACGAGGCGTGAAGCAATAAGTAAAAAAAAATTGGAACCAATACAATGCGAATAACTACGTTGCCTGCTTGGAATTTTAGTTCTGGACATCTAAAAACTAATGATAACTTAAAATCAAGACATAAGAATCATAAGGCACACCTTATATGGCATTGAACCTGTTCAACCATGACTCAAATCTAGGACAAGTTTCTTGCACGCAAACAAGCGAAAGAAGTAATACCAAAAGCAAGGAGTAACCGTTAATTAGTTTAGATGATATTCTTGCAGAACTTTGTTCTACGTCGCAAGGAAAATTGAAAAGAATGGACAATAGTTTGACTTCATGAGCATATGGGGCATGGATATGCAAAAATAGTGATTCCATTTTGAACCATTAGTATATGTGTATGTGTTTGAAAAAGAATAAATCTTCACTACCAATGCTTACCAGACACTATTTTTCTTATCTGCTTAACGTCTCTCTAACAGCGAGGTCTGTAGAGACGGGAAAGGATGGGGGGCAAGGAATGGGAAGGAATTCGGCCATAGCCTTTTGAAGGAAGCATCCCGGCATTTGCCTGGAGTGATTTGGGAAACCATGGAAAACCCAAATCTGGATGCCCGAACGGGAATTCAAACCGCCGTCCTCTCGAATGCGAGACCAGAATGCTAGCCGTTACACCACCACGCTCGGTCAGATACTGTAACATTCATACTGGGGCTCTGGGAGATGCAAGAACATACATACTTGATGTAACATAAACTCACAAACCTTTAGGTGTTACACATTTTTATGTTTCTTACGTCATTAAATAATTAAACGGGGGAAAGGGAAAAATTCTTCATAAAGGAGGGAAGAAAATAATTTAAATTTCAGCGCTTCATGTTTTAAGGCGGAAGAGCAAGGACACAAATTTAGTTAGTTCATTAGAATGATAGATTAGGTTAAATGCTTGTAGTGTCAATATTAAAAACTGCATTTCTTTATGTTAAAAACTGCACTGAAATGAAATAGCAAATCGTGCAGAGAATGTTTTACGGTGTGAGGAACATTTATTGATGGAATTTATACAATTTGTAATACGATTTTAAAATAGAGCAACGAGTTTTCATTGATTTTAGCTTGAATTTCGAATGAACGTGAATTCGGAGTTTTAGATAGTTTTATTGTAAATTGCATATTAAATGATCTTAGTAATTTTTATACTCAACTAGTGCACTTTTGTGGTCAATGTCCGGTGAATAGTTCGTACACAAGATTTAGTGTAGATTACTGAGTGGTAGAACCATTTTTTTACAATTCATCTCAAGGCTGTTTGTACCAACTTCTAGA
>JARYHS010009186.1:61369377-61571242 GCA_031002005.1 Vandiemenella viatica
ATAGTTCCTTGGTGTTTTAAAATTTTATCTCCATGTGAAAGGGCTTCTAGTGTAAAGATTTCTCATTTGTGTTTACTGTTAGGTACAACTCCATGTAATTATTATTTAAATTTTGATTTCTTAATTAATAGTAACCTTGTAGTATTGTACAGTAACTAGGATGCTGAATGAAATATCCAACAGTTCAGCTGCATTAACGAACTGTCTTTAAATTTAGTTATACTTATTACGGTTTCTAAGCAGTCTTCTGTAAAGATTCATCGTTACCTATACGAAGTGCTTTAGGAGTAAAGAGACAGAAAAGAAAGTGAGCCACCTATTTAACATGAAGAAGAAATTCTAACGACTTCTACACAATCCTGAAATTAGGTTTGTTGAAAATTATTTCTAATTTGTAATTGATCATTTATTTCTTAAAAATGTTCTCGCAGTTACTTTCTATGATTTTCTTATTATAATTATTAATTCATGTCTGACACATCACAATTTAATTTCCATGTTATTCAACTGTTGTTCATATTAATATTCTCTCAGGTTAAATTATCTGTATTCTGGAATCGGAATTAGTGATGATTACAAGAAAAGTAACAATTCTTAGATAGTCTAAAAGAAAAAATCAAGAAATATTTCTGATATTCGAGCACTGTGTGAGAAATATTACGGCTCAAGAATTGTATCCCAGCGTCCAGAAAGTAATAAGTATTTTTTAAATATTTTTATTCCTAAACGTTAATAAATACATTATACTACATTTATACTTGGTCACCATTTTTACTGAAGCATTAAATGACTGTGGTGTGTCGGTCTCGATTGAAGTTAACTTCAATCGAGTGTGCGCCACTCTCGTCCGCGAACCGACCAATGTTTGTTCTCTGTTCCACCCCCTTCATTGTTTATCCACTCCGCTCTGAAAAAATAAGAAATCCCGAAGATCGAGAAGAGCTAGTTCGTTCGCGACGTTCCCCGAATCCAGCGCTCAGCACAGCGCGGAGCAGTGCCAGTGAGGATCTAGTTATTTCGAATCTGACGTCCCACTCCGCCTCTCTTCCTGCTTCTCTTTGTGTATTTCGACTACAAGCGTGCCTTGTGAAAGATTATTTTCGAAAGCTGGACAAATTTGCACTGAAAAAAGAAAAAGGCTGCTGAATGGCAAAGTAAGTAAAATTTTATTTGTGAACAGTAACCTTAATTTTATTTAAAGCAAAAAGTTCTTCAAAATTGATTGTATTTTGTGTTTGTAAATATATTAACGAAAAACTAACTATGCTCAAACTATCTCTCAAATATTTACAGCAATCCGAACAATATTTCACTGACTCTTTGAATGGCCTTTTCTGCGTGAAAGTAATCCTGTAGTATTTAAGAAAGAAAAATGTTTCAGAATAAATACAAAAATAAATGAAAAAAACAGATGTTAGATTAACCTAAGAAATCAGTCTAAATATAAATAAAACGAACAGATACTACACTCAAAATGCATACAACAGCTCTTTTTGTGTTAACTGAGCTAGTGAACTGGTGAACCGTTGAAAAGAACTAGTTCTTTTCGTAGAGTGATCAAATGAGCACCGCTCTTTTTAGTGAATCACTCTGACCACCAATAGGTGTGTGACCGCGCATTGTCGTGAAAGAGAAGAGCTCGAGCAGTCTTTCGCGCACATCGCCGACTCTGAATTGGCTCACGTTACCCCATTACCTTCATTCGTGACCATAAACTTCAACAATTCATCATTAAATTTCCGACTCACAAGTAGTTTTTGAGTAAACAGATCTTATAATGGCCAGAGGATCTTCCGATTTTAAAGTTCATTTTAAATTAACCAGCAAAGCCATAAATTTTTGTAGACGATGGGAAGACACAAAAACTATGTAGTAGATGATCAGATGCCAAATGAAGGAGGTATGATCAAAATGGCGTGACATGCGAGTACTCTATGCGCTGTCAGTTCTTACTTTCTGGTCGCTTCGAAAACAAAATCGCTTATTTCTTACATAAATCTAGGCTTATGCACAAAATTGTATAGTAATGAAATATATATATTGCTACTATAACTGTTACAGTAAAAGTTAGTGATGGTTTATATTTATTATACGTAATGCTTAAGAAATTCCAATCAGCAGACGGTGGTATGGCAATAAGGGATAAAACGGAGGAAGAAGTACAAAATAAAGTGAACAAGTTTGAAGAGTATGGAATGAATGTGAACTCAACAAAAACGATAACACTGAAAATTAGCCTAAAGATTCCAGACTGGGGTATAAAATTACAAGAAATTCGTTGACCACTTCAGATTCCTGGGGACCATAAGGACTAGTAATAGTAAAGGCGAGTCAGAAAAAATAAATAAGGAAACCTAAGATATCAACTATTACAGTATCGCGCGGAGCTTACTACTTGACGTGAAGGTTCCCCAAAGAACAAATATCACCCAATACAGTATCTTGTTCCTATTCTCACGTATGCTCTGGAACATTAGCATCAAACGACCTTAGCAAGAACCAAGCCATTTTTTTTTTTTTTTTACTTGTTGTTTTACGTCTCGTCGACAATGAGGTCATTATAGGCGGGATGGGACTGGAGACAAGGAACGGAAAGGAATATGGCTATCACCTTTTGAAGGAAGCATCCCGGCATTCGCTTGGAAAGATTTGGGGAAATCATCGAAAACCCAAATCTAGATGCCCGAATGGGGATGCGAACCGTCATCCTCCCGAATGCGAGGCCAGAGCGTTAACCGCTCACCCACCACCCTTGGTGACTGTCCTCCAGAAAACAAAATTTGATCGCGTAAATAATCCTGAGATTAGATCAAACCTAGCGTCAAATGAACGCATGGAAGAAAGACTTATATCATCTTGACTTAAATGTTCCTCTCCAGGGGACACCACCTTTCCGAAGGCACCTAAACTGCCGGGTGGAAAGGATTGCGTGCTTCAATGAAGTTGACTATGCCGGCGGTAGCGTAGCTACCAGCAGGGTCTCCAGTGGCAGACAGTCATTGATGGAGTTTCCAGACTAAGTGTGTCCCACAACGTATCAGGGTAGATGGAACTCTGGAAGTTGTATGGAAGGCAACCCATCTAGAACACCCTGAGGAAAAACATGGGTCCTCCAAGTAGGGGATTCTGCAACAGGCCAGCCCCCTGTCCATGTAAAATAATGTGCAGGCTACAGGTATCTGTCAGGAGCCTCAGAAGCGGGGTGGATCTCCGGAACGACTTATGCAATGGAAATGGATTGTGAATATGGCAACATGGAATACTCAGCCATACAGGATTTGTGTACAAAACAGAGAGATGTTTTTGAAGAACTAGAAAGGATGAAAATTGATGTAGCTATTTTAATAGAGACAAAGAGAAAGGGAAAAGGTAATGAGGTGATAGGCCGGTAAATCCATTTTTATAGTGGCGTAATTAAAAGTGGACGAGCAAAGAGAGGTGTATCAATAATAATACATCAAAAATTTAAATAAATAAATTTGTATAAAGAACATCAGTAAAAATTAAGGGTGTGAATAGGGGGGAGAGGGCTTCAGTTTTTTCAAACCAAAAGTTGACAGTATTTTTCTCTTTATTTTTGACTATACATGTCCAAAGCGTCATCAAATGTGGGTTTGTATAAAAATTAAGGGGTGTAAAGGGGAAAGGGGTAAGGTTTTTTAAATTTTTTTTCGTCAGATTCTCTATGAAAAATTACATGTATAAGCCAACTTTGATGATAATCGGTCAAACGGTGTCCAGTGCAGTTTTTTTATGAAGAAAATTGACAATAATTAAAGGGGTGGAAGGAGGGAGGGGGTTGAGCTTTGGCAGACCAAATGTTGACAGGATTTACCTCTTTGTTTTAAAGTATACAATAAAAATCAGATCATAAATGTAGGTTTCTATAAAATTAAGGGGTTTAAAGGGGAGAGGGGTGGTTTTATATATTTTTTTTTTTGGTCAGAAATCGACTCCATGAAAAACTACATGTAATTGCCAACTTTAATGGAGATCATTTAAATGGTGTCGACTGTAGCTTTGAATAAAGAAAATTGACAAAAATTAAGGGGGTGGATAGGGGGAGAGGGCTTCAGTTTTTGAAACCAAAAGTTGACAGTATTTTTCTCTTTATTTTTGGCTATATATGTCCAAAGTTTCATCAAGATTATATAAAAAATGTGGATTTATATAAAAATTAAGGGGTAGAAGGGGGTAGAAGGGGTGGTTCCTCAATGAAATTCATATGGGACCTTTTTGGAGGTGTACCCTATCCACTGAAAAAATTTCATTTAAATCGGTTCAAAATTGGCGAAGATTCCGCTGAACATACAAACAAAAAAATACAGACGAATTGAGAACCTCCTTCTTTTTTTAAAGCCAGTTAAAAATGTATAAAACACTGGCAAGAAGTATATGTGAGGATAATATCCTATGAATTGAAGAAAAATTAACATGAAATTGTAATAATAGGGGTGGATGCGCCCACAGATGACGTGGATAATAAAATCAAGGATGATTTTTATCAAAATTTGACGAAAGTTCTGGATGATGTGAATCCTCCGAAAGAAATAGTATTAATTTGGGACTTAAATGGTCGTACAGGGACAGCACAAAACAATAAGGTAGTTCGCAGATATTTGGAGAAGTAATAAATGATATTGGTAAAAGATTAATTGACATGAGCCAGACTCACACATAAAAAATTATGAATGGCTTCTATCCACAAAAAAAATATTCATAAATATACTTGGGTGCAACCCACAAGAAAGCTGCAGTCTATAATTGATTATATTATACTAAAACTGATTTCTAATTGTTTCGTACGACGTGATAAGTTCTTTGCTACGTAGCTATTTCACTTGAGAAATAAACGATTGCTGCAAATGAACCGGTTGTTTTTTCCATGCTACTACAAACCACCAATCACGCATTTCATTATACTATATTATTCGAAACATTTCGGCACGGGCCACCTAATCTTACTACGTTCCCAGTTCATTTTCGAGTATGGTATTAGGAAATGTGCAGTTTCTTTTCCCGCTTCGACAATCCAGATTTCAGTTTTTCAAGGTTTCTCAAATCCCACCAGGGTGATTTCTTCAAAACGTCACTGCAGAGTTCTTCTCCGTTGCTTGCCCACAAACCTTTTCTAGCCCTAAAGCCCCCAAAAAGTTAATTTGACAGTTTAATTAACTTTTTGTTTTAATTGCAGCTACTCAGAAGTTGTCTGAAGGTCCTGAAATTGAATGAAGTAGAGAAACGAAACAAAGCAGCTAATTAGAATTTATTTCGTGAAGGATCTGTCCGGAGAACAACACCGATCCAACAATGCCCGAATTCTGTAGTAAGGACCAGAGCGTCACTCAACCAAAGAAGCTACAGAAAGCATTCAGATAATGAGATTATTCCTCTACCTTAATTAGCCATCAGCACAGGTAAATGAACATACCGCTAGTATACGACCTTATTCCGTCTTAGCTTCTCGAATGACGATAATGAACCCTTTGTAGAAAATGGATTAATGACCCCAGCTGAGTCCGCAGTAAAACTCGTACAGAACATTACCAAAATTCCTAAATCTTCCTAAAAGCCCCTACAATAATTTAATACATTCAAAATAATCTATATCTATAAAACGAAAACCAGAAATATTGGTCATATAAAAACTCGGAAACTACGGGGCGGATTTCGACGGAGTTTTCACAGTTTTGCAGCTTAGAATCTTGATTCACTTGTCTGGCATGTCTTATGTTTCAACGTTAAATAATGTAGGAGCATTAAATGAAATTCTGAACGTATGGTGAGAAATTCCACAGGAGAAATCACTAGATGCCGCATACTCCGCACTAAACACACAACACAATGTCTCTGACCATCGCCTTTAATTAAAGCAATAAGATAACTTACAGTAATAACTATTTTGCACACTAAACAAAACTTTAAGTATTCTTTCTTTTAATTCGATATATTCAATTTTTAAAAGCCATAGCTTGAAGTTTTCTTTCCTTTAATTCGGGATATCAATTATTAAACGACATAGATAGCCGTAAAAACAACAGAGATTTTCTTTAAGCACGATCTCTGGACAATATCTCTGGCCTTCAGCATTAGTCTTCTGTTTACGATAATATTATTCCGGATTCACTTTTGATATTTTATCTGCAGAGTTAAAGGATCTGGAGTTTCGAGCCACAAGTATATTTATTCACTTCGCAATTGAATCAAATGTGAATTTTTAACATAGAGTTGTTCAGTAATGTAGTAAGCTTGATATACATGAATCTTTTCGGACGAATGAAAATAGTATACGTGCAAATAAACTTCAGCCCACCAGTTTCTTGGTAGGGGGCGGGTGAATGTAAGTTTGCTTTAATTCCGAAAAAGTTGGCGCGTATTTTATGAAACTTTGTACAAATGTTTTGCGGGAATAAAAATATGGTACGGTTAAATCTCCGCGAACTATACCGGGCAAAGCCGGGAACTCCGGTAGTAGATTTATAAGCTTCGTGGACCGACTTAATAGTTAAATTCTTGCCAGACAGGTTTTGACTTGACTATAGTAATCTTTCAATTATCAAACTGGGGGATTATGAGCCGAGGTAGGTTTATCTCTCATATGTACGTTACCGTAGCTCTACACCGTCAGACGTACTGTGTATCTTTCACCCCATCTTAGACTAGAAAACCTTTATTTTAACATCCACACTCAGTGAGATTCCTCTGAGAAGTTAATAAGAAATCCCAACTCTAGAAACGTAAAATATCAGCAGCGCACTGTAGTTACGCAACATAGTACATCAACAATAAGTTATGGAAATAAAAAATGATACTACTGCCAAATTCGATTTTAATAAAATGAATTAATCAACGATTTTGATCAATTGTTACATTTACCGTTTCTAGGAACTTTTCTGTGCCAAATAGATTTTTTTTACACTTTTTTGCAATAAAAACAAAATATTGAAGCACATTCGCCTATTGCCATAAATTCACGTTGTACACTTTTTTCAAATCAAACTAAGGGCAGGAAATCTTGTATAAAGAAATTCCAGCTCATGCTTCCTACTTATTTATTTTTCTCTGTTATTTCTTTTGAATAAATGTAAGTATAGACATTTTTTATTTTTAAAAGTTTTAAACTTTGTCATTTTGAAAGCAATAAAAATGAAGATATTCGATTTATTGCTTGCTTTTCTAATTTTTCAGTATTAAAATTGTGACTGGGGGGAGGGTTGTGACAAGTTTTCTTTTTTACACGGATGGGGGGACTGGTAATAAAAACTTTCGGAACCTTTGCTTTAAATCAGTTATGATATTTGTGTTACTCCGTCAGCTGCTTTAGAGCAATCGAGGACATAAGAGGAAGGAAAGGACTGGATACAAGGAATGGGAAGGAATTTTGCCGTGGCCTTTTAACGGAAACATCCCGACATTCACCTGTAGTGATCTGGGGAAAGCATAGAAGGCCAAAATCTGTATGGCTAGACCAAGATTCGAACCCGTGTCTTCCCGTAAGCGAGACAAGAGCTTTAGCACTCAGCCACCATGCTCAGATTTCATTACAGCCTAGAGAAAGATTGTGATATGGATCGGGAAGGAATTTTTGAAGGTACGATTCATCTGTTCACGTGTAGTGATTTCGAGAAACAATTGAAAACTGTTTTCTGGATGGTCGGACCAGGGATCTAATCCACTCTTTTCCTAATGACAGGCCCGAGTATTATCCAATCAACCACAGGGAACAGTTTAGAAACTGGTTTTTTGATTGTAGTCGTACTCCTTATAATGTAGTTTAAGCCAAAACAACAAATGGTCTGAGAAAAAGACTGGAATGGTATGGCCATGTAAGAAGGACGTAAGACACTAGGATACCAAAACTAGTACAGGAATGGGAAGTTAAAGGAAAGAGGAAAAGAGGACGGCCCGTGTTTACCTGGCTCCAAAGTGCACAAACAGCAATGAGAAGACTTGAAGACAGGAGGAGGATGAGGAGGGTGATGGGAGTGTACAGGGCATATACTGGCGATGAGGCATGGAAAGATATTGCAATAGGTATGAAAAGTAGTGCATGGAAGGGAAAAGATGACCATGACCACAAGCTGGCACTCGATTTCAGGCACAAGGGCGTGGGAAGATTCTCTTTTTTAGGTAAGGGTGTCAGGGATTGGAATGAGTTACCAAGAGAAATGATGAATAATTTACCGAAAACTTTGAAAGAATTTAAAGATAAAATTTGTAGAGGGCAAATGTAGGTAGGTGCAGGATAGGGGGAAGATGGGTGTGTAGGGAAATTGCCACCGGAGCCTGTGCTCCATTGCAATTAAATTAAATTAAATTAAATTAAAAAGAGAAAGATATACACGATCGAAATATCTGGAGGAATATTTTGAGAGGATGAAGTCAAGATCTATGTTCCGAGTTCTTTATTGCTGTGTTTGAGAAAAACCTCTGTAGTGAGGAAAATCTCTTAATAATAACAAATGGTTTGACCACCTGATCATCGGGATATTTGTCCCAATTGAAATTCTGTAGGTGAACTGCGGAGCGGACCAAGCAGGCCGTTCTGCCCCGTCCCAGTGACTTGCAGAGGAGTTGAGGCGAGCCGGGAACTAGGTCGGCATTACCACTAATTGAACTGCAAATCTCCCGGGTCCCGGCTCCGGCAGTATTACCAGAGACGACAAAAAAAGTAGCGAAATTTAAATTACTTCTCTGTCTGCTGGTGCGCGAAAGGGGCGATTCCATCCACGATGCTGATGAAAAACATCATGAGCTTTACACGCGTCCCACAATAACACGACCGAGCGTTGTGGGTTAACGGTAACGTCCTGGCGTCACATTCGGCAGGACGCTGGTTCGAATCCCCGTCCGGGCATCCAGATTTGGGTTTACCATGGTTTCCTCAAATCACTCCAGGCGAATGTTGGGATGTTTCCTTCAAAATGACATGGCAGAATTCTTTCCCGTTTCTGGGAATTCTACGATAACCGTTGCGCCGCAATTTGATTATGAATTCTTATGTAACTTGACAAGACAAATTAAAAATAAATAATAATTTTTTTTATATCTTACTTAGTTCTCTAGATATTGTATTTCAAAATTGACGTGGTTGGGTTGAAATTGCGGCATGGACCAAAAGAAAAATTTCGCCATAGTTAAATTTGATGATGAATTCATGCATACCTTGACGATACAAATGGATATATATATATGTATAGGGTTAGGGTGAGATCCGGCCTGGACAAGAAAAACAAATCACCAAAACCATTACATCTACACAGTTGAACTCCACTATAGGTGTTTTATTTTCTTCCTAGCGGTTGTTGCTGGGTTGAAATACGCCCTGGACAAGAAGAAACGTCACCAAAAGCGCAATGAACTATACCTATAACTGATTTTTAACATGTTATATCTCGAAAATAAAGTGAGATATCAAAAAAGGTTTATTTTTATTTTCGATTTCAGATTGTGGCGCCACTGTAATGATAAAACTGCCCCGGAATATATATAGTTAAATATTTAGTGATATGGATTACTGAATTTATTTGTTTAGAGTATTTAGTGGCCTAGTGCTCCGAATCAACCTTGGTCCTGAAGAAAGCGGAGCTAAAAAAAATTTAAGGCATTTCATTTCAATTATGGAATTACACTATAGCAATAAAAACTGTTGATTTATTAATTTTTTATACTAAATAGTTTAATTGCAGCGATCCGGTCGCTAGGTAGTTGAGGCTTCTGACTCCGGATCGAATGGTCAGCGATTCGAACCCTTGTCTTAATTATAAATACCTACTTCGGGTGTGTGCAACCAACAGTCTGATATAATACAAAGCATATCTTTCTCAGTGTGGGTCTGTTAGGAACGATACAATGCTTTACTCAAAATGTTCGTCTCAATTAGTAAATACAAAGAGATTTTCTTCTTCGTTTGTCCCAAATGGAATAGGCAGTGACATGTTGAGGTCGAGCAAAACTTATTGTCATTTGGCGCAGAAAGAATTTACACTCAAATTGAATCAAATGGATTGTTAATTCTTGTAGAAGTGTTAACGAACCTAACAAAAAAAAAAAATATTAAGGCGTATAACCGAACAGATGTACAATTTTTCATTATTTTTGTTGTTTTAAAGTAGAAGATAAACTTCGGAAAACAATTATTCTGTCGGGAGATTTTAAACGGAAAGTTTCGCCACTTTCGCGTGGAAAAAATAAATCATCTCAAGGTGATAGTGATTAAAAGTTTTGAACGTTTATTCGTTTCTCTGACAATTTACCATCATAGTACCAGAATGTTTATTTCCCCTGCGTGATGCTCGCGTGCTGTAATATCAAGGCGAACGACTAAAAGCGCACGGGTCACATAAGAGCACAAGGGTCTTTTATCCTCTACTTTCCTGGGAGGCCGAAGTATCCAGGAAAAACACAAATTCGAGTTCCGACAAGATGCGCTTCCTAAGCAGCGTCAGACGCTTGCGACAGCCACTGATGACCACTGCAATGGAAAGCAACGGAACAGCTTCTTATAAAGTGGAAGCGACGAGTGTTCTCGGAAACGGTAATAGAAGTACAATATAAACTAACACAAGTTTATTCATATTGTTTTTTATCTTTGTCTCACTTGTTATTGTATTTTTATTTTTACAGAAGCCATCAAAAAATACAAGCTACTTCACGGGGTGTAATTGCAATATACCACGTGGTTATTTGTAATTAAAACTTCATTTAGTAGTTATATTGAATTAATAATTCTAGCGGATATAGCAAACGTAAAAATTCTGACAGTTTCCACTATCCGTATTATTTTTACTTACGTAAAAATTCAACTGTTGTATCTGTATACAGACTCAATTTTTGGTTATATATGAAATGGACTTCAAATAGAACTCAAACTTTGCTCAGGTCGAACTCTGTGGTTTATAGGCATGTTCAGAAAAATATTCTTTCATTGACTCATCTATCTTACCTTTATCTGTATACTAGCCCGTACCCGCGACTTCGTACGCGTGGATTAAGAATATTATTTTGCCGGAATTAAATATAGAAAGTTGTTGGTAACCACGGATTTGTCCCAAACAATATCGAGTCGGAATAATATGACAGGAAAGCTATCACTATATCATTGTACCGTCGAACCTGTCTCTTGAAGTGAATCAATTTCCAACGTATTTCTGTCACCTTTCGATAAGGTTTCAAAATTTCGTGACTACAACTGTTAATCATACTGGAAAAAATATCGTGTGCCCTTCATACAGATTTCCTTATAAAATTCCATCACAACAATATAGCCATTTAGTCGTCAATACGTAACAAAGAGACGGAAACTTACTTCCGTATTTATAATAATATTACTATGGTTCACACTCACACACTGACTGCGAACAACACCTGAGGGATCATTATAACGTAAAAAAGTGTAGTCGTCAAAACGTAACAAAAAGACAGAGACTTACTTCCGTATTTATAATAATATTACTGTGGTTCACACTCACACTCCGACTGCGAACAACACCAGAGGGATCATTTTAACGTAAAAAAGTGTACACCTACAACATTGCAAGACTACCTACGATTTGCCTCGCATTGCACCCCTAACTTCTTAATATCTACAGTTTAACATTCAATCCGAATAACCTACGGCCCAGGCCTGACTCTTACGATGAAAAACAATTTTTAAAAATTTAGCGTCCACGGATATTTGTACCAGAGACCTCGACGTTCGTAAGCAAGCGCTTTAACCACTAAGCTGCCAGTCCACTATACGGAAACACGGTACGGAGGCGACCATATCCAACGTGTCTGTCTATCGCCGTATTTCGAAGTTATGAGACAACCAAATGTAGACAGTATTTTTCTCCTTGTTTCAAAGGATAAGTGTGCAAATTTTCATCGAGATCGGATGAAAATTGTGGATTTGTATGAAGAACAAACAAACAAACCAACAAACAAACCAACAAACAAACAAACATACATTCATCTTTATATATAAAGATATGAGTATTTATTAAATTCAATATTAATAATTTTCATATTTTTATAATATATGTATATATTTTTAATATAATACAATTAAAAAGTAGCCAAAATGAGTTCTTGCAACGTGATTGGCTTTCAGAGTGCCAACCCTACACCTGCACGGCTGTTTAAGTATTCTGTGAATGAGTCTCTCACAGAAAACCCATCAGCATATGCTTAACCGTCCCCTCCTGCTAATGGTCCAAAATTCTGCGGTTGGTAGTTGTTCATTTCTGTTTATTTTATAATGAGGCAGGCCCACGTAAATTATGTAAACAGAAAACAAAATTAACCAAATTATCAATTCTTTCTAGCTTAATACCGATCTGTACATTAAATGAAATAACAAATTGCGCTCACAATTAATAATCTTCCAGTACCTGGAACGCTGGGTGACTGACGCGTTACTGCGCGGCTGACACTGGCGTTTGAAGCTGCGTACGAAGCCCACCTTAACATCGGGACCAGTGCAGGTAGTCGAGGGCAGGTATAACAGCTCCCACTCACCGCGCTTGGGTTGTGCGCTTTTGTCACTGTGCGCTTTTGTCATACAACCATTTACAGTCAAGAAGGGAGGGATTGGGGGCAAGGCATGGGAAAAAAAATGTGTCGACGACCTTTCAAAGGAACAATGGAATTCACTTGGAGTGATTTCGGGAATCCATGGAAAACCGAAATAAGGAAGGTCATATGACATTTGAATCCATGAACCCGAATACCAATCCAAGCAACAAGGAAAAAAATCAGAATCGTCCCTCTAATTTAACTCAGTCTGCTTTCAAATCTTTTAAATGAATAGCGGAATAACGCTCTGTGTGTGAAGTGGTGACACATGGCGCTGACCACACCACCTATATCACACAGACGTAAGTGACGAGAATGTGAAACCCTTCCATAACAATTTATTCATACGTGTTTCTACAGACTGTGCAACGGATTTGTCTTCTCAGGTGGACATAATCAAGGAACCAAAGCCCTTGAAATGGTTCTGGCTTCATCCAGCCTTATTCTTCGTCTGCTTTGGTGACTTGATGCCTGTATAATTAAGCCAATGAAGCTAAATCATGTCCTGTTCACGTGTCAGTATGACAAATAGGAGCTGTCCGTTCCACTCTGTGACCTATTAGTACCAGAGCCGACTACGCGTCATACAACCTTGACTAACATTGAGAAGTTATCACCTTTCGGGACACACAAAATTGAAAACGTCCCGTTTTTATTATTCCCTACCATAATTGGAAAGAACTCCAAACCAGGTATATTATGATTAAGATACTGTTCCATTTTGAGTTACGTACTAAATTTGAACAAGTATTAATGATCAGCTTTTCCTGTCATTTCGTTTATTGGGCTTACATTAGCTTTCACAAATCTTAATAAACCTAAACTTCCCGAAAGCCTTTCATTCAAACGCTAATACATTCAATCACTTTTACCAACTCTAATTAACAGTGTTATAACTTTTTTCAACATTAATGACTTTTACTTCAAGTGAAACAAACAAAAATGCAATCTTGTTGATACAAACCGACGTATATGTGGCTAAGGTATACATTTCGTATTTCCGCCAGCATTATAAAATTGAAATCTCTTAACAATACTGTAAGTATACAGACACATTTAGAAATACCACTTCAAAGAAAGTATGAATTATTATTTTGTGATTGTTATTTGATAATTATACTACATCGGCTGATTAGCTTCATATCTAATAATCCGTAATACCTCCATTTGACATTGTGAAACAGAAGCATTCATCTAAAAAATTAACTAAATAGTTAGAAATAACAAGCTGAAAATAATCGTAGTAATAAGATATGTGTTGAAACTTAGGAAACCAATAAAACTGAAAAATCTAACTGAGCAATAAGGTTAATAGTCAGTGTATATCGAATTATACAACCTTCGTTATGATTGCGAGACTGGAGTTCGTCACAAAATTCAGTGTAAAGAAAGCCAGAATTCCATTTAGTTAAATAATGAGGCAGCAAAAAGCATTCGAATATTGTACTGTAGGGTTTATTAGGCAGGCAGGGTGTAATGTGAAAAGAATTAGTTACGGTGGGACAAATTGCGAATGAAACCTGCTAACGAAGAAAGCAGTTGTCGTTTTCCTTAGAAGAATCTTATCTGTTAGAATCTGGTGAACTGATACATTTTTATACAGTCACTATCGTATAGTAGCTTATGGACAAAGTGTGATTATTTTTCTTCTTATTAGCCGTACTTAGCATCCATTAATAAATTTTTGATCCTTAAATGAAATCATACCTTAAGGACAGTCTCCTTAACTCGATTTCGGTCATTCGGAAAGCTGTGGATAGTACTGTACATCTAAAACATCCAAAAAGGAAGAATTTGCTGAAAGGATTCCGAAACTTTACAACAGTGGATTGAGGTGTGTGTAGTTAGAATAGACATATTTAAGAATAATAAATAGTTATAATGTCATTACTTCGGGAAAAAGTATTTTTTTGTCATTCATGAAACCAATGTATATGAAGAAATTACATTAAAATGAGTTACTGTCGTCTGAGAATTAAGTTTTTATGTCTCTTGAGATCTCCTGTCTTACTGGCAACCTTTTGCTTTAACTATATGTTCGTGAATATCTGTCTTACCACGAAGAAAAACAGGATCGGAGTAATAATGTGAATGCAACATAAAGGCCTTGAAGTTCATAAGTTGTAACAGTAGTTTATATATATATATATATATATATATACTAAAAGAAATTCATGAATAGTCTCTCTTTACAGGAATTATGGCTTCCTTGTTTTCCCGATGTAAGAAATAGCACTAAAATGAGATTTACGAAAATAAACTACTTTCATTATTTGCCTTCCAAAAGATTAGATGAAATAATTTCCTTTTTCACGTCACGTGCAATTCTTTGATCTTCAGATATCCTTGCTTTAAATATTTTAACGTTTCTCTTTATCTGCAGTTGTTATTCACTTTGTAACTTTCACTACGAAGCTGACAGTATGTTTTTTTCGGTGACGTCACGATAAGTGAATAGAATCGACCAGGACGGGAACCGATAAATAATGAAAACATGCTATAGGGGCAT
Source organism: Vandiemenella viatica (assembly GCA_031002005.1). NCBI lineage: Eukaryota > Metazoa > Arthropoda > Insecta > Orthoptera > Morabidae > Vandiemenella > Vandiemenella viatica. The sequence continues at coordinate 61,384,445 of JARYHS010009186.1, forward strand.
GACGCCGCTGCTATGTATACTGAATTACGCATTTAAGCAAATCAATTCGGACGGAAATATCACACCACACAACCAATACGAACATCTGCAATCGTATTTGAAAAATGGCGAATCATAATTTAGAACATAAATTGTTTTACGTACGTAGTTAGCAAACACCGTAGTTACCCGTAGTGTAACGCAGTAATACGTTACAAGCAGTAGATTATGACGCAGATAGGATAATATCACTAAATACGTCAGGCATTACATAAGACGGTATACGTTGCTCGAATTATGCCTACCTCGATAACACTCTACAAATTCACTGTAGGGATACGTTATTATTTTTGATCGTCAATATGACTAGTTAAATGTTGTAACGAACATGCTGAAGAGTGAAAATTTATTTTTGGTGAAAAAATTGTATACTGACATATTTCCATGGTGATTATTAGTTATGTAGTTTTTATTTGCTTATCTGAAGACATGGTAAACTTCCCGACATTTTATCCTTTCTAATATAACCATTAATTCACTTTGAACAGGTGGTATTTATTATTCAAGCTAGATGGAAATTACACTAGATTTTAAGCAGAAGTATTTACATCGCTCAGGTTGACTGAAAACAATATTCTGTACCGTTCAGGATGAATCGACAACCTGGTACAGTGGTGATGATTTGGTTCAGTGATTTGTTATAACTACTTTTCCATTTTTTTTATTTTACGGTAAGATTTATTGTATTGCTCTGTTTTTATGTATTTTTATACAATGCAACGCAGAAAGTTACTGACAGAATTCAAGATCATGAAGAAATTAAAAATGCCTGAATTGATGTTGAAAGAGAGAGAGAGAGAGAAAAAAAAAAAGACTATTCATAAGACGTGTATAATGTGCAGTAGAAGATAGAATATGAAAGTAACCTTGAGAATTATATCCATTTAGAACATTATTATAAATGGAGATTATACTACTCGTCAATTTTTTTGAAATGGATAATGGCATTTTATATTTACAGTCATATTGGAATATAATATTTTTAGTACTTGAAGAACTATTGTGTTGCATGAAAAACAAAGATTTTATTTTAGTAAATTAAAAATCTCGTTACTTATAGCCCAATTTTTATGCACAGCAAACGAATTCTGCTACAGTTTACGCAATATGAAGTTTGTCTGACCAAAAATTGGCGAGATTCTATTATCAAATAATGCGTCTTATGGCGGTGAAAATACCGTATCTTGATTCAAAACAATGATATTATATCTATTCTGGTTGTTAAGTCTAAGGATATTTCTTTTCTTCTGGCTGTACGGAACGTAGACGTTAAGTTCAATATAGACCTACAAGGATGAGAGGAAGACAAAGGAAGGAAAGTGGCTAGCGCCTTTTGAGGGAACCATCCCGGAAAAACTTATAAACCGAGATCTGAACGGCCGAACGGGTTTTCGAACCTGCGACCTCCTGAATGCCAGGCCCGAGTGTTACAGTTCATACACCACGCACGGTAAGTCTAAGGAAGTAACAACCAAACCCAGAATGTTGAAATTACGTGATTTTATCATTTTGAAGCAACAATACGAATTTTCCTTTAACTCAAGAAGTTTAAGCATACTTGGGAAGTTAACAATTTATATGTAAACGCATAACCTTGACACTTAAAAGGTTTCATGGAAGCGGGACAATGTAACATTTACTTTCAGTGTCTTTTAAAGGTACCTTAATTAGGAAGTTTAATTTATCTATAAAAGCACTTTTCACACGAGTAATTAATGAAGATTTTTAATGTTGTTTCTGAAATAATAATCTAAGCTGCCAGCGTTAAAAGCAGGCTCCACTTCATTCCAAAATATTTGCCACAGTATAAACTTCTCATTAATCAAAATTACACTGGAATCGGAAAAATTGTCAATTGATACAGAAAACAAATACAGTTTAAAATTTACACAGCCCAAGTATGAAACTTCACTGTGTTGTACAAAAGTTAATTCAATTTTACAAACATTTATTAACTACTAACACACGAAATAGAAAGGGATAAGGAAGTATATACATTTCTGGAAAAAAAAGATTGTTAATTTATATCAGTAGAATGAAACCTCAGTAATGGGTCAAGCAAATCTAAATAAATTAAAATTGTGGTTACGAAGATACTGCTGAAAAAAATGTATTTTATAGATGTAATCTCTAGGCAAAAAATTGCACCAAATTTCTTCTCATTTCATACCAGATACACTTTTCCGTCTCATGTCTCAATTTATCAACAAGAATGGACTTTCAATATTATTATTCTAGACTTTGTTTTTTTTTTTTTTTTTTTTTTTTTTTTTTTTTTTTTTTTTTTTTTTTTTTTGTTACTGTTTAAGATTCGTGTTAATTGTGGGATGTGACATTAGCGTATTAATTAATCCATAGGTCCGGATTTGAAAAGCAAATATTTTGATTATTAACTTGAAATTTCTGACATCCATTCAACGTTACAGTTTAGCTACAGCCAAAATCACAAAATAAATTTTCACCCCAAAATTCCAACAAATTCTCAAGCATATACTTTTTACCGAAGCTCTTGAGTATTTACGTTTTATTCGCACAAATATTTACGCAGAACAATTGCAAGATTCGATTTACTTTATGGGTGAGTCTGTACGAGAAGGGACACATATATTATGGCAAACAGAAGCCGACGACACCATCAGCTCGCCCGCCGACCGGCAACTGTTTGTGTAAACAGGATAGGGCGCCGCGTAATGGCCCGCGTGACGTCACGGGGTCGCCGCTCGCTACCAATGGGGCTTCTGGAGACACGTGGGCGGAGCGCACACACGCAATAACAACACTCCTGCTAGCTCTCAGTCATCCACAAAACAAAACTAACTTCAACCATACTGCATTCGTTATCCCTGTATGGTAAATTCTCGGAAGTATTATCATAAATAGGGTTCGGATGTTTATTACTAATATATATATATATATATATATATATATATATAGAGAGAGAGAGAGAGAGAGAGAGAAAAGAGAGAAATATGCAGGGAAATATGACTTTAAAAATGGGTAAAAATGGCGAAATATGACCAAACAATTAAATTTACTATACATCAGAACATACTGAATTATACATAATTTATTTTATCTAGTAGTGTCGCTTTAATATAGACAGCATAATTTGCCTTCTTGCGCTCACTGCACAGTTGGGAAATTAAATTTTAAATCGTTTTGATGAAGTCACTTTAATTTCAGACAATTTGCAGAAAATAATTATTAAAATACTCCCCTCTGATCTTCCTAACGTAACTTCGCACTTTCAGAAAATTTTATTTTCGACAAGGCGGAAGGTTTAATCACTGATCCACTGTATATTTAACGATGACTGAGGATATTTCATTGAGATATTGATTGACGCGGATCAACACAGACATGCTTCTGCTGCATTGTCAAGATTAAAAGGCGGGCGGAACATTACGTTTAGAGAGTGACAATAATGTATCACTTTAATTATTGACTGGTGAATTCTGACCGCAGTGAAAATTAGTGTTTTTCTTCCCCGCCTATGTAGCAGAGGTACAGGATACTGCTTTTTTTTAAAAAAAAAAAAAAAAAAAAAAAAAAAAAAAAAAAAAAAAAAAAAAAAGCTTCCCGAGATTTTTTCTCAAAATATGACCATATGACCATGACCATAAATATTATTTAAATATGACCAAAACTAGGAAAATGGTCTGAATATGCATTTATATGCTATATAAAGTACATTTAAATACAATCAGAAACGGTTAAACAATCTTTGAATTCGGAAGTTCCTTAATCGCGGAAAGTAGTCAAGTCGACAAATTTTGACTAGCATCAGGTGAACCAATATATTGCGTACTAATAATAAAATCTGAACTATATTTGGCAATAAAATATCGGACTTGGGCGCCTAACTTAACTGGAATCTTATTTGCGAGCCTTTAAATATCCGCGTAGGATCACACTCTGTCTGCACTTTTCCATAAACTAGGAACTAAAGCAATTCGGAGGGAATTGCACGAATTTATAAGATGATCGTGTTGTTGTGTGTAGATGGTTGTGAACTGTGCCGTTTTTGTCGTGGATGAGGGATGAAAGGATGGATAATGTGAAACCCAGTATCAACCAATTTATACCAAAAATATCATGGAGGATATCAAGTTTAACTTTTCCAGTTTAACGTCCTACTGGCGACTAAGATTATCATTATCACAGTTGGTATACGAAACAGGGAGGCAGTCTGTTTACTCACATATCTCTGTAGTTTCGGTGTTTTATGGATCGTCGATGCCAAGATTTAAGTAATTTAAACATGGCCATTCCATTATTCGAATTCAGTGATTTCTGAAATCATGGAAAATTCTAATTAGGATGGCCGGAAGGGGATTTGAACCAATATTGTCAAGAATGTGAGGATCTATAACAGTGTCGAACTGAATGCTTACGTAATTTTGTAGGAATTAATACTATTCCTGAACTCTTCGGGCATTAAGGAATTATAATATTGTATAAGTCATCATCTGATACTGTGTGAATGAAGTATTTTCACAATTTTTAACACTGCTGCGCTGATGAAATGAACGCTAGGAGGAACCTGCAAATTTTCTGATATTTTCATAAATACGCATACACGATGGTCTGACATACCTGCACCTTAGAAGAATTATTACAGTTCTGTAGTAACTAACAAACTGTGCTCCTACATTATTATTTCACTAAACATCTATAGTTTTTTTTAGCAACATTTCTGTCTAAATCCTGCAGTAGCTACCGAAAAATATCCACTGAATATATGAAGTGAGTTTATAATGATCATTCAAGAATTTTCACAATAAATTTTTCAGATTTATCTAGCATATAACACAACATATCAGGCAACATCTTATATACAACATAGATGTCAATGAAAAAATTATTCTATGTACGAAATTCGTTGCAATATTATATCTTTGAACAACAGATTATTATTGTGTGTTGTAGTATCGCAGAGCAATTATTATGTTGTTGTATTGTTCTTTAGCAAGAGTAAAGCTATAGAAATGAATGGGAGCAAAAATCTTTTGGTGGTTGTATTGTAGTAACAAGAAGATATGTTAAACTGAATGTATTAGAAATGAGTGAAAAATAAATAAATTATTTAAAATGAAAGAAGGGAAATCAATAAAAATAAGTGAGTAATTCTATTCAATGATTAAGCTTTAGTATTCAAAACCACGTAAGTAAAATTTGTTTTTGTACAAATGTGAAAGACATCTTACAAACATCACCAAAAAATTACAATTTTTATAAATGCTGATTCATCTCAATGCTTCTTCTGCTTAAAGATTGTCATTTGAGTGAGTGGTTAACGCCCTGGCTTCGCATTCGGGAGGTCTCTGGTTCCAACCCCCATCCCACCATCCAGATTTCGGCTTTCCGTGGTTTCCCGATATCCCTCCACGTGAACGCCGGTATGGTTCCTCCAAAATACCATGTCAGAATTCATTCCCGTTCCTTGCCCCAGTTTTTATGCTTAATTATTTTATGTCCTGGCTGAATATATGACCTGTTCCCTGTCGGTCTATCGCAGTTGCCGACGCAGATAGTTGGTTCCGACCATCGATTTCCTTCGGTAATTACTTCATTGACTTATATACTTCATTAAGGTACTTCATAAATGCCCTTCCACGCAATGTGATTTAATTTCCCCGTTAATGCAAACGTAAAGCTGTTTGCCACTACAGCCACACAATTAGATTATGAATATATGGGGTTTGGTGGGCGCAACAAACTATTAACTAACGTCCCTGTCCGAACGTACTGACAGTTAATTCTCTCGATTCATGATAGTGATTGACCTCCTATCACTTATACCACTCTTTTCAAATATAACTAGTAGAGCAAATGGCTAAAAAGACAGGATTCTATGGAACGATAGCAGATCGAATCGCATCGAGCTTGAGATGATTGGCCAACTGCTATAAAATCCTATTATTTTTTCATTTTTGGTGCTTCACGCTTCATCGAGGCGGGGTCTAGAACCGGAAGAAATTAATCCACGGCAGTTTGAAGGAACCATCCTGTCGTTCGCCTGGTGTGATTTCAGTAATCCATTGTTAACCGATAACAGGATGGCAGGACAAGGATTTGATCCAGAGTCCTCCCGTATGCCCGGCCTGACCACATGATGAAATAAGAACGTGGAAATAAAAAGTAAGATAGAAGACACAGAAACTACCTTTAACTGATAGTAAATGTTACAGCTTCTACAATAGGTACAAAACCTCATGGTGAAATAACAAAACGTAATTGAAATTACTCAAACAACACTAGATCACAGAAAATATAATACATGATGGGCTGTAAAATATCAATTATTGGGTTAGCATGTATATTTCGAAGAAATTGAACATATAGCTTAAAGCTTGTATTACCAAAATAGTCAGCAAAAATGATGAAGAGCACTGTTGTGTTAGAAGGACTAACATCAAGCAAAGTAGCAATAGAAGTGCTGTTACAATTAAGCCAATTTATCAGAAGTTCTTCAAATGGTTTAACAGACAAAAACCCGTGTGATTGTTACTGTTATGATTTTCGAAAATCACTATAAGTAAATTCTTTAGTTTGAAAACCGCCCGACGTAATTTTTTCCACTGTGTAACAAGAGCATATGACTGCGAAAAAAAAGAATAATAACATTCATATCATTAGTCATGAAAATAGTACAAATATAACAGATGTTAATTTTTTATGATATATTATTTTTTTAAACAAAAATAGAGAGCTGCATTATTAGGCCAGTTGTTTCTAGCTATGTAATGTTTATTCGGTGACAAATGTTCCTAACACTAATAGATTTTGTAGGAAAAGTATGATAAAAAACCATACCTTACTGTCGATACAAACAGCATGAATTTCGACGAGCCGTAAGTTCATTCACACTTTAGTTTACCTCCACGTTTTTTGTTTCCATTTTTTCCATGAATTTTCCTTGTTTCGTTATCACTTTCACCGAGTTCAGTGGATGAGCAGGAACGCTGAGTACCAGCATTATGGAGGATACCTTACTGGTTAAGATTCGATTTTTAGGAATCATCCCAACAGAATGTCGGGATGGTTTCATCATAGTATCATGGCTGAATTGCTTCCCGTTCCTACCCCTGCTCTAATTAACTTCGATTTCTATGAGTCGATGAAACAAAGAACACAAGAAACAAAAACAAAAACAAAAACATACAAAAACGCAAATTTGTTTCATGCAATGCAGCAGTTGAAGCGTTGTTATTCTAACGCCCTCCAATAGATTTCTACATTTACATCTACATATATACTCCGCAATTCACAAAATTGTGGGTGGCAGAGGGTGCTCAGCACCAAAGCTAATCTCTTTGTTGTGCATTCCAATCCCTAATGGTACGAGGGAAAAAAGAATTCATATAAGAATCATTGCGGCACCTTATTTCTCTAATCTTATCTTTCCTGTCATTCCGGCTCAAATAGGTTGGTGGAGGAAGTAATTCACTACACTCGTGAGTGAAAGTGGGAGTACACATGTTTACCAATAAGTTTAAACGAAACGTGCGTCGTCTATCTACCAGAGACAACCAGCCTAGTATACTAATCAGTTCTGTGACGCTTTCATAAGGACTGTAGCAAGCGGTCACGAATCGAGCGGCTCTTCTCTGTACTTTCTCTATACTTTCGATCAACCCCTTACGAAACGCGCACAAGAGATTTGTACGCTATCTCCTTTGTTTGTTCATTACAATTTTTCAAGATTCGACCTATGAATCGCAGCCTAGAATTAGCTCTACCTACTAACGAATTAATGTGTGAGTCTCATTTCATGTTCCTTTGAACTGTTACTCCCAAATATTTCATAGAATCGACCATATCAATAACTGAATTGTTTAACTCGTATTTCTGAACAATTGGATTCTTTTTGGATTTGTAGAAGGGTCGGCTATTACTTATAAACAAAAACCGGTAGATGGAGTTAAAATAAGGTCCAAAATAGGTAAAGTGTGGTGGAATTACTACGCAGCGTTCTATCGAAAATCTCAAAGAAATATAATGTCAAAAACAATACATGGAATCCGATACTGTGAATTTAATTCAATAACGAAATTGGCTAAGAAAAACAAAACAGTGACTTCCTTGCCAGAGGGTTGAAGGAACAAACAATCAAAAATGAGCAGTGCAGTCATAAAGTGGGTTGCTTATGGCCATGAATGCAGAACAAATCCCAAGATGAACGAGCGACAACTTGTTGGCGGATTTTTTTGTCCCAGTGACTAAAGAAGTGCAGTTTCCTCATTTCCTGCCGCCGTCCCCTGTAGGGCTGCGTGACCGCACGACACCAACAAAGTTCCACAGCATTTAGCACTCTTTTTACGACCCCAGAGTCGTATAGCTCCGTCGAGGTCTTTCTAATGAAGTTTCCGTGTAGGAACGCTGAAAATGGTCACAAAAGAGAAAATTGCACCGGATATTTACATCGTACGGAGTTCACCGAACTACACTGTTGATAGCATTCTTAAATATAGTGTTTATCTCCAAATTCCAAAACTACAAAAATATACTATTCAATGTCACATGGAAAAAGTCGTGACACGAATATAAGAAACGTGGAAACTATCTTATAGAAATAGTGCTACTGAAGTCGATCAAATACTTACCGCAACCTAAATGCGTAAGGTGTCTATTGTATTTGAAGGCCTCCTTCAACCCGAATTTCGACAACAGACTTCTATTCCCATTTAGTTAACAGTTGGAGATTTTTATGGACGGTGTTCCGATATTCCTATTGCAAACTCCCAGGGACTGCAGAGGAAAATAAGTAGACAAAGTTTTGGAGGGACGTAAGTCCCAAAGTTCCGAGCTATAATTAAAACAAATCACAATCGAGTACTTAAACCTACCGCTTTAAAACATCTGATTCCGTGAACACATTTTAACGAGAGTCTGGTGCTTACGTTATTGAGCGAGTAAACCCTAACTTGTTTGGAAGATACAACGAAATTGGTGTTTAATCACATTCAGTTGCTTCTGTAATGCCGGAAAAATTGAAACGACAAAACAATAATTAAACCGGTTACGGGAGAACCTGCATATCATATGTATTACTTGTAGAAGTTTTTTTGTGACGAACATCTTCCTCCTTTAGATTTAGCCAAAACTGATAAATTAGGTATTATTTTAAGGGTTAAGTTCTCCTCTTACGCGACATCATTTAGGACATCCATTAATTACGTGTGGTGAAATAGGGGGGAAGGGGTCCAGCGGAATCTCACCAGATCTCACCAAGGGGGATGGGGGGGTTCTACGGAAATCTCACGTGAGATTTTGCAAAAATTTTTGGGACAGTAGAGCTAAAAAGAAAAAAAGGTATACAATTTGTGCCAAAGTCGATTTAAGTCGTAAAAAAAGTGAGGCTGTGACCTAAAAAAAAAAGCTCTACAAAAGTTTTCAGGGCGATTTCTAGGGGGGGGGGGGGTTCTCACGGACCAGATCTCACCACAGGGGGGGGGGGTCCAGAAATCAGGAAAAACACCTCACGTAATTTGTGGATGCCCCCTTAATTAAGAAATGATTTTTTCGAAATTCAATGTGTAAGTGCAAAAATTATGAACAATTAAGCTCACGGGTATGCGATAGTTCAGAGTCAAGCTGATAGGCGTCTCTGGCGTCGATAATGAGTGATCACATTACCGATAGATAGCAGCACCACATGTTTCAGAGATATTAATGAACGGTGTGTGTTTTCTAGAGAAAAGAGCTTTTTGGATATTTTTGTTTCTGTTAAGGAATTGTTTCGCAAGATGTTGTAAGTGCTTAGCTACGTATGTTTTTCAGTTGACAAATAAATATTTGCTACAAATAAGCTGGCTCCTCTTTCATCCTACAACAAACCAGTCACCTCACTATTGATTATGTTTCACTAGCGAAATTTTCGCACGGACTGCATAGTACGGATTTAGAAATAACACAGCGTTTATTTTTACCTATTTAATTTTGCTTTACTTGTAGCACGGAAAAGTTTACAAATATCGGTTCCTCATCAAAACTTAATTTACTCCATCCCATATATATATATATATATATAATTAAAAAAACTAGGTGTTTGCAAAAGGAGTTTCCGGACGTCCTTAATATTCCAATGTTGACTCGTCTGGTTTGCCGAGATTGCTCATTTAATATGATGTTGAAAAATTGTAATGAACAAACAAAGGAGATAGCGTACAGATCTCTTGTGCGTCCACATTTGGACTATTGTTGTCCCATTTGGGATCCGTTTCGTAAGGGGTTGATCGAAAGTATAGAGAAAGTACAGAGAAGAGCCGCTCGATTCGTTACCGCTTGCTACAGTCCTTATGAAAGCGTCACAGAACTGATTAGTAGACTAGGTTGGGAGTCTCTGGTAGATAGACGACGCACGTTTCGTTTTAACTAATTGGTAAACATGCGTACTCCCACTTTCACTTTTGAGTGTAGTTAAATACTTCTTCCACCAACCTATTTGAGTCAGAAGGACAGGAAAGATAAAATTAGAGAAATAAGGTGCCGGACTGATTCTTATATGAATTCTTTTTTCCCTCGTACCATTAGGGATTGGAATGCAAAGCAAAGAGATTAGCTTTGGTGCTGAGCACCCTCTGCCACCCACAATTTTGTGAATTGCAGAGTATATATGTAGATGTAGATGTTTTCTGGGACTCGTCCTGTTTGAAGCCAGTGTGGAAGAATGAGATAGAGGTGACCGTGTACGATTCCTAACCATCATATTGTGAAGATAAGTCCTCTATACAGCTTATGTAGTAAAGGCACTCGACATTGCTGATGGTGATTTATTCGGCGGATTAGAACATTAAACTTCTCAACCTGCTATTTGTCTTTCAGGTCTGAATGGGCTAGAACCGTGTTGCATTGTTTGCTTCTACCTTTGCTCATCGAGAACACTCTCTACTGACCACTTACATTATCACAGGGATCCACAAATGCACTAGTACTTGCGAAAACGTACACACTAGCCAGCGGAAACAAAGCTGAAAAATGTGCAATAAAAATCATAGAGAGTTTTAAATGTGTTGTGAAATAAAATCGTCAAAATAGTAAGAGGTTGGTGGCTCAGTTATTAAAGTGTCTTACTGGACACGAAAGGTCTCCGATTAGAATCCTGGTCTCTACTTGGATTTTCAAAGGCCTTAATCTTATCTTCACCTCTGTCACAGCTTAATTCATAATGTGAGGTACGGTAGAACGCTACCGTGGTTCAGACTCCACTATAAACTGTAGGCCCAAAAACCCGGTACGATTGTGTATCCTATAACCACCACCACATGAACCATTACTGTCCGAATAATGAAGGGGAAAGAATTTCGAAATACCATGTCAGTAATAATATCAATATACTATCACTATACATTGTATCTGTCAGATCACCACTAATTTATCAACTATAGGCGATTTGTGCTGTGTAGAATGATTTATGAAAAATTCTAGGGTAAATTTATATTCACGTTAATCAAAATATTCAATATTTTTAAAATTATGGTAAATGAAAGTTACATTTCAGTTAAGCCATAATAAATGCTACATTCATACCGTTCTAACTCATAAATAAAGCTAAATGACGTAAATAAATAATTTTTTTTTTCAGTAGCATCTTAGCAGAATTTTTTTTACCACCAACGTTGGGTTGACAATTAAAACGATAAAATTTCTAATTTTTTGTTTTGTAAGCGTTAGTCTTCATACAGAAAATTTCAATTAATTAAAAAATATTAACCGTGTTGGAAAAAATTTTACTTTCTAAACCGGTAAAAAAAAAAAATGTATAAAATTGAACAACTGATCAATGATTTAATGAATATTACTAGTTACAATATTTGAAAAAAATCTAAAGGTGTATTGGATATAATTTTTTACTAGGTAATTAAACCTCATCAAATAGTGCATGCAGAAAAGATTTTGTGTAGAATGATATCAAGATTCTAATCAGCCCTCTGTCTTCAGTTGAGATTGAGTAGTAAAATATGGATCTCTAAATTTTACTGTAAAATTAGTTTTTTATACTCGTCATAACAGCAAATGATATGTTTCCTTTCATTTTTTTTTTTTTTTTTTTAGGTATTTATGTGAACAATCTGTACATGAGGTGAAAAGTAAACGTTAGATTGTTCGTTTATCTGCACTGGATTAGCAAAACCGGTGTTATCCTTTTTTCTGCTGCTAAAAGTGAAAGCCAATTTGGTAATATAATAATTTTATCATAATCCCGTTTTTATTGGTCGTATTTTGTGAAAATTGAAAGTGTCAATAGATGATAATAATACACGAATAAAAATAACTGTACCGAAATAAATTCTTATTTAGTGTTCTGCTCATTAATTTAGATCTAAAATTCCAGTAGAGTTTTCATAAAAGGAAAAAAAAACTTGGCAAACTGTAGTAGATAACATTTTTTCAAAAAAAAAAGCCCTAACACAATCTCGATTACAAGTCTAAAAGGCGACGCAGAACATGTAATTTTGCTAAGCTTTAGCCGAGTTATTGAACGCTCTGAACTTTATGAGTTATCAATATTTAATCAGCTTGTACTGTTACGCACGAAACAGATTTGGTTGGAATTTGAAAATAATTAAACGAGTTTTATCTTCTAAAAAATCTGGTGAAATCAACGACGATCATATCAAAATATTTTGGTGATTCATATAAAGTGCTAAAACCCAAATTCTCGTAACTACAAATGTTTTCTTCACGACTGCGGAATTTTAAACGGCATTTTTACTGATCCACATAACATAATTTGAAATTTCAGTGGCCGTAGATATTTCTAGGTTTTAATATACGTATTTAAATTCTATGTAAGTCATACGTAGGGTATCTGTGTAAAAGTTTTATACGTGGCTGAGGTAAAAGTAGAGAATGGCTTCATAGATCGGCTTTGTCAGTTCCTTTTTAAAGTCTCGTAATATTTCACCATTGATATGTATGTGCAGGAAACAATTATAACTAAACGAAGAAAGATTTCAATGTGGAATAAATAATAAAAGGTGAAAAAAACTCTTTGGTTTTATGTGAAGAATCATTTCATTGAAATTATCGAATGCCAAGAAATTAATTTGGAGTAAATGCGTAGAAATGCAACTTTTAACGCTAAATTGTAACGTTTGCCGGGTAAATATTTTAAAAAACTGTTTTAATGGAATATTGCGCTTTATGAAATAAGAATTAGATACTAAAAAAAGCAGAAAAAATCAATTGAGACATTAGAAATGTGGTCTCGTGGAAGGATGCTGAAAGTTAGTTACATAGAAAGACAATAAATGAGCATTTTTGGAAAGTACTATATGTAGAACGTGATACGTGGAACGATTTTATAAGCGCCGAAGACAGGACTGTGTGTCGTAGAAACATTTTTTGTTTATATTTCGCAATAACAGTATTGTTCATGAATTTGCTGACAACGCAACGAATAGCTTATACTCGCCACCTACTTTTATTTTTTGCTTACTTTGTCTCATCGGTTTTGTTACTGCCACTTAAAATAGATTCTGTCCAATTTATTCGCTCTCATTCACTTAATCATCCGTCTTAAAACATCATAATTAATTTATGCACTTCTCTCCTGTGCCATTAGCATTCACAAATGGTGGCATTGATATACTAATGTGATTTAACTGGGTTTTAATGCTAGAAATAGTGAATAGGAGTACAAAGACAAAATAATTATTGTACCAAGCAGGAATCGAACCTAAGACCCTAAGAATGGGAATTACGCATTCTGGTATTTAATTGCTATTATTTAAATAGCTTTTCTGTTGTAGGTACTAGCAATTTTTTACTTAGAATTTTTAATTCATTATTTTTCATAGACACAGATGTATCAGGATGGATGGCATCAGTTTTAGAAGTCTCCTTGGGAACGTACAGAAAGTAAAGAAATGTGGCGATGATGATTGAGTTTAAGAGCTGATTTTGATTTATTACTTCGGTGCTGGATGACGTAGAGTCTTCAATCAGATTGCACGTCCTGACACTGCGGGAAAAAAAAAAAAAAAAAAAAAAAAAAAAAAAAAAAAAAAAAAAAAATTAAATTCTGTTTGCTAGTTCTTGCATGATGGCGGAACAAACAGATCCGGGCCGCTAAAAATTACAAACGTCAACGTTTATCACTTAATACCTCGAACAATAATTTCTGTTTGTTCTATCTTCAGACCTCTTTGCCACTAGTGTTCGGAAATATATACAGAATGCTCTTCTCTATGAAATTCAGTAGTAGCAAGCTTTGATGTTATGACCGCGGTTGTTTCAAACTGTTCCTTTTATTTTGCATCAGTTCTGGGCCTCTGCTATCTGGTAATAAAACCGAGACACAAGCTCCTCTGCACTAAGCATACAAGTGCAAACGATAACAGTTACAGGAATTATTCCACTTCTCTCAACGCGGTGTGTCTGGCTCCAAAATACTTAAGATAAGACTGCATTCAGTTCTCTAAAGAATCTTCCCAGTAACCGCGCTAATGTTGTTTGAATAACGTAGCTGGAATTGATATCAGTGAAACCACTATTATGACTCAATCTTTAGCATTCAGTAATACGAGGGTCGTAGCATATGGATAAGAATTTATTGAGATATTTGTAAATCAACTTACGGCAGCTGTTTACTAGGAGTAGCGAACATACAACTTCCACATTTTGTAATTGCGCTTTAGTTTAGTTCTTAGTAACATTAAAACAATTATGACATAAATTTTGGGAAGATGAGAGGAGGGGGGAAATGAGGGGAGGGAGGGGGGGAAATGAGGGGAGGGAGGGGGAAATGAGGGGAGGGAGGGGGGAAATGAGGGGACGGAGGGGGGAAATTAGGGGAGGGGGGGGAAATAATTATAGGAGGCTTAGAGATGGACCGATGGAAAAACTTTCTTTAAATAGGCTACATGGGTATCGAATGAAAGCTGGCGGACTCCAAAATGTTTGTAATTTTCTTTTATTTTCGTGATTTGTATGATATTTTCGAGTAAGAAAACATAGAAAATCTAATTCCGCTTTACTTCAGAAAAAAAGTTCTTTCAATTTTTTCTCAAATACGGATCTTCCTACAGTTTACAGAAATGTTATAGCAATCTTTTCCGATTTTTTTTTCGGAAAATATCTAATTGAGTAATTAAAATGACAAGTTTTACACTAGAGCAGACTGTAAATTTTCTTACAAAAATTAATATGCATTATTCGTTAGTAAATTTTATAAGTATGTTATGATAAAAATCGTTTACAAAAACTTTCAAAAATTTCTAAGAACTGTTAACTTTTTTATAATTGTGTGTGTGTGTGTGTGTTTGATTTATGTGGTACTTTGATAGACAATTTCACAAAATAAATAATCAAATTTAAAAATTACATGTTATTGATAGTTTTAAAATATTTTGGGAAATTTTCTTCTATGAATTCTATTCAATACACAACAGTCTGGGAGAATAATTCGCACTTAACTGAATTTTACTTTTTTGTTTAGTGGTTTTAATTTTGGAACTCTGCTTGTTTATGACTGAAAACTTCCAAGTGTTTCCATGTTTAATTGTGTATATAGACACGGCCACCAATTTAAAAAAAAATATTTCATGTAATTGGTAATATGATAAAGGGGTGACGATAACTAACAGTACAGCCAACGAACAAATGAAAAAAACACTCCAGCACTCATAACTGCTTCCATACTGATAAAAACTTCCATAGTTACATTTTACTACATCGGTGGTAAATAAATCAACTGCAATGTGAAATTCTCTCATAAAAGGAGCCCACGTTAGTGGATGATTAAATAATTAGTCATTTCTTTCAAACTACTTGTGGAATAAAGTGTTCGCAAAAAAACCTGAAATAACTATTGCAGTGAACATGTAAGAATAACAGTTATATTTATAATTCCTAATATTAACCTAAAATTTTCAGTATCGCTATGACAAAGTTTCCACTATTTGACCGACGATCATTTTAGTCAGATACTCCAGAATGTTGCCAAAAATTTTGTTCACGGAAGAAAAACTCATAGGCGTCATAATTTGTGAATACAGTAAGTCCAGCAGTAGAATGTTAGCAGGCTATCTTGACTGCACAAGATGCACTCACCTCTTCAGCATGCCATACCATTTACCAAACTAACTCTACAGTCGGCACTGTGACGTTTTCTTACCTGTGAACAAACAAAGAACATTATAAGTGTCTCATACGTACTAGAGTATGACGTTTTTTACTGCCGTACAGAAATTTAATGAGTCTTACTTTCTAAATTAAGCTGTAAGCAAATGATTTAGCAGTAATAGGTATCTTATGAATAATGAATCACCATCGCACAATATAAAGAGCTAAAAAAGAATGTAGGAAATAATAGATTTTAACCCTAACTTCATCCGCATGGACCAAACAAGCTCTTTATTATTTACACGTATAGCTCCGAGTACTGAGCCTATAATAAACAAAGCCATCTATACAAATTTTAACCTAACAATTCGCACCATGTTTAGCCACCAATAATTTAGTCATCAATCTTACTAACTCGTCGGCTTCGCAACACTATGGTCATCTACTGAACTCAAAGGCTAAATACATCATAATTATCGAAAGAACCGCCAAATCATGTTAATATGACGCCACGTATCTTTGAGCAGGAATTAATTATCTGTTAATATATGTTAAGGTAGAATCATGACGTATATTTCAAATTATATGCCAGGTGCTAAGCTATCAAAATATACTTTTCAGAATCTGATCAGTAGCTTTTGCATGATGCTATAACAAACAGACAGACGCGCAATCACATTTCAAGTATGCGCTATGACGTCTCCTCGTTATTCTGGCATCGTCCAAAGCAACTTGGCTACAAAATTTTATGCACGAATTTCATCATCCTCGGAGGTGCCTTCTTTCAATAATAGAAAATAATTGGCAGAGTACAAATTTGCGGAATGAAGTATGTGTAAGTACGCAATCTGTCTTATGGTGAAAAATTCCTCTGCAGCTACAACTCTGATGCACTATCCTGATGAAGGGACATCGTATGCAACATAACTGTGTATATTCTTTCATGGTTCATCGGAGATCGTTGCGTCGTTGTTAGATTACGAATCAACATTGGTCTTGTGAACTAATTAAATTAATTCATAGATTTCATTTCTCTGTTTACGAAAATTTAATCAAACTCTGTCCCATTTTACGATGGCAGTAAGTGTTTTTCATTAAAAAAAACCGATATTCAACTTACAAATTTTCTTTCAGGTTCTCAAAGGAAATCAATCTGTGATTTAGCGAGTTCAACTGTGTCTCTCTTGAATACTTCCAAGACTCTTCAAAGATAATAGAAATACTTAATATTTTTAAGATTCAAGTTGCATCTCAAATTAGTCACGAAACGCAGTCATAATCTTTGAGTCTAAAAACATATAGGGTGGAGTTGGAGGGGGGGTGGGAGAGGGAGGAAGATACATCGCCAAATTAGCAAAAATATGCAATAAAAATCAATGACCCCATAAATCAGGCGTTTATCTGACAGCGCTGGAACAAAAACTGCGGATCAGTCCTTATGTTGCTACTACTTCTATTGTTATATACGTAAAAATTAAACTTACATGGTCGAAACATATTTCTACTAATCACACAGTGCTTGGAACCAATATACCGACCGAGGTGGGTGAACGGTTAACGTTCTGGCCTCGCATTCGGGAGGACGTGGGATTGAATCCCCGTCCGGGCATCCAGATTTGGGTTTTCCATGGTTTCCCCAAATTACTCCAGCCGAATACCGGGATGCTTTCTTAAAAAAAGGTCATTGCCGAATTCCTTCCCGTTTCTTGTACCCAGTCCCATCCCGCCTCTAATGACCTTAGCCGTCGACGAGGCGTAAATCAATAAGTAAAAAAAAAAAAATGGAACCAATACAATGCGAATAGCTACATCATTGCCTGCTTGGAATTTTAGTTCTGGACATCTAAAAAGTAATGATAACTTAAAAACAAGACATAAGAATCATAAGGCACACCTTATATGGCATTGAACCTGTTCAACCATGACTCAAATCTAGGACAAGTTTCTTGCACGCAAACAAGCGAAAGAAGTAATACCAAAAGCAAGGAGTAATCGTTAATTAGATTAGATGATATTCTTGTAGAACTTTCTTCTACGTCGCAAGGAAAATTGAAAAGAATGGACAACAGTTAGACTTCATGAGCATATGGGGCATGGATATGCAAAAATAGTGATTCCATTTTGAACCATTGGTATATGTGTATGTGTTTGAAAAAGAATAAATCTTCACTTCCAACGCTTACCAGACACTGTATTTTTTTATTTTCTTATCTGCTTAACGTCTCTCTAACAGCGAGGTCTGTAGAGACGGGAAAGGATGGGGGGCAAGGAATGGGAAGGAATTCGGCCATAGCCTTTTGAAGGAAGCATCCCGGCATTTGCCTGGAGTGATTTGGGAAACCATGGAAAACCCAAATCTGGATGCCCGGACGGGGATTCAAACCGCTGTCCTCTCGAATGCGAGACCAGAACGCTAGCCGTTACACCACCACGCTCGGTCAGATACTGTAACATTCATACTGGGGCTCTGGCAGATGCAAGACCATACATAGCTGATGTTGAAAAATAAACTCACAAACCTTTATGTATTACACATTATTTTGTTTCTTACGTCATTAAAGAATTAAACGGGGGGAAGGGAAAAATTCTTCATAAAGGAGGGAAGAAAATAATTTAAATTTCAGCGCTTCATGTTTTAAGGCGGAAGGTAGGCATTACTTGCGAAAGAGCAAGGACACAAATTTAGTTAGTTCATTAGAATGATAGATGTCAATATTAAAAACTGCATTTTTGATGTTAAAAACTGTACTGAAATGAAATAGCAAATTGTACAGAGAATGTTTTACGGTGTGAGGAACATTTATTAATGGAATTTATACAATTTGTAATACGATTTTGAAATAGAGCAACGAGTGTTCATTGATTTTAGCTTGAATTTCGAATGAACGTTAATTCGGAGTTTTAGATAGTTTTACTGTAAATTGCATATTAAATGATCTTAGTAATTTTTATACTCAACTAATGCACTTTTGTGGTCAATGTCTGGTGAATAGTTCGTACACAAGATTTAGTGTAGATTACTGAGTGGTAAAACCATTTCTTTACAATCCATCTCAAGGCTGTTTGTTCCAACTTCTAGAATTAATAAAGACAGACAGGGATCAGACCAATAACATGGAATTTTATTACAAACTGTATACTTCGTTGTGTTTAATAATTCTGGCGATAATTTTCAAAGTATACCTCAGGTGGCTGCGTCACCACACACTGGATAGAGGAGGCAGCGTCCTTGTCTGCGGTTTCTGTTTGCAGTCTCCACCACATAAATACTTGTTTCGCATTCAAAAATACACTTATCATATAAAAAAACATTTCGCAGACTGATGTCAGCACTAGTGTTGTAAAAAAACGGTTTTTTTTCTGGCTTGAAAAAAAACATGAAAAAAAACTTTGAAAAAAAACATGTTTTTTTTCAGGAACACGTTTTTTTTCACAACTACTAAATCTCAAATTTGTAAGGCAGTTATCGTTTTAAAATGACTGTTTTAGAGTTTATTCTAAGTACTTATCTTAGTTTAAAATCTACTATATTTTTCTGGTTCAGTAGGAAAAAAAAATTGAAATATTGACTAAATTGACTGAAATTTTCTTTAAGAACGGGGATTTCCCGAAGAGACTAGGTTGCGCGAGAAGGAATCCCCATTCCCCATTGTTTGGATTGATACTTGCTATTTGAAATAGTGCTGCCAGCCCTAAAAAATTAACTATAGATCTTTGAAAAAATTAGGAATTTAAAATTTATCCACGGTTTTTTGCCTTATTGGACTTTCCTTATATTCGTATACTTGTTAACTCTCAGAGTATAGTGGTACTGACTCATTAAATTGTCAGTAAGGGAGCGTGCATAAACCACATAGCTTCATTTTGGCCTCCTGTGAACCCCCACGTAGCCCTACGTGGCTTTTGCCTCCCCCCCCCCCCCCCCCGTTCACGAAGCATATAGCTTTCTTCCGTTTTGATTCCAGAAGACATTTTGTACTATTTTCTCTTGTCAGACTATTGTAAATTACATACGGGTTTAATTAACTGAGGGAAATAAATACTCACATGCTGTTGTGAGATCAGTTCCTCATTTTAACTGTGAAAAATGTTACGAAAGGAAAGTTACGTGGCCTGTCTCGGAACCCCCCCCCCCCCTCTCCTTACGTAGCCCAGAGTAGCCTTCCAGCTAACCCCTCCTCCCTCTGGACCGAGCCACGTAATTTGTGCACGGTCCCTAATTATGAATCGTTTCCTTGCAACCGTTGGTGTAAACAAACGATTGAAAGGAAATAAAGCTCCTATTTTGTATGATAATCGATTTTAATTCAAACTTAAAAGACCGTAATACAGAACTATTGGCGCAGTCTTTATGCACAGTGTGTACTTTGCTCACAATTTAAAATTTCAATATGAAAATCTTTTGCGTACAATATAAGAACAACCAGTAAAAGAAAATTTAACTATTTCTGAAGTTAGAGGAGACAGAAGAAGAGACAGAAAATTCCGACACCGACCGAACTTGTGTTGGTATTACTGATACTAGTGAATGTGGTGGATAGAGGATGAATAAAATTATGTTACCTATATAGATACACTTATGAATCATTATGTGAGACATTATATGATTCAGTAAGACTTAAAACACACTTGTAAAATGGAAGTTCCTTAAATAAAACTATAATTTATGAAATATATTATTTTCTGAAAAAAAAACAAAATTTAGAAAAAAAACACGGGTGCTAGGTTTTTTTTCATGTTTTTTTTTCAAAAGTTGAAAAAAAACATTTTGTTTTTTTTCAGTTTGCAACACTAGTCAGCACAGAGTTTCCTTAAACGCCGGATATCACAAACCCTGTTTGAATTCTGGCAGGACACAAGTCCTTATCTCATCTAATGATTCACACTGGGCACCTTTCTTTAACAGGGGCCGGTGAAACATGGTCCCTACATGACCGAATAGAGGAAAAAAGATACCTTAAGTTAGGAAAAAACGAAGATATGGCCTCATTTAAAAAAAGAGATAATTTTAGAAACACTGTTATGTTGTATAAAAACTTCTCGGGCCTCCCACCGGGAGATCCCGTCAATTAGATGAGATGTTTCGGGGACGTTCTCCGACTCCATCTTCCGCCGGGTTCCTGGGGCACTTGCTCTTATATAGCTCTCGCTGGTCAACGGTTTCCGCCGACGTCATAGTCACGTGCGCCGAGCGCCTTTCTGTGCCGCGGTAGTGGGGCTGGCAATGTGGTGGGGAGGTACGATGAGTGGGGAGAGGGGCGTCATGGGGACACACGCGGCGGAAGAGGTTTGTTGGAGCTTACATTTCATTCTCGCATTTTCTCGACGACTCTGTCTCGTTGCTCTTAGTTGGCTAATCACCGGGTTCCAAGCTGCGTTAAGTTTGTAGCCAGTGTTTATGTTGTTATATCCATGGCGAAACGAGGGAGTTACGTGCGGAAATGTAAGCTACTAATTTTCAGTTATCTGGTAGATCATCCTACTCTCTGCTGTTTTTCTGTTACGAAGATTATTTTATTTAATGGTTTTTGAGGGTATGTAAACTGAATATTGTAATTAATGTGATGGCTTGTAGATGAGGGAAC
Source organism: Vandiemenella viatica (assembly GCA_031002005.1). NCBI lineage: Eukaryota > Metazoa > Arthropoda > Insecta > Orthoptera > Morabidae > Vandiemenella > Vandiemenella viatica. The sequence goes on from JARYHS010009186.1 coordinate 61,406,140, forward strand.
CGCAGTGTCTGTTGATGGCTGCAGTAGCGTCTCTTGTTAGACGACTTGCGAGTATCGATAGTAAAGTGGTATCGATAGTGCACAGCGGGAGCGCGAGCAGGCAGTCTTCTGCTTGGTCTGAGTCGAGATGGGCCATTGTGTCGCGGTATTGCGTGGGAGGGGAGTCTACCGATACAAAAACAAAGCGCCTGGCTGAGCACTGGGCCTCAGCGCAGTAATTAAAAAACACAGCCAGGCAAACCACTGCGCGGAAATGGGCGTAATTGCAGGCGAGCAGCTCTGCACGGGATGGAGTGCTCCGTCGCAGAGAGTTTCTTTCTTCTTCATGGGCTTCCCGCGACGTCTGAAATGAGGCAACTAGTGATGAAACGCGTGAAGAAACACAGAGCGCAAAGATATCTCACTAGAACAAAGGAATTTGACAAGTAATAACTAATTCACTAATCCCTTGACGAAAGAGCATGAAGACTTGTCCGTAAAGCTGAATACTGGAAATTCCCTTACTAGAAATAAAACTTACGTTACTTCAAAAGTAAAAGTGTTGGAGGATTTGTACTTAGTAAAAAAACAAAGTAAATATAATCTTTATATCTTGAAACGACCAATATATATAATCTAGGAAACGGCACTAACGATGTGGACGAATTTCATATGTAGGTTAGGATTTACTTTTCATGTTTGTATAAATAGGTGACTTCCTTGCAAAAACGCGATTTTAAAAACAGACAAACAAAGCAATTCTTGTATTTGGTATCTTGGGAACGACTCTAACATAATCTCGTAGTATTTCAGGTACCAGTAAGACTACTATTGTTAGTTAAGTTTATCTTTGGTTAGAGCATGGCATTTCAAAACGCCTAGGAAGCCTTCAAAAAAAACGTTTAACTTTAATTAAACATCACGCAGCCAAGACTCAACTCAGAATCAAATTATTAACATATACATATACATATAAATGCGCATATACATAAATCAATGTATATACGCATTTATAAATATTATATTTAACCGAACGCAGTTCTTATGTATGTAGGTATGAAATATAGTGAATATATAACACATATTGTCTATATATCTAATCCATCTAATACTATTATACGAGCAACTCTTGTATATAACTGAAATTAATTTCTCTCAAACGTCTGTAACGATTTTGACGAAATTGTATATTGAACAGAAATCGAAACACGACGAGAAAAGTTCGGTCACCCAGGAACTAAACATAATGTTTACAAATTTTAGTTTTGCCATTATTAGGAGCCTACAAGTTTAATATCGCGACGTATCCGATTCTATAGAAACCACAGGTATCAGAAAATACATTTGAATTTATACAATTTGGAAGTGTATTGCTATCTAATACAGCACGAATAAAAGCTATTAGAGTGTTAAAGGAAGAATTAAGAATATATGTTTGAGCGAATTTAATCCTAAGCATTTACTTCACACGGCTATATCATGAAAGGCACATATGCCTGCAGGAAGAATTTGGTGCACATAATCAATGTTATTCCTTGAATGGCTGTTCCAACTATTTTGGATTTATTAAGGCCGTTAGAAAAGAATTATACCTACTGTATCCACAGTATATTTACATACTTATAGACAAACCATATCGAGTTTTATAACCCTTGAGAAACTGTATTGTGTCTTTAAATTTATGTTGAGAAACACGGGTAAGTGCCAAAGGGTGTTATACACCCGAGACTTTTCTCCTCAATGCAGGGCTTAATAGATAGGTCTGAATATTTCCTTCGAAAGACTACGATCTTCGCAGACAGCACATCCCGAAAGACAAGTGTATGTCACAGTGTTTCGCACCATTATGATAGAACATAGTTTCGTGTCTCATTAGTGGGCACGAGGGAGTGTAATTCAGCAATCCACAATCCCGCATCACTGGAAAAATTTACTTGGATTTTAATTGCGCAAAATGGCACGAAAACTTATATTAGTATTCACGTCGTTTCCGCCGCGTCGTCGTTTTCTAGTCCGACTCAGGTTTGACGGGTTGCATTGCCCCATTTGACCGTACCTCTCCAAATTACATTTGACTCGCGTCAACAAATGTATATTTTTGTCGTTCGTCGTGATTCGTAAGTAAATGGATTCACATCTCATTTATCGGAACTTACGTTTATTTTTACTGTATATGTATATTTTTGTCGTTCTTCGTGATTCGTAAGTAAATGGATTCACATCTCATTTATCGGAACTTACGTTTATTTTTACTGTACACATTCTTTTATTTGACTTGTGTTTACTAAGGCTATAGTGGACTGAATAATAATACTCGTAAATTTCTAACCTTATTGTATAGACAAAGCCAAAAATCTTTAATGTATCAGTGTATAAATCTCTTAAAATTGCTTTGTATGATAACCCGTCCCATTGGCTCAGTCGGTTGCGGCAACGTGTTGGTGCCCTGCGATTAACACGGTGGAAGAATTTTATTTAGGACTTGAACGGTAGGGTACGACAGATGGTAGTGTACAATTCCTAACCCCGATGTTGTGCGCCGAAGTTGTGGTTTAAGTCCCAAACATCTTCGCAGTGCGTATTGAGTGAGGGCATACAACACTGTTGATGGTAATTCATATGCTGAATGGGGATCTTAAGCCTGGCATCCCCATTATGTCCTTCGGAAGAATAGCCCTGAATGGGTCAGTATCGGGTTTCACCCTTTCCCTTCTTCCTTCCTTCACTCATCCACAACAGAAACAACAGATTACGCTGAGCATACACACATTACATGTGTCAACAAAATAACATTAAACATGTAAATACACTATGTGAAACTACAATATCCTAGAGATCCACAATTAAAGAGTATCTATGCATGTATCGATAATCGTCACAGAGCGCTGTCAGTCATTTGTAAGCTCTCGTAGCAGTAGCGCGGGAAAGTGGTAGTTGCTCAGAAGTGATGTGTTTTGAAGACTTATCCGGGCATGTGGATACGTAATACGCGCTTCCACGAAGGGAAACAACTATTGGCTGAGCGTCGCTAACTTAAGACGAGCCAGGCGATGTGAAAATACACAGAAACGTTCCTGGAAAGCTGATAATGTGCTGTTGTGGACTAGTAATTGCTATACAGGCATTTAATGTATTGCTAATTGAAGGAGAGTATTTTGGGATTAAACTTTCCACTCATAAGGACTTGTGATCTTCGGACAAGTGATATCTAATTTCAGTTGGTGGTCGGCGTACTAATGTAACACATAAACTGTTGGAATAAAAGGTGTTCAACTATAAACGTCCGATGTGTGTGTGTTTTGCATATTCCTTATTCCTGTGAACTTGTGAATACTTAAAATCACAGAGAACGGTAAGTGCATTTCAGTACGTTCATCACACAACTATGGCGACCAAAAATAATAATAATAATAATAATAATAACTTACGAATGCCTCCATGAGGTGGGTCAAAATATAGTGTCGTAATAACCTCACTTATTGTTAATAGCTTCATTAATAAACCAATTCGTTGTACACACTTTGACAATAAGTTTGGCCACCTATGAAAAATTCTATCACTCTTATTTTACAAAGTCTGACATCAATGTTATCCCAGGAAACAGTAATGTAATACAGGCAAGCCAGTATTGCGTTACTGTTTGTTAGGATGACAATGATGTCAGATTGTGCAAAATAAGAGTGATAGAATTTTTCAGCGGTGGCCAAATTTATTGTCAAAGTGTGTAGATGGTTTCACGAGTGGACTTAATTTATTACGGATCTTATTATTCGGTGTAAAACAATAGTTTTACGTGAAAGCCATTACAGAACTAACTGTTAATTAATAAACCCGTAAAACATAAAAAAATTGTTTTACAACTACTATACTATAAAAGGCAACAGGAAACCACAATAGCTTAAAATTTTCAAGAAAAAATACCCTACAACATAACGGTTAGGGAGAAAAAGAAGAAAACAATCATATTAATGAAATAAAATTTGCCTTAAATATGATATAGGTAATTACTATAATTAATTAATAATTTAGGTTCACGCTGAAGACGTCATCAAAACTATTTCAACCGCTTCATCTAATAAAGCGTCTTGATGTAGATCGGAGAATAGGCTGGTCAGTTACGGGATATGCTGAAAGAACATAAATTAAATTTATTTCGGCCATAATACTAAATGTCAATGCATTGAAAATAAATAGGGAGAATAACCAACCATCACTTAAAATTTTGTCTGATTATATTGGCTTCGTTGAGCTATAATTATAGATGCTTCTGCATTATTTTTTTATCTCTGAGTTTCAATCGTAAATATTCGCTATCTCTGGGAACAAACTTGCTCATCCGTCATTCCAAAATCGTAGCTGTCCACAACCAAAAGCTATACTCCTCTCATGTTTTCATTTTTATTTCGTGTCTGACGCGTTCATATCACATCCATATGTAAATGAAACAAGCGATAAAGCCAAACCCCACATACGCTACAAGCATGTACGAAAATAAATCATCTCTCTTGCTTGTCGTGGTTCCCCGTCAGTTGTGTACAGTAAATGGCACTACAACCATATCAGTGAAGTGTATTCGTATTTTTTAATCTGCGATCTCATTTGTACATGTTATTAAAGTTTTACAATGATGATTATAATTTTTTAATGTGAAGTACTTGGCGGCAGTATAAGCATAAATCTTTTCAAGAAAACACTGTAAAAAAAAAATGAACCGACGTTCACAATCATTGTGAAATTCTGTTAAAAAAATGTCTATAGATACGAAAGATAATTTTTACACTCGTAGTTACAACTTTCAATTTAATCAAGAGTTTTGGATGATTAATATATGTTTATACTCTCCCACATGCAGCTTTCACTATAATCCTACCATCTTCACGCAAAAAATAAAATGTTCTTACCGACAAAATTCATTAATTTTGTTTACGTTTTTAATTTTTAAATAGTTTCATTCTGTGTTACAAGCAAAGCAAATAAAGCAACTTTAACTACTTAAAAATTAGTTTCTCTCTGACGAGAAGCTCTCTTTATAAAAGATAAACGCTAATTGTGTGTGTGTGTTTATAAATCCCTAGTTGACAGTTAAGACACAATTTCTTTAATCATTCAGTCATTCCCCTAAAGTTAATAGGATTATAAAAATATCTAGATTAGTCAGTGATAAGTCATAATGTCAGGTGGCTAGTTAGCTCATAGCTTCTAAGCTTCTCCAGTATTTGTAAACTTGTAACTAAACAGTCTAAAAAGTGCAGTTATTTATTTTTTAACGTTATTTACTTAACACCAGCCAATTCAACCATTCATCCAGTTAGATCTCTTGACTCTATGAGATTAAGCTTTATCACCACAGTTGCTTCAGTGATGGATCCATAAATTTCTTCCAGGGCTAAGAAGTGGAGGGTGTCTCTAGGGAGATAGAGCAGAAATGTCAGTATTTGTCTGTCAAATGTATACAGTTTCTGAGATGGAAATTGCTTTCATTATCATGCAGCCACAGACGTTAATGGCAAATTTTTGGTATTATAAGAGGATGTGGTTGTACGAAAAGCTTTTATTTAGTGGCGATGGCTGAAAGTATTCAAGAAATTAGTTCATAACTTTCATTTGAATTGCTTTTACTTAACACCCTTAACTCATGTGTGAGTAGAGACTTTCCCGGCGTATCGATGCAACAAAATCTTCTCGAGTGTCAAGCCGGATGGTGGTGTAAAAACACGACGTTTCGACAGCTGACTCTGCTGTCTTCATCAGGTATCTTGTAGTTGTTCTCAGCTGACTGACTCCGCCTCAACTGCCGAGGCAGAGACAGTCAGCTGAGAACAACTACAAGATACCTGATGAATACAGCAGAGTCAGCTGTCGAAATGTCGTGTTTTTACACCACCATTGGTCGAGACTGAGACAGTGAGCTGAGAACAACTACAAGATACCTGATGAAGAAATCTGTGTCAGCTGTCAAAACGTCGTGTTTTTACACCACCATTGGTCGAGGCAGAGACAATCAGCTGAGAACAACTACAAGATACCTGATGAATACAGCAGAGTCAGCTGTCGAAATGTCGTGTTTTTACACCACCATTGGTCGAGACTGAGACAGTGAGCTGAGAACAACTACAAGATACCTGATGAAGAAATCTGTGTCAGCTGTCAAAACGTCGTGTTTTTACACCACCATTGGTCGAGGCAGAGACAATCAGCTGAGAACAACTACAAGATACCTGATGAATACAGCAGAGTCAGCTGTCGAAATGTCGTGTTTTTACACCACCATTGGTCGAGACTGAGACAGTGAGCTGAGAACAACTACAAGATACCTGATGAAGAAATCTGTGTCAGCTGTCAAAACGTCGTGTTTTTACACCACCATTGGTCGAGGCAGAGACAATCAGCTGAGAACAACTACAAGATACCTGATGAAGACTGCAGAGTTAGCTGTCGAAACGTCTTGTTTTTACACCACCATCCGGTTGGACACCCGAGAAGATTTTGTTACCCCTAACTCAGTTGGCACAGAGAAATGTCGTTCAGATTTAATACATTTTTTTTACAGTTCTGTACGTTTGAACGCTGTAATTTAATGAATAACATTGTACCAGACTTAGATACATTTGAAGGTGGCGAACGATATTACGTTCAGTAAATTTAGCTCTGTTGTGCCTTGATAGGAACTGGGATTCACTCATTAGTAGTCGTTGATTCAATTCCTTCCACATGATACAAGCGCGATTAGTTTTTGTACTTGTGCTTCTACAACTAACATAGAGATAACATTCAAATAAAACAAAAATAAATAATAACGCAATAATACGCAATAAATCAGATAACGACAACACCAAAGCTTTGTTGAAAAAAAAATTTTAAATAATAAATTCAGTAAAAAAATCGCCAATTTAAGTTAGATTTTTTTTATGCCTCGTCGACTTTGAGGTGATTAGAGGACAGGAATTCGGCCATGGCCTTTTGAAGGATCCATTCCGGAATTCGCCTTAAGTGATTTAGGGAAACCATGGAAAATTGAAATATAGGTGGTCGGATGAGGTTTCGAACCTGTGTCCTCCGAATGCGAGGCCAGAGCGTTACGGCTCACCCACCACACTCAGTTTTAAGTTCATGTTGCTTCTACGACTTCACTCTACTTTTCTCTAAAGCAACGCAGATCGATAGTTACTCCAGTTTGTTGGGGTTCTCCTCGCAAGAGAAATATCTGCTGACGTAGGAGAAGTTGGTTGAAGTGCAAGTCGTCTCTCTGAAGGTAAAAAGTTGTCGGAGCGAATGTCTCAATCAGAGATGGTAGAGGACGCCGTCTTGGGAGGAGATCAGCCACGCAACGTGAAGTTAGCCACCCAAGTTGGGCGCTGAAACTCCAGCGAACATCTAGGCAACACATTTCGCCCTCCAATTAGAGTTAGAGCTTTCATTTTCTCTTATGAATGATATCGGAAAAAATATTGCGTAGGTATAATGGTACATATCTTATTTAAGCACTGGAATTTCATAAACAAGCTGAAACCATAACTTTAATTTCATTTAATCTTAATTGTGATGAACCACACAATGGTGAAATAACTTTTCAACACTCACGTAATTTTGCCCTTTACGAATTCCAACTTAAATATTCTCCAGAGTTTGTGGTAAATTACTAACCGTTTCGCTAAGTATTTTATTTCAGTTATTGACTCCCTTACCTATAAAAAAAAATTTTAACACTCCGCCTTAAATCAAGGTCCAGCTCATGATCATCCCCTTTACATGTAAAACTGCTAATCCTTCTACCAATATCATGCTTCACGGCGATTTTACACCTTGCAGTACAAACATTCTCTTCACCCGCCTTCTTTCGTCTAATGACTCCCAACCCAACTCTTTACATGATACTTTGATATGCAAGAATCAGTCGAGTTCGGTGGATAGGTCCTCTATAGCCATGAGAGAGCATTCTGGATAGGATTGCCAACCATACTTTACAATAATCTACCGTACCTTATTTCTTGTATACTTTGGCCTAGCCATAAGTATGCGAAAATAATTTATAAAACGTTACTGTCTTAAAAATTATTTGTTCATGTATTTACAATTCTAGAATTAGTATGTGATACCAGTTGTCACTCATTGAAAGGTAACCAAAAATCAGTAGCTAATTCCAAAAGAATTAAAGAATATCTATTTAGGGCAATAAATACCTAATACTTTTCACCTTGCTCCTCCTCAAAAGATAAGTAAGCATAAATTATTTTTTTAACAAAAAATAAGTTTGTAGCTTTAATTCGGGAGCCCCCGGTTTAATTCTCGAATGGGCTATCGGAGTTTCATTGGCTTGTCATTCTTTTAGCTTCACACTCGTCGTCTTCCAGTTCATTAGCATTAGAGCTGGGAGAGAAATGCGGAAAAGTAACGGAAAGGAATTCGGTCATGGTCTTTTGAAGAAACCATCCCGCCATTCGCCCAGTGGCATTTTGAGAAACAATGGAAAACCAAAACAGTGATGACTGGTCTCAGTTTCGAAACTGCATTTATAGATACAATTAAATACCAAAGATATTGATTTAAGTAGATTTTAGATCGTCAAATTGAAGTTGTATTCATCACTTCAGCAATCATAACTGTACCCAAATCTGTTGTAGGTTTATCTAAAAACTACAAGCCAAATAAGGATTTCTGGTTAAGAACCCTAGACGTGTATAAGTTTCCATGCTGACGATTCTGATTACCGTCTTAATGTTTAATAACGTCTGATATTTTATTTAATAATCTTAATAGATATTTTTATTAAAAAAAATTAGTCCTATGTGTAAACGAAATCAGCAGGAAGTTTGTATGTCAGTAAACCGAAACGAAAAATTATGATTTTTTTTATTTCAAATTGTGCCGAAAATTATGTATTCAATATTCATACACCTTCACATAATAATGATAGCTTTAGTTTAAGTTCTTGATATTACAAACCTCTCCAAGATTATAGTGTAGCAAACTTTAAATTTTAGTTCTTTAGATTTGTTTAGACTTGAAAAACGATTTTTCAATGTTAATTACATGTTTATATAATTAATATGAACAAGAGATTCTAATAGGAAGATAAGCATGCCATTCATATGTAGGAAATATTATAAAAATTGAACAATTAACCAAAAACTTTAAAAATAGAACATTGAATAGAGAGCTATTCTGTACAAAAGGAATAAAATTGCAAAGGCGGGATCTGTTGCCCAAGATAAGACGTCTTATCTGAGCCACTCATCTGTTGTCCTAAGGAGAACCCTCAACCCGAGTCTAAATCCCCGTGGGCGCCGACGAATATTCTCAATCGATAATCCCATTTGATACGTCTCATATGGTGCCTATTAAGGACATTAATTGCAGATTTTTGTAATCTTGCTCCTGCTATTTCGATAATTGCTGTGATGTGGGCTTCAGCACTGTTATAACAGTGATAATTTGATGACATATCTCTTAGTTCCTAATGTTGAGTCCTCATTTTTGATAGCGTGTTTTGTCTGTTATTTAATTCGTTGTATAGAACAATAGCTAAGTGTCAGTGATGCTGGAATTAAGTTTATATTTGTTAAATATAAGTTGTGAGACTAATCATACAAAGAATAATTAGAAGTTTTTTAACTATATTTTCTGTATAACATCCTTCAATCAACTTTTTTAATGCTGTGAAGCAGCAAAGAGATATGTTCTCAACGATAGAAATTAGATAGAATTACGATAGAATTAACGTAGTAGAAACTGAACCGCCACTACCATCATAATTGAGTTGGAAGGTAAGAACATATAACAGTGAATAATTAATTCCCTTCGCCTGTAGTACCATACATAATACCAGATGTGACAAAATATAAGGAAAAATATCCTCATAAGCTAATGAGGAAGTATGTTGTATATGATAACATTTCTTTGTAATTTTCTGTGTGTAAATTCTCAGGCGTGTATCTTCAGGATCTGAACTCGCGGTTTACAAAACAACTTTAGCTAATTAAATAGCAATAAACTTTTTATTTTTCCGTCTTTTGATAGTAGGATCTCGTATTAGTAATGGTACAGTGGAAACAGCAGGATATTGGCACGGGCGAAAGCAGACGTCCCTAGTGGTACAGGTAGTGGAAGTTCGGATAGCCCCTGACGCTTAAAATTAATTGCAAATAAAAATAAAAGAAATACATTTTCATTTTTTCTTTTAATCTTAAAATTAAACTTGAAACTTCAGCAGTCGTATTAAGTAAAAGTTAGTAGTAATAAATTTTTTGAATGAATTAAATTGAAAAAACATTCGCCTTAATTTTTTGGCTTCACAAAAGTTGTCGGGTAGCCCCGAATACAGTAATAACTGGTGGTCTACTCGCTTTTTGGCCTATTCAAAATCACAATAATAATGGATATCTGAGGAATCTATATAAACACAATGTTCATGGGCGCTGCCTTTGCTTCATAGCACTGAATCCAGTCTTCTTCAAAACATTTTCCACGTACAATTCATTCCATCTATTTTATTTTATTTGCTTCGTAAAGACTTTGAAAACTTTTCTTTATATTCAACATCTTTACAGCGCCTTTACCTTTATATTTTTTCACTTCACCCTTATTACTATCTTCACTGTTTTGCTAGTCCGCTCCACATTGTTTATATAGTGAGGATGTTAAAATCTCGTACTTTTAGATTTTTCGAGCACGGTGTTACTATACGTTTTATTTGTCGCATCATATTCAATAATCTCGAACTAATTTTTACAGGAGCTACCAAAAACTTCTGCCAGGTACAAAACACACACTAGTGTAGGTCTTACTTGGTGCCCAAGCCGCAGCTCAGTTGCATTTGTTTTTACACTACAGGGCAGTGGCGAATCCAGGGGGGGGGGCTAGGGGGCTGAAGCCCCCCCCCCAAAAAAGCACCAAGGTCTTCCCCGACAACACCGATTTTGGGGACCTTTATTTACAATAAACTTTTACCGATTCAGCGTGCCCGCGGCAACCCGACTTTCACCTAAATTCAAGAAAGTTCTTTGACATACCCATCAAAAGAATGTAATTTCGTATACTGTGTGTTACACATTTGTTTTGTACTAGAACTTTTCGTGCCCTTTAATCATATAAAACCATCGCTTGCAACAATATAGAACAAATATCGGTTTACTTGTAACTCTACTGTGCAACAACATTGTCATGGCAGATCTTTCTATAATGACGGACCATGAATTTTCTGGAGCTCCTTGTGTTGGCTATAATACTCAATGGTGCGTTCATATCGACGCCGTTCCGCACAACGCGGACTGAAAAGCCAGGTATACAGTTGTGGAAATGTTCATGCGGTCGTTGTTCACAACAACGAAACATCAACATCGTCGAAGGGAACGGCAATTTTTCTTTATACCCCTATGTTATTTGACTTTCAGAACAATCGGAAGCAAGTTTTTTAGTGCGGGCTGCTGTTCAATTGTTGACTGCGAAAAACAATTGAACAACAACAACAGCACAAATAATTTTCTTCCGATCGTACTGTAAGTTAAGTAATCTCTAAAACCCAGTTAACATCAATAGAAACTCCATACAATATTATTATACGAATTTTTAAATATGATTTTCGATTTTTGCTCAATGAAATACATCAATAGTGCAAATGTTGTTTTCAGTTTATTTTTTATACACGGTAGAGGCGTGTGACAAACGGACAGACAGCGGAACGACATCTCTCTTGTAACGGTACACATAACATTTCTCCAACGAAAGCTAGGAAAAATGTCAATAAATATTTACTAAGAAGTAATCAGTTATATACTGCAGCGAAGAAAATAATGTTGGCACCTGAACTGATGAAGAAAAATACATTTACAAAATATATCTGTTTGTAAATAGCTCAAACACTGAGTTTCTAGCGGGGACAGATGTTTGAAAAATCCGTTCGGTCCTGACACCATGTCGCAACACCGTGACAGGGGAGAAAAGGGGGTTGACCATAACGTATGAACATTGTAAGGTCGGGGCAGAAAATAAATTCCACTCCATCTCGAATCATGTTCAATCAATGAATTGTACCCAACGAATAGAATTTTCAAAACGAGTTTAGGGACTTTCCGTTCCCAAACGCGAGAGAGTCTAGGCGTTGTCTACCGGCAGTCCAGTATACATGTAATACAATGCTTGACGATGGCTGTTACATTAAAAACCCGGCTTTTGTAACCCGATGGGGTACAGTAACAGGCAAACGGGATCTTTTCGTCTTTAATTCATTTGCTGAATGAAACAGAAAATCAGCGAATGGTTTGGGCTGGTTGCTATGAAAGCACATCTGTACTTATAATAAAACTTTAACGGGCCGAAATCTGTACATTACATAGATTTTGAACATTTTAATTGGAGGAAGCATTAATAATGATATAGAAGCCAAAACAGATTTTTTTTCTTTTTTGTCTGTCTGTCTGTACCTTTGAATCGAATTCCCGTCCAGGCATCCAGATTTGGGGTTTCCATGGTTTCCTCAAACCAGTGCAGGTGATTGCTGGGATGCTTCTTTCCAAAAAGGCCATGGCCGAATTCCTTCCCGTTCCTTGTCTCCAGTCCCATCCCGCCTCTAATGACCCTAACCGTCGAAGAGGCGTAAAGCCAAAAGTAAAAAATAATAATAATAATAATAAAAATAAGTGTGTCTTTGAAAGCGCATCGCGCTGTAAGTACCAGGAATACTTTTTATCCCTAAAAATAATAGGGTTCCCGTGGGATAGGTGATGAAAGTTAAGTATATTCTAAAGTGCATCACGCTGAAATTGCAGAATGGATTTGAATGCAACCTGGCATAATTGTAATTGATACTATGCATTAACATTTAAAATATATTTTATCTCGAAAAACGATAGGGTTAAGTATTTTAGAAAACACACGACGCAGAAACTACGGCATAGATTTGAATACAACTTGTCATAATTATAAATCATACTATGAATTAACATTTAAAATACATTATATCAAGAAAACGATAATGTTCAAGAGAGATAAGTGGTTAAAGTTACGGGTCTTTAAGCGCATCATGCTGAAACAACCGGATGAATTTATAACCATCTGGGTTATAATTTATACTATGGATTAAGATTTTAAAAAAAACTTTTTATCCCGAAAAACAACAGTATAAATGTAGTCTATAATTCACGCAGAATAGACTGCGCTTGGCGGGGATGTGATAGAGTGATCCTTAAGTTTCACTTGTGGGCCATGGTATTTGCACTAGCGTACGCAAGATCGAATCCCTTTCCTGGGAAAATTTGGGCACCCAGACCTATTCATTACATTTACCATCAATGAAAACATATATGTGTACCAAATTACTGATTTCTAGGATTACAGGAAGTACAGTGGTGTTTTTTTTGTCGGGGTGTCATGGTCGAAATAAAATTTTGAATTTCAATAACTTTCAAAGCATAGAAGTAAAATTTAACACATTAGTCAAACTTCACTCAACAACAATAATCTGAGATACATAAAGTTATTAGTGTAGAAAGCGATTTCACGTTAGGGGTTGGTAAGGGGTAGATATGTGGAAATTTGCGAGACATTTCTTATAATGTGTGGGTAAAATATTATCTGTGTATCAATTTTCAGCTTTCCACGGCTACGTGAAGTACCTTAAAGTTTTGATGATGATCAGTCAGTGATTGACAAAATCGCAGCTGTTTACATGCAAATAACATCCGAAAAAAGTACAGAAACGAAATAAAATTTATTACGTTTTTTAAGCTTGCTGACATCTATGGTTAACAGAATTTTGAGACATGTAGCATGCATACAACCGAAGAATTTGGCCAGAACCGCTTTGAGCAAACGGTAGGCAGTGCCGCCGCTGACTCGACTTGGCGGGAGAAGGGCAATGCACCCCAATAGAGAGAATTCTTGGCTCTGTAAGCGAGCCATGTTGACGACTCGCAATGATCAATTAATAACACCACATGAACTCACGTTGATTGCAAAAATATTGCCTGTAACTCCATAAACAGGGACGTGGAGCAAGGCGAAGCCACCATCTATCATATCTAGCTCTTAATTTCTTTAGTTGTCATCGAACTTCCGTCGCAGTTATTAAATTTAAAAGTATCTGTGACTTTTATCCTGTTGCGAAATTCAAGTCCACCAAACGTATGTAACCGGACCAGACTTAAAGTGACCACTTTGCAGCGGAAATTAACACAAGCAGAGATTTTGACGTGATGAGGTGTGGGGAACAAGTTTTATTCATATCAGACAAGCCACAAAGCCCGTCAAAAATGACGGGTTTAACGGAGTATTCTGGCAATTGATTTCTTTTTAGTTGCTTACCTAAATAGAACTGTTATAAAATAAATCTCAATGTGCTGTAATTTCTTGACCCTTGTGATGTAGCAAAAAGTTTCAGTTGTCAACTTTGTCCAGGTTGCGTTTCAGCCTAACAACAATCGCCGGTAAAAAATCAATCACATGCGAATTAATACATTCCCTCTATCGCATATCAATGTCATCATGCATAGCGATACAAACATGATCCAAAATCTTCACAGTTTCTTAAATCATTCTTATTGTCTATGATGAAGATCAAGGTTTTATCGCCTGATCCCAGTGAAAACGAAGGAAGCTAAAAATAAATCTTATCAACTTATGTTATGCCACGTAATATTAGTTTTAATTGTTGTATAGGCTGCATATATCGCGGTCATTTTGGAACTTCTTTCATTAAACTTGATTTCAGAAAAAAAAAAAAAGCAGCTCATAATTAATATGCCGTTCTAGCATTACATTTCTTAGCATTTACTTAAACAAATAGAATTTTTATGAAGTAAAGCTCAACGAAATTCCTAGTTCCTTGCCCTGTGATAAAAGGTTTTCGTTGCTATCTGGGTCCAGGTTACATTTCAACCTAACCACGTACTAAACTTGCCACCAGAGAAACAAAACTTCAGTCACACGCATATTAATATATGTATGTACTATGTTGCATTTTAGCGATATAAACTAAATCAAAAATCGTTACAGGTTCTTCCATATTCCTTTTTTATATTCGTGATTAAGATAGATACTAACACCTTTGAATGGCTGTCACAGTTGCAAGCGACTGAAATATGGCACCAGTAAACGCAAAGAAAATTAAAAATAAATCTTAACAACTTACGTCATTCCACGTAATATTAGTTTTAATTGTAGTCTGTGCTATATAGATCAATCAGTGCGGAACTACTTTCGTTAAAACGAAGTAATGATTTAAGTAACAGAACAATCGAGAAAACAAATTAAATTATTTTTTTTATTATTTTTTAAAAAATACTCAAGCCCTCTGCTGTAACGTCAAGTGCCAGTTCTAATAACACACTATCAAAATTTCGCTAACATTGTGAAAATTAAACCTTTCATCATCCCTAGTGGCCAAAGATTAAATGAATACTTTTACATAAAACAAATATTAAATAAATCTAAGAAACTAATAATTATTATCGATTTAACCACAATACATAATTTTGTTCCAGTGTTCTTTCAGTTAATCTATTCACAGGTGCTTAGAAATGTTATTACTTAACGTATGTATCCAAGAACAACGGCGTAAAGCGCGACGCCATTATGACAAGTCGGAGTGATATCATGGCGTGACAGGTGACGTCATAGATTACTAAACCGAGGATGGTGGGTGAGCGGTTAACGTTCTGACCTCACATTCTGGAGGACGCCGGTTCGAATCCCCGTCCGGGCATCCAGATTTGGGTTTTCCATGGTTTCCCCAAATCACTCCAGGCGAATGCCGGGATGATTTCCTCAAAAGGCCATGGCCGAATTCCTTTCCGTTTCTAGTACCCAGTCCCATCCCGCCTCTAATGATCTCGACGTCGACAAGTCGTAAAGTCCATAGATGACCAACTGTTACTTATTACATTAAATGATGATAATTTCTCGTTCTGGGTGAAGCTCGTAGTTTCCGGTAAGCATCTGCTTAGTTATGACGATAAATAAATCACAAGGGGAGACGCTGCCGACCATTGGCGTGGACTTCGCCACCAGCTGCTTCAGCCCCGGTCGACAGTACGTGACTCTATACAGAGTAAACGATTCCACCAATATGTTCGTGTACGCTTGCGACAGTGTAATGAATAGTATATAGGGAAGCTAAGTAAACAACTGAAAATTAATGCTTGTTGTATAGCATTTTTTTTATATATACTGCTTAACGTCTCCTATAACAACTAGGTCTTTAGAGATGGGAAAGGATGGGGGGCAAGGAATGGGAAGAAATTCTGGCATGGCCTTTTTGAAGGAAGCATCCCGGCATTCACCTGGAGTGATTTGGGGAAACCATGGAAAACCCAAATCTGGATGCCCGGGCGGGGATTCGAACCGCCGTCCTCCCGATAACGAGGCCAGAACGCTAGCCGATACACCACCACGCTCGGTTTGTATACCAAGTCAATAAAATAAAAGTGTGAAAACGACTGTTCAGTTTGAGACATCGAATTCCCATGCCACCGTCCACGGGTTCGATTCCTGTTCGAAGCAATACTTCTCCAAATATACGAGGGGTAATTTTTAAGTAAGAACCGGTCGGCGATATCCTCTTAAATCACCCACGAACGAAATTGAGCACATGCGCACACTATTCTGGCAACCTTTGAGCAGGCGTGGACGCAGTTATCGCTAAGTCAGCGGAGTTTACACTTCGTGGTGAGCGATGGAAGTGATTAAGACGATCCAGAATCCCGCCGCATGTGAAATAATGTCAGTCATCAGATTCTTGTCAGCAAGCAATGTGACACCTGCGGAAATTCATCGCCAGATCTGTCAAGTGTATGGCCCCAATGCAATGAATGTAGGTAACGTGAGTAAGTGGGTAAGTTAATTCAAGGAAGGTCGGGAGAATGTGCACAATGAACCGCTCTCGGGCCGGCCATCCGTAATCAACGACGATCTTGTGCGTGCGGTAGACAACAAAATTCGTGAAAACAGGCGTTTCACAATTTCCACGTTGTCCTTGCACTTTCCACAAGTTTCAAGATCCGTCCTCTACAACATTGTGTCGGAGAAATTGGATTATAGGAAGTTGTCCTCCCGATGGATTCCAAAGATGCTTTCTGAGGAACACAAAACAAAAAGGTGTGTTAGTGCATTGACGTTTCTAACCCGATATTAAGAAGAAGGTGATGCAGTCTTGGACCACATCATCACAGGAGACGAGACTTGGGTGTCCCATCTGTTTTTGAACCTTAAGAGATTCTTCGGCAGCAAGCGTTTCAACAATGATGATGAAGTGAAACTTGCGGTTCAGCAATGGTTTTCCACTCAGGCGGCAGACTTCTATGATGATGGTATACAAAAACTCATCTCACGGTATGACAAATTCTTGAACAATAATGGCAACTATGTGGAAAAGTAGCCGAAAGGTTGCAGAAAGTCATGTTGCATAAATTACCAAAATATTTTTCGTTGTTAAAAGTTTATTGCCAACCGGTTCTTACTTAAAAAATACGCGGGGAGCGGTTCAGGGCACCCTCTTGCCCTTGGGGTTGGAAACGGCCCCTAAAGGCGGATGAATCAGAAATGATCAACGGCATGAGGATGCAGAAGGCAACGGGAAACCACTGCATTAAAGACCCAAAGGGTATCCCGAGGACATGTAATCCTCTCAAATTACATATATCATGATGGCTTCTTCCTGGGTAAAATATTCCGGAGGTAAAATAGTCCCCCAATCGGATCTCCGGGTGGGGACTGCTCAGGGAGGAGTCATCAGAATGGATAGAAACATTCTACGAGTCGGAGCGTGGAATGTTAGAAGTCTGAATAGGGCAGGTAGGTTAGAAAACTTAAAAAGGGAGATGGAACAACTTAGGTTAGATGTTGTTGGGATTAGTGAGATTAAATGGAAGGACGCACAGGATTTCTGGTCTGGGGAACACAGGATAATTAGCACACAAGCTGTCAATGGGTTGTAACGGGTATGTAGAAATGAAGAGGTTAGCACAGGATAGGAAGGGATGGAGGATTGCATCAAACCAGTCTAAAGACTGACGACAGCAAAAAAAAAAAAAAAAAAAAAATTATTTTTTTATGTAAAGGCTGGGACAATTTTGATGAAACTTGCTACAAATTACCCTTCAATATGTTCCTTAATATACTGTAGGTGTAAATCAATACCAAAGTAAACCCCTCAGGGTATAGTGCTACGTTTCGTTACGTTCCTGAAACGGTTGGAGCTATTTTGATGAAATTTGTAAACATGTTTCTCACTAGCCGATACTATAGCGGTAAATCAACTTCAAACATCACGAGCATCACCGGCTACTTCGCTTGTTAACTTTATGTGCTTTGACCTAACGCAACTGCCCAACTGTTTTGGCAAGAAATGGTTGGTTTGCGACAATGCTCCCATCATCATCAGCCACCATTCTCTGCCATTTCTTAAATAAAGCAGTTTTTTCTGGGATTTGTTATCCTAGGATATTTTCTCCTATTTGCAATGTTGGTCAATTCTTCGGAGTTGACATTTCTTTGTGTTGGTGCATTAGTTTATTAAACTCAATGGTCTTTTATGTCGGTCCGCTGAAATATCATACTGGCCGATGTTTTTGACCATTTGATTTTTTGACTTCTGGGAGCTTTTGTAGAATGATTTTGCCAACAGCCTGAATCTTTCCAGGAGCATAGGCAGTGCAGTAGCCTCGTGTAGGGCATCGGACGGGAAATGACGTGGAAAGTGTAGGGCTCTCATCACTGCCCGGTTTTGAATTACTTGTAACTTTTGTATTTCATGATTTGCAGTGTATACCCATATGGGACACGCATATCCCATAATTGGTCGGATAAGGGTAGTGTAGATTTTGATTCCAATACTTGGAGTTAGTCAGCAATTAAAATCGATGAGTAGATTGAGTTGTTGTAATCTCGCACACGCTCGGCATCTAACTTCTTCTATGTGGGCGTGCCACGTTAGTCTCCTATCTAATGTGACCCCTAGATAGCAAACAGTTGTGGACCAGGGGATTTACTTGCCATTGAGGTGTAATAGAGGATGCGGTATCACCGGTAGCACTGGGTCGCATCTTCGCGTAAGCATTATGGCTTGTGTTTTGGCAAGATTGATTTCTATTCTCCACCTCCTAGCCCAAGCAAGAGTTTTCTGGAGGACTTTCTGGAGATGTCGAGTTACAATAGGTCTGCTTCTACTGAGAGAGAAGTATGCGGTGTCATCTGCGTAGGTCGCAACCTCTACACCTGGGTTATTTGGCACGTCGGCAGTGTACAGTGTGTAAAGTACTGGTCCGAGAACCGACCCTTGGGGGACACCAGCCCGGATCCGTCTTCTAGTTGAGAAAGCATTGTTGATACGGACACTGAATATGCGGTCGGTGAGGTAGCTCCTAATAAGTTCCACATACGGGCCTGGGTACCCCTGCTCATAGAACTTGAGCAGGAGTCCCGAGTGCCATACCGAGTCGAACGCTCTGGAGATGTTAAGTATTCCTTGAAGTTTAAGGCTCTGGTAGCTCTCTCGACGACTCTCATGAGCTGCTGAGTGGCCTTTTCTGAATCCTAGCTGGTGGTCTGGGATGATTCTATGTGGGTGTACAGTGGTTTGAGTAGCAGTCTCTCAAACATCTTGCTAATGGCTAGAAGGAGGCTAATAGGCCGGTAGTGTCTTTCCCGCTCTTATGTATACCAAATACTTCTGCGTGTTTCCAGTTTCGAGGGCATTGTTGCAGTCTTAGAATTTTATTAAAGGTCGTTGGCAGGTATTTCATCTCCTCAGGTGGTAGTTTGCGGAGAAGAAGGTTGTTAACCTTGTCCCGTCCCGGAGCCTTGCGAGGGGGCAGTTTAGAAACACAACTGGCTACTCCCTCAGCAGTGATTGGCTCAATTTCAAACTCTTCCTCCGCATTGAGAAAGACTTGTAGTCTACGGCGCACTGTATTCAGATGGCGGTGATTCACGTTGGTTTGCGCTGGCCGGAAGTTCTTGTCGAAGGTGTCTGCTAGGGCATTAGCCTTATCCTCAGGGCTATATACAAGTCCTCTCTCGCCGTGGAGTGGTCTAATTCGTTTCCTGTGTCGGGTGAACCTCCTGGTTTGGTTCCGGATTAAGCATAGAGATGCGGGCATCCCATTACCTATTTCCATGCTCCGTCAGGGAAACCTTTAGCTCTCTGTAGGCGGTTTAGAAGTCGTTTTGTAAGAGGGTTCCATGTTAACCTCCATTCTTTCGCAACCCTATTTTATGTCTTATTTGCGCCACTAGTTGAGGCGGAAGTTGTGGGAATGCGTGCTTGGGTGTCGTGGCCGCAGAAGCGTTGCATATTGCTATTTCAAATTTTTGGATGGCTTCATCGATGTTGCCTGTATTGGCGGCAGAAGTGAATTCGTCTTTAAGTAACTGTTGATAACGTCTCCAGTTGGTTTTATAATAATTGGTCCTGGTTTCTTCCAGCGTTTGCCAGGGTCCGATGTTGATCTCCCCCAGCACTGGGCAGTGGTCTGACGACAGCCGGTCAATGGTGGAGGCAGCCACGAAGCCTGGAATACCTTTCGTTGTGAGTATTTCAAGTACGTCCGGTCTTCCACCAGCGCCGGGATAATGTGTAGGCTCCTCAGGGCCGGTCACACACATGTCGTATGTCTTGGTTATTCTTCGCAGTGCCTTACCCGCCTGGTTAGCGACCCTACTGTTCCAATCAGGGTTCTTGGCATTTAGGTGATAAATATCTGCACTACCTGGATGATGGGAAACCTTCAGCGGTCAATGAGGTTACAGTAAAATACATTTTTGTACCTGTTCAAAGAGTTATCCTGGTTATCATTTTTTTTTTTGTAACAATCATTGAGCCATAACACGATCTTAAGTGTATGAATTTATTTCATTGTTCTAAGAGAAAATTCCGATGCAATCATTGTTTTGTTGTTTAAGTAGCTAACCGGCATAATTATGTTTTATTTTTCGTGCGAGGTCTATGAATAAATTATTTTCGATTAGTTGTTACCTGCGACTTCATTCAGATAAACTTAAATGTTTTGTATAGTTAGAGACCATAACAATATTTGAATTAATTCTGTACAATAAAATACCTGGGGTCTGTACATAAAATTTATAAGTAATAAATGCACAAACTGACTGCGAGATAATAAGAACCAGCCCTACTGTTATACCGTTTCAGAGACTTACCGGACATACTCCAACGGTCTGTTTGTCACCATTCGACTAGTTTTCAAAATTTCACGAAAAATATATTATTTATTCAGGAAAACTATCTTATGACCTCCCAAACGATACATAGTATTTCCTTCTAAAATTTAATCAAGATTGGTTTAGAACTTTAGCCTTGAAAAAGTAACAAACAGGCAGAGATATAGAGTTACCTCCGCATTTGTAATATTAGTGTAAATAATCTTGTGGGTGAGAGAATTTAATTTTGTATCTACTGTAAATTTGGTATAACATAAAATCACATTTTAGTTTCTTTCATATTGTAATATATGGGTAAAAGAAATAACTCTAAATTTTCTGACAAAAAATGATTTTTGTTTTGTTTTGTTTTGTAAATGTTAAATAAAAAAAGAACAGATGGTCCATCCGAAAATTTCGCGAAAAAAATGTGATTAATAGTGAGGTTGCTTCTTTGTAATAGAATGAAAGAAGAATTGCCACATCTGTAGGAATTGTTTATTTGTTTAATGTAATAGGTGCATAGCGATGCGCAAAACATATGCCACTAACCATAACGGAATTAGCTAACACACAGGATATCGATATTTCTGTGATATGTGTTGCTGCAATTTAGCGGCTTCGCTCTGAACTGTCTCATAAGTGCGACACTCAAAATTATTACTGTTGTTCTTTAAGGATCAAAATCCGTAAAATTTCTTTCTTAATTTATGATGTTACTTAAGTGGAGACATTAACCTTTAAAATGATACCTGATTTCTTGATTTCGGTCAGGTATTAAGGGAGATAAAAAGATCGTGACAAAAATAGAAAATCACATTATATTCGTATTGATACTTTTGGCCTTTAAGGGTCTAATTCATAAAAATTACTATCTTAAAAAAATATTGTGACCAAAATGGAGACGTTAGTATGTAAAATGATACCTTATTTAAGGATTTTTATTAGTTATTGATATAGATAGATGGCTTGTGGGGAAAAAAAACAAAACGTTTTAGCCCTTTAAGGATCTAATTCCGAAAAATTCCTTTTTTAAATTTGGTGTGACTTAAGCGGAGATCTTAATTTTTAAAATGATACCTCATTTACCGATTTTGGGTAGATATTAAGGTCGGTAAATGTTTCGTGCAAAAAACAAAAACTTTAGAAATAGTCATATTTTTGCCATTTAAAGTTCGAATTCGGAAAAAATTCTTTCTTCAAATGTGATGTGACCAAAGCGGAGACGTTTATCCTTAAAATGATACCTCATTTATTGATTTCGGTTGGATATGAAGGGATACAATTGCCTGTGATAAAAAAAACACCTTTTAGAAACAATATATGATGTATGAATAACGAGGAGGCACTATTACATAACACTGTATCCGTTACAGTAGCGGAACTCTAAAAAAAGATCCTGTTTTACGGTGTTGACGGTTTTAGCGTTTAATTTGCTATTCGAGTGCTGTGTCGCTGTTGGCGCGCCGGCTCTTCCACTTGGCATTCCATTTCTGGCTGCCCGGTATCACCCGGCTGAGCCGCTCACGTGATATACGGCCGGGCGATCTAATCTGGCCGCTCAGCGGGCGACGCCGGTGATTGGCCGCCGCGGGGCGTCGACGTCGTCGCCTCCGAGATTAGTCGCCGGTGATCCGCTGATGGCGGCAGCAGCCGCTCGGTCGGCAGACTCGTATCGACCTCCAGCCGGCCTCTGAATAATTCACAGCCACTTCACCCACCCGGGAGGCTACGCCAGACCGCAACACCGGAGCAGCCGGCTCGCCGCTGCCGAAAACCGCGCTACAAGGGGCGCGTCGTATTCCTAGCGTCCAGCAGATGCAGACTGGTAGCGCCGAGAACCAAATAACAAACCACTCGTTACATAACGCTGTTTATTTGTTTTCTTTATTTCGCATTGCACAAAGATAGTACTTACATTCAATTGGAACAGATCGATTGGTACGCAAAGTAAATTGCGTTGTATTTGAAGATGATATATACCACCTCCTTGGGTCAAGAAAACGTACCAGCTCAATGGAGGACCGCCATCGTAAGTCCAGTGTTTAAGAGTGGGAATGTTAATGATCCTCAAAATTACATGACACTCTCGTTAACTTCAAACTTCTGCAGAATTTTAGAACATATCACCTGTCCAATCGTCATGTATTTTTTGCATGAAGAGGAGCTTTTAAGATGGATTCATAAAAGGCCGATGTTTGGATATAAAACATGCACTTTTACACTGAAGATCCAAAGAAACTGGTAAAGGCATACCTATCAAACAAACAGATATGTAAACACTCAGAGTACGGCACTGCAGTCGGCAACGCCTTTATAAGACAACAGGTGTCTGGCGCAGGCGTTAGATCGGTTACTGCTGCTACAATGGCAGGTTTCGCGATTTAAGTGAGTTTCAACGTGGTGTCATAGTCGACGCACGACAGATGGGACACAGCATCTCCGAGGTAGCGATGAGGTGGGAATTTTCCCATACGATCATTTCACAAGTGTAGCGTGAATATCGGCAATCCGGTAAAACATCAAATCTCGGACATCGCTGTGGCCGGAAAAAGATCCAACGACGAGTGAAGAGAATCGTTCAACGTGACGGACGTGCAACCCTTCCGCAAATTGCTGCGGATTTCAGTGCTGGGCAATGAACAAGTGTCAGCGTGCGAACCATTCAACGAAACATCATCGATATGGGCTTTGGGAGCTGAAGGCCCACTCGTGTACCCTTGCCGAGTGCACGACACAAAGCTTTACGCGTCGCCTGGGACTGTCAACACCGACATTGGACTGTTGATGATTGGAAACATGTTGCCTGGTCTGACGAGTCTCGTTTCCAATTGTATCGAGTGGATGGGTGTGTACGGGTATGGAGACAACCTCATGAATTCAAGTACCCTACATGTCAAGAGGGGACTGTTCAAGCCGGTGGAGGCTCTGTAATGGTGTGGGGCGTGTGCAGTTGGAGTGACATGGGACCCCTGATACGTCTAGATACGACACTGACAGGTGACACGCACGTACGCATCTTGGCTGATTCCCTGCGTCCATTCATGTCAGTTGTGCTTTCCGACACAGTTTGGCAATTCCAACAGGTCAATGCAACACCCCATAAGTCCAGAAGTGCTACAGAGTGGCAACAGGAACACTCTTCTGAGTTTAAACACCTCCGCTGGCCACTAAACTCCCCCGACATGAACATTATTGATCATATCTGGGATGCCTTGCAACGAGCCGTTCAGAAGAGATCTCCACTCCCTCGTAGTCTTGCGGATTTAGAGACAGCCCTGCAGGATGCATGGTGTGAATTCCCTCCAGCACTACTTCAGACACTATTCGAGTCCATGCCACGTTGTGTTGCGGCACTTCTGCGTGCTCGCGGGTTACCAACACGATATTAGATGTACCAGTTTATTTGACTCTTCAGTGTAGTTCACGACCTGTTTCGTATGATAGATATGCGATCTCAGGTTGACTTAGCATTATTGTACTTTAAATTGCTTTGGACACTTTGCCTCATACAGTAGTAGGTTGCTTAAAAAACTATGGCATATCTCGACAAATATGCGAATGGGCTGCAGACATTCTGTAGGGTAGAACACAGTGTGTGTGAGCGTTCGTCACTGACCGAAGTAAAGTACGGGGTTCCCCAGGGAAGTGTGATAGGGCCTCTGTTGTCACTCATATACATCGATGATTTGTGCGACGTAATAAATGTTAAAAATGATTATTTGCTGATGATACTATTATTTATCTCAAAATAAAATACAAGTTTAAAGCCCTGATAATAATAAAAAAAATCTTATTATGTATGACTTTTTTTAACCATACCATTATGATAACATAAAATTTGGGAAATTCATGGAAAGCGAAAGTAAATATAAGAATGGGGATATGTGGAATAAATTTTCTTTACGCAATCTTTATGAAAATCAAAATCTGATATTTGAAAAGGTAATTTTTCAATAAAAATCATGTGCATTATTCTATATAGTATTACATATAGTGAAAATACTTTCGACTACGATTATACACTTTCGGTTTTTTCTTTAAACGATGAAGATTAATATTACTTTTCATTTGAAACTCAATTACGCAAAAAGAATAATGAACGCTTCTCATAAACATTTTGGTTTATTATATACTAATATCATACATATTATATAGGAACGAAGTCTTTCTCGGCGTTGAGAATGGATGTAGTCTTCTCGGGAGACTAGCCGAGTAAGTAAGATGTTTCCACACGATATTTCGGCGATCTCAGACTCCGTCGCCATCTTCTGGTGAAGTGCCGGATCCGTCAGAAGGCTGGTTCTTATAGCCTCCGAATGCGCGCTTGGTTGGCGTGCGCGCAGCTGGTTGGCTGACTCGGTCGGCGCCTAGGCGGTGGAGTGGGGGTTGGCGCCGGTAGGAGGCAAGCGTGGGCACCTGTCAGTAATGCAGTCCGTCGGCCGCGTGCTGAAATGCACTTCACGGCGGCCGCGGACCAACTGCGCCCACGCTTGCCTCCTACCGGCGCCAACCCCCACTCCACCGCCTAGGCGCCGACCGAGTCAGCCAACCAGCTGCGCGCACGCCACCAAGCGCGCATTCGGAGGCTATAAGAACCAGCCTTCTGACGGATCCGGCACTTCACCAGAAGATGGCGACGGAGTCTGAGATCGCCGAAATATCGTGTGGAAACATCTTACTTACTCGGCTAGTCTCCCGAGAAGACTACATCCATCATACATATTCTTTGCATCCAACCTATAGCGGTTGTATTTTTTTTTTTTTTAAGTCACTGCCTCAATGGCGTTTTGTAGCCCCGCTACTGTTTGTAGCTTCGTCTACTGTTTCGAATGATGTGTGGTGGATTGGCTATGGTTCGAGTTAGGAAAAAACCCGGCTTTGATCGTTATACAACAGCCTTTGTGGGAAACGCTTGAATGTTCTTATTATAGATCGCTTGTGGTAGTTGATCCTTTATAGCGGTGTCATAATCGTTCTAAGTGGCACTTTGAATTTGTGTCATTCCATTGGGAGTACTGTATCTACTGACTGGACAGATCAAGATTGGTGAAAAATTTATCTCCTAGTCGAAAGATTTCTGCATGGATGGTAGACATATTGGTGATCTCGTGAAGAAGGTCTATTGGCGTGTAGTTACTCACGTCGTTATCATTCTTAAGCATCTGTTCTGTACTCTTTGTAAGTGTAGCAGGGTAGATTTGCATGCAGTTCCCCAGACCTGACAACCTTACATTATGAAGGGTAGGACAACTGATATGTATATTCTTATTTTTGTTTCGAGTTTCAAGTCGTTGCTCAAAAAGATTTGTGTCAGTTTCATAACCACGGATAGGGCTTTTTTTTTCTTCTGTCGAGGACATGTTGACGGAAGAGTAGTTTACGGTCTATCGTTATCCCCAGGTACCGGTGCTCGGTAACCCAGGGTAAACTTTACCCCATTAGCTCCAGCTGTCTTTGTAGGTACGGTCGTTTAGTAGAGAAGTACACTGCGGCGCGTTTAATAGGGTTCACCTCCACCTTATTTTCTCGACACCAGAAACTAAAGGAGTCTAGGCCTACTTGAGCATTGGAAATATTTCTTTCCTGGCTGCCTCCGGTTGCGTAGATGATCGTGTCGTCCGCAAATTGTGCGATATAAACGGTGTGCGGGGTTCGTATATCATTGACATCAATGCTGAACAGAGGAGGCGGTATAGCAGATCCCTGCGGTAAACTCACATTAATTGTGAAGATGGATGATTTCTTGCCTTCGATTTGGACGAAGAACCTCCTGTCCTTGAGGTAGCTTGCTATGAGAGCAATATAGCAGTCGGGTATGTCGGTTTGATGGACTAACTTGTCTATTAGTTTGGTGTGCCACACCTTGTCACAGGCTTTATCAATGTCGACAAATATGGCGGATGTAGACTTATTCCAATTAAAACCTTTACTTATTTGCTCGGTGAGCCTTACTTACTGACAAGTGGCTCCTACTCGGTTTTGGAAACCGAATTGTTCTTTCCTTATGATTTGTCAAAAATCTAAGCTTGCTTTAATCCTCTTCAGCAGAATACGTTCCAACAACTTGGAGGTAGCAGAGAGTATGCGTAGTTATTGGGAATTGTTTTGTTTTTACCCCTTTTGGGTAGAGCTATAATCTTAGCCGTCTTCCATGCTGAAGGGAAATCATGCTGTACGAGACATGCATTGAAAATCCTAGTGAAGAGCACCAGACCTTTCCTTGGTAGGTTCTTTAGGTGAATAATGCCTATGCCTTCGATTCCAGGTGATTTCTTTGTGGCTAATTTCTTGATGGTTGATCTCAATTCGCCGGGTGTTCTTAGTTCTGGCTGATCAGAAGGGGGTCTGCTTTGTCTGTAGGGATAAAACGACACGAGTAAATACAAGTACTTACTCGATTCATTCCTTCCGATACCAAGTACTTTTTGTATCGATACTTTAAAAATAAGTATCAAGTAGGTATCAGTTAAAAGTACTCGTATCGGTGTGTATATCAATTGCAAGAATATCATGATTTCATTTAACACGTTAATTGATACATTAAACGCTTATCTACACTGTAAAGAATATTTTTTTGGTTGTCATTATTACATTCTTTTCAACACATTATTTTTCTTAGTTTGTGTTGTTGACAAACTTGTTTGTCTATGCCCGGCCGAAAAAAAAAAAAAAAAAAAAAAAAAAAAAAAAAAAAAAAAAAAAGCTCTCTGCCGTCCCTTCAGTCGCCATTTTATGTCGTGGTCGTCATGAATTGCTGACTGGACAAGAAATTGAAATATTGAAACAGGTAGTCCCCTTATTACAACCATTCGAATTTGTCACAAGAGAATCTTCAGGCCAGAATTATGTTACCTTATCCAAAATCATACCGATGATTAATTGTCTGACGTCGCAGCTAACAGAATTCTCCTCATCGATCGAATGTGTCACTCAGTTGCAAACAAAACTACTGGCAGAATGTAAAAAACGATTGATCTCACTGAATTTAACACCCTTGCAGCTTTGGGAACAATTTTAGACACACGTTTCAAAAACCTCTATTTTCAAGATGCAAGTGTCTGGGGGACGGCGATACAAAAATTAAATAATATTATTAAAGAAGATCCGACAATATCAACCAATGAATCTGAAGAAGCAACCCACGAAGATTTTGATTTTTGGTTACACCACAAACAACTTTCAGTTGGCCAAAAGCGGCGCCGTGCTATCTCAAAAGCGGATGAAGTTTCAATTTATTTGGCTAGTCCAGTCTGCGCTTTAAAAGCCAACCCATTAGATGGATTAAAACCCGTATTTCCATTCTTATACAAACAAGCGCGAATTTATTTAAACATTGTCGGTAAGTCTGTACTCTGTGAAAAAGGATTTTCTCAAAAGCTGACGCAACAATGACCACATCCAGAAATCTTCTAACATGCACACACTTAGAAAAACAAATATTTTTGGGGAGCACTAGAAAACCGACTTTTTTTCATAAAACTAGTTTTATTTCATCCGAGTCGCTACTAGTCCTGCAACGATCAGTAAGGTATAAATGTAATAAATACCTTTGTCAAATAAATATTTATTTTTATATCAATAAAGACTATCAATAATTATTACTTTTTATTTATTCCAAATTTCACTACGAAAAATCATTCGATACGAGTAAGTATCGATATTTTTCAATGGATACCGAATAAGTATCGATGCTTTACGACCGATACTCTATCGAGTAAAAGTATCGATACCTCAATGGTATCGTTTTATCCCTATTTGTCTGTCCTCTACTCGCTGAATTATTGCGGCCTTCGCCTATTCTTTCTCTGCAGTTAAGGGGTAGATCACTTCTGTATGTTGGGCGTGAAAGAAGAACTTCCCCCCCGAGAGCAATTTCTGCTTATATATTTACAAGCAGTTTAGGTGAAGGTTTTGTCTCTGGACATTTCCTACAGACTTTCAGGTTGGGTGTCTTTTGTTAATGGTATGTCTTTAATTTTGCTCTTTCATTGTTTTAATTTCTTGTTAGGATGGACAATGGCCTTGCGTGTTTGTCATATGCATTGTTATACTGTCCGAGATTTGCAATTAGTGGATTAGTAGACGTTCTTGCAGCTCTGTAGAAGGATTTGGTTATCGCCAATATTCTTCCTTGGAGCAGCGGGACACCTGCGGCTTCATGCAGGTCTGCTGTCGGGAACCGGTTCGGGACATGTAGGGCCCGCCGAAGCGCTCTGTTTTGCATTGTTTGCAGTCTGCGCAACCCAGTTTTTGATGCGTAGCCCCACACAGGGCACGCATATTCAATTATCGGGCGAACTAGACTACAATATATACTGACCCCGGTACTGGCTGATAATGAGCTGTCCCGATTGAGGATCGGGTATAGCTCTTGAGAAGAACTTCTTAATGCTAACAGCAAAAACAAGAATAGCATCTGCTACTTGGTTTTATATTATCTGCTGGTAAAACTTTAACTGCGAGAAGCAGCTTACGTTTGGCTAAGCGTGATTCGCGCAAAAAATGTTGATGGCATGTCGATGCGATTTTGGACAATGTACAGCTCATGTAAAAAAGGATATGTTTCATTTTACAAAAAGCTGAGAAATAAAAAAGACTAGCAGGCCACAAATCATAACAGCTTCAATTATCTCTTTTATGTGAGTTGCGATTGCATTGGATTTTTTGCTGCAATTGCGACTTCTTTGACAATTCGTTGACTGAATAAAGGAGGCCAAATCGTCAGTACGAGTAACATTGATAATAATCATAACTTTATCCCATAATCCTATATACTAGAAACTTAAAAAAAAAAACAAGTAAACGAAGTTAGGGCAGCAGATAAGTTTTTTCAGAGTTATTGTAATGTAATATTAAAATAAAATTCAGGCCGTGAGGCGAGCTCTAGATCAATTAGGTCATCAACAAAACTTTCACAATAAAATATTACACAAAAATAACATGAAAATCCGTAAATCAGGAGCCTGTACTTAAGTTCGTCTGTACATTGAAACTATGTTTTAAAAAATACTGATTGGCGTTGGTTGTTTGGAGGTCCGTGAAGCCTAAATAAATGTTTCTAGAAATCTGTTCGGTTTGTGCGTATGTTCGTTTCTCTGTTTCCTTGTTTGTTTCCATATCGCGCGATATCAATTTTGACGCGGTTTGAAAACTTGTGATCTGACTTCAGATCTGAGGTATGATTCATCATACAACGTCACCTCGCACTGTATCGCGAAATTAAAATATTTTCTGAACATTAAATATATTTTTTCGTTGAGAATCGGACCGTGTGTAGCAATCCGGTGAAAATGACTCGTCTTTTGAATAAAAAACAGATAATTCCCATAAAATTTTAGCAAATTAATGGTGATGGCATGAAGACAAATCAACGGCATGGCAAAGTCAAGAGATTCATCAAGTAATGTAAGTGTATTTAAGTAATTCGATTATTATGTTATTTGTGTTGTGAATGGAGATGAAAAATGGAGAGGATGAAATCCTGTGCCGGCTCATTCGATCCTACGGTTCCGAAAGTCACCAATGTTCCCAAAAAACTTAACGTTCCCAACCGATGGACGAATCACCACTTGTTTTCTCATTAATAAATGTATTTTTCTTTATTTCTGAAATGAATTGCGACTGCTATCACACATAATTAAAGAGGAAGGGAACAGACAAACATGCGTTACTGTTTTCTTTCATCCCGCTGTCATCTTAACTCTGTTTATCGTGATAGACAACACAGCTGCTACGATCGACTGCCTGATATGCATACCGCATCTCAACACCTGCTTCAGCACAGACAGGTTGATTCTTTTAGCGCCGGCGGACGCGTATTACTGCATTCGGCAGACACTGATTCTTCTGGGGTAACATCTCGCCCACATTGAAGGGAAGTTCTTGCAACGTAGACTGCGTTCACTACGAACAGTAGTTTATAAGGCCGCCGCCGTGGAGCCAACTTTCTTCTACAGCCCTTCAGCTGCAGAATTCTTGATTGAACTATTTGCCTGTTTGGCATTTCCTTCATTTTCACGTAGGGTGTTTCGATTATGGAGTTTCTCTGTATTTATTTGTCGTTTGCTGTGGGCTCATTTAAATTTGTCCTTGGATTAATATAATATTTTTGGATTTGTCATTTGTTCTTTTTAGCTCTTTACTGAAGTATGTTAAGCGGTCTTTTGTGCGGTCCTAGATTCACGTCATATTGAGCGAGTGTATTTATTGTTGGATTTGTATTTGTTTCTGCATTATTGTAGAAAGCGGTTGCCAACTTCCGGTATCTGTCCTTGAGTGTTTCAATTTCAGCAGTTGATTAGTCGGGAACATTATTGGAAGGTGCAGAGCTCTTTTCAGCGCTTTATTTTGTAATCTCTGCAGAGTGTCCAAATGTGTTGCAGCTGCGTATGCCCAAACTGGGGAAGCGTATTCCATCAGTGGTCTCACAAGCGACTTATATAATTGGATGCCAGTTCTACTGCTGAGGGTGTTGGTGTGATTGAGGACTGGATACAATTCGCCCAATCGGCGCTATACCCTTTGTCGAACCTCTTCAACGTGAGCCTTCCAGATCAGCTTGTATCTAGAGTGACGCCTAGATACCTGGCTGTATTCACCCAAGGGATTTTCTCATCAAAAAGTTCCAATCTGGGTCGAGGTGGTATTCTTCTTTTTGTTAACCAGATGGCCTGGTTTTTAGATGCATTTATGCGTATTCTCCATTTTGTCGCCCAGTCTTCAATCTCATCCAGTGCGGTCTGTAGTCTCCGTCCAATCAACTCTGGGCTACGTGAAGTTGCAAAGACTGCTGTATCGTCAGCGTAAAGTGCAGTTTCAGTTCCTTGTTGCATGGGTAGATCAACGGTATAGAGAGTATATACTACTGGGCCCAGTACACTGCCCTGTGGGACCCCAGCACGTATTGTTCTTCGTGTGGACGTGATGTTTTCAACCTTTACTACAAATGTTCTTTGTTGTAGGTAACTGCCAATGATCTTCAAGAATCTGCCAGGCACGCCAAGGGTTGCCATTTTGTAGATCAAGCCCTCGTGCCAGACCGAATCAAAGGCTTCAGCCACATCTAGGAGTACCACCCCACAGTTAGACGATACTGGTAGGTAAATCGTTAAAGAACCAAATTCGTCCTTTCGGCACTTTAGGATGATTTCCTTTAATTACCCAGGGCCAGCGCTAGGATTCTCGGGTCCTGGGTAAGCTTTCTTACCAGTGAGTTAGCGGGTTTGAGCAGTGGCAAATTCATCGGATGGGGCCCCCTCCCTCAGGCCAGATTGGCAAACTTACTTTTTGTTTTAGCTCTAGCATTGCCAGGTCGACTATGGGCGGATCTTGGGACGGAGAACCCCTCCGGTCGGTCATAGGGGCCCCCTCGGTCCGCGGGCCCGTGGAACATTTGCTCCGCATAACCCTCCCCCCAACCCCATAACGCCGGTACTGTAATTACCTCGCACTCCAATTTACAGATTGCTGTCCTGGTAACCAGGGGATTTGACATTTCCTCAAAGGTTACTGATTGCTACTGTTCCTGACTGAATTAAATGGTGCTGCCAAATGAAAACAAAGACGAATATTTTTTTTTAATTCAGTGTTTATTTCTCCGCGTTGTTCTAAGACAGGGTTTAACAAATTTTTAGCTCGAAGTACCACCCCTACAAAATTTCCCAAAAAATGGCAAATCCCCTTACCAAAAACTTTTTTTTAACGCTATTCACCATTGTGCGTGTTATACGCCAAAGACACTAAAGCGCACACATACAAATATTCCAGAGATTGAACATTTTGATTACGACTAATAAGTATCTTACAACTAATAACTCTTTTCTGCCGCTCACTTATATACATGATAATGAAAATTCCAGAATAACACAGAGATAGCCGACAGATGTTTCTCGACCGGTGACAATGTAGCCAACGATAAAAACCCCGTTAAAACAATCGGAATTAATACAAAATCATTCACAATCATCATGAAACACGCGAAAGATAATTACAGTTATTTACACATAAAATAATCAACATAAACCAGTCTAAACCACTCAGAATTGTCCTCCAAACACCGTGGCTCAATTTAACAATTACAAACATTTAATTAAAGTTTTATGAATAATACTGTCATTGTACATATTACATAGCATTTGCATAGTTTCTCTCTGTAAAGGAATGTTTATTTACACAAATTCACAATTAATTACACGAAAAATATGCAAATCCATAGCTAATGAACTCCCAGTTTGAAATACACAATTGTTAAGATAACATTTCGTAAAAGGACAGAGAATGAGGGCTTTTATAATACCTCACATTGATTTCGACTTGAAAAATTGATAAAATGATAAAATTCATGCGTCTTTATGCAGTTTTTAATTTAGTATCCAACAGATATTAAAAGCACTTTTCTTTATCCCATCAGATTCAGTCACCAATGATGGAGATGTCATGGAAATCTCATGAAGTCTTAAGGGGTAGGTACAGCTAACACAAACAAATATTTGTAGAAATTGAAATATCATTTTCTCCAAATCTATTTAAATTTGAGGGTTCAAATTTTGTAGCTCAATAGAACTGTCATATTTATATATAAAAATTGATTCTTAAAATAAAAATATGTTAATCTTCCATTCAAACTGACATTTAAACATATGTTGTCATTAAGGTCTTAAATGAAAGAAAGCATAATATTTGAAATTTTGCAGAAATATTTTTTTAATCTTGTAAACTAATATACAGGCAATTAGTTATACCAATAATATAACACATTTATCTTTATATTTGTTGTGAATAAAAAATTCAAGAAATTAAAATTTTAGCTTCTTTTTGTGTAAACATATAGGCATATTTTCCATTTGTGAAAATCTGGATAAACATTAATGGCAGGGACTGGAGTAATTAGTATGTAGAACATATCCTGCAAATTTAAAAAAGATCTATGCACTTGTAAAAACGTTATCTTTAAAATCAACTGATAAATTGCTGTTTTCAGATATTTAAGGTTAAAGATTTGGATTATCTTCAATTGCTGTAAGATTTAAGTGGCCGTCAATCATGCAGGACTTTGCTTAGTCACGCATAATTCCCACACTGTCAAAGTTATTTAAATAATTTTTTCAGCAACATGAAGTCAAAAATAAAAACTATTTTTGTGAACCGAAATATATTTTTTTTTTGAAATCAGATAACTGTACCTACACCCTTATGATGTGAAGCTTTTAATTATGAAAATTGTTTCGTTGCCGAATTGGTGATCCTGTCCTGAAGGGGTAGAGCTAAGTACTGTCTTCCAGGACGGCCGGTGTCCAGTACCTGATTCGAACCTGGGTCTTCAACAGTTTCCCAACCCTGTATGATGACGCTCTAATGTGCACAGCCTCAATGACTAGTAGAAAGTACTTGTTTTAAAAAACAATCCGGAAAATATTAGGTGGTGTTTCGAATGACCACCTGTCGAATCACGTCTCCCTCCAATCTATAAGTATTACGAGACGTTATCTAGTCGCGTATCAGCATGTTTTAATATAGATGTGATTGGTTTATTTCTACAAACTGGCTGCATTTTGATATTACCAATTTTCAGTTGTATAACGCAGTGACACCCAAACTTTTAATCCCAGTAATCAGGCGGCTCGGGTTATTATAGAGCAACCATACAGCATAGTGCACAGTTTCATATCTTGGCATCGTCGTTGCTACCATTGTAACGGAACGATTCTGTTTCATGTACACTGACAGTGGCACTTGCCAATTCACAAAGCTAGAGAGAGCGGAAGGGAGTTTGCACCAATACTAACCTTATATCTGTACATTTCGGTCCACGAAGTTTATTGATAAAGTTACATCGGACAAGATATTAAAAATTTTAAACAAGTATAAACTATCTAGGCGAAAGAATAAACCATGTAAGAATGTAATAAAGCTAAGGCTGGTGTGGTCATAACGACGTGGTGACAGAATATAACTGGCTGCGCAATCCGTTCCTATCGTAGCCACCTCAACCTAACCCGGTAATCCTACCGGGACTATGAGACATACAGTATAACGGTGGAATTCACACTACAGAAGTGTTCTGGCGTACTTCACAT
Source organism: Vandiemenella viatica (assembly GCA_031002005.1). Classification (NCBI taxonomy): domain Eukaryota; kingdom Metazoa; phylum Arthropoda; class Insecta; order Orthoptera; family Morabidae; genus Vandiemenella; species Vandiemenella viatica. The sequence continues at coordinate 61,441,344 of JARYHS010009186.1, forward strand.
TACACAAAGAGCTATTCCAGAGGGAAAGGTCGGATCAAACGAGTCTGAAAATCCCACCCAAGACCAGGAATCTAATCGGTAAAGTTTCGATATCCAATCAGACACATTAACCGCTAAGTCATCAGGTCGCATTGAAAGCATCCGATTGCTATAGTAGAAGTAGAGAACCATGGGACACAAGAATAAGTTACAATACAATCCCAATAACTTTCATACTACACATAAACAAAGTGCAAAAAATTGAATGTATAAGAGCTTGTAGAAAATCATTCTGTAATAACTAGCTCACGATATATTCGCGTCAGTAGATAAGACTGGACGTAAACCTTCTTCAGCGAAAAGATCTGAGTAACTCTTCATTCAGAACCATACCGAGACACTAATAGAGGTAGCAACAAGAAATAACTTCATGTTCTTCTATCTTTACCCGGAAGTTTTATAGACCCATGGTCCAGACATTCAGATGTTGATTTATATGGTTATTTGAATTAATTTGAGTGAATAGAGAACTGATTTGATTCATTCATAAAAACAATGAACCATATCCTTCCAGTTCTTGTCCACAATCATCTATCAGTTCAATTGAACTTATCGTGGACGAGCAGGAAAGACCTATCTAAAAACATAAAACCAATGTTTCAGGTAGTTATTATGCTTTATAGTAACTGGTGCTCTAAAGGAAATTCAGAAGAGTGTATGTCTCTCACCGTGAACTTCGCTCAATGGGTCATAATTTTGTCAGCATCCATCAAATTTATGCTAGTTGTTTAAAAGAACAAAAGGTATATGCTTAAGGCTTATTTGGCTGGGAGACTTAGATGGTTAGTTCAGCCACCTAAGTAAGGTAGTTTCGATTTTTCACACATTCCATCTCTGTTGGGCCTGGATCTGCAGCTTAACGTAACATTTATAAGTCCAAATTATAGCATACTATCATAATTACGATTTTCAGGATATTTTTCGTAGTATCCTGCTTTAATGTTAGAATCTTCCTTACTATCCCCCTAATAGCACACACATTAGGCAGACACGATAATATAAAAGAATCATAACATTGCTGGCAAGCTGAATGTAAATAAGTGCTAAACTTACCTAATGTAGTCAACATGATAAATGCCAAGATGTAAACAAAAATATTGTGGTTTGCTCATGAATTATGCGATAAAAGAAAAACATCTTCCGGCCAAAATTCGTTATGAAACAAGGCACTAATATTATATATCTTTTATAATGCAGACAATTTTGTTCGTAGATTCGTGCCAATACAGGAAAAAAGGCCTATACAAACGCTCTTTTAGTATAAATGCATTGTCTAAAAGTTTGTCTGGTAGTGACACATGACGAGTGGAAACATTGGATTCTTTTTGGATTTTGGCTTTATGCCACATCTGCGTTGAATGACAGGCCTCAGGAAATTGCTTACCTCTTGTAGCGCATTCTACTGAATTAAGGTAGTGATCGGTCTGCAGAATATGGAATGAAGTACTTTGACAGATTCTTTCACATTTAACCGTACAGGTCTATTAGAACCATCGAACTATGCAATATTAAATTTTATTCGTGTACTATTTTTATATTGTTTCATATTTTAAAAACAATTTCATTGATGGAACCCAAGCTTCAAATTCGTGGAAACAACTGAAACTTAAGACCAAAGTAATATTATCAAAAACTTTAAGTTGTACGTGGTAATAATTGATTAAATACGGAATAAAAAGAAGTTGTTATTTCAGTGAAAGGAAATCTGTAGCAAGAATTAATTTAATTTACCGTCTAAAACTAAACTGTTTCCTACGGTATCCTTTCTCACAGATTTTTAAACTACCCACTCCTTATTATTTAAAACCTTTCTATACAAATATTTACTAGCTGAAATAAGGTTACTTCCTCATAATTTTTAAATGTCTTCTTGGTAGGAACAGTGGCTTATTGTTAACAGGGAAAGCTGTTGATTGACAAATGCTTAGCTGAAACGTTCGTCGATATCACATAGTTATGTGAAAATATCTTTAGTTGAGTTGTAAGAGAATGTTTGTAGGCCACAAATATTTCTGATGAAGAGGAATAATTTCGTAAATTAATATTCTATCTGCCCTTCACATAATTTAATTAACAAGCTCCATAGAACTGAAGTACGTAGAATTCCACTGGCGTTACTCTGAAGTGCCTAGAAAATTTAATCAGCGTTCAGAATTCAAACAACTGAGAACATTACTTTTCCAGTATTATCTAAACAACGCACTCCTGTTTTATGTGTTAATCACAATTATTTTACTTCAGCTAATAAAAGTTAACCACCTTAACAGGAAGGATATGCATTATGAAAGAATTGTATTACTAATTAAATGGCAGTACGAGAGATTTTTTTAAAAAGTTTTATTTTCCGCTACTGTCATGCGATTTTATCATAAGAGTGGTTGCTTGTTACATAAATGATGATGTTGGTTAGAGCTGTAGCAACTATTTTTTTTCAATGCATGGAAAGAAGTTGAAATGTACTGGTGATATTGATTATTCTAACTAAATTAAACGCATATTGCTCAATAGCTTTACAATAATAATTGAGCTGCATTGACATTCCTCTTAGACATATTTTCTCGCAAAGACTTTGCCGTCGTCCTATCTTAATCACGGACACAACCATCGCAGTCCTACACTAACACACTACATCAAACTGAAACTTTTGAATTCCTAATACCATGTTACATTTTGCAATAAGGAAAGATAATTTCCTAATCTACCACATGTTAGTTTATTTTGATGACATTCGATCGCTTGGGCGATGAGGTTACTTTGTTCAGTGGCGTTTTCATATACGACTCTAATACAGGGTGATTAAAAAAAACGTGGCCAAAATGATATGGCAGATCTGTCATACAATAAGGATCAAAAATCGCATAGGAACAGAGGGTCGCAAACTCCTGTATACTGGATTGGTCGCGGTGGACCAATCGCATGGCCAACACGATCACCAGACCTGTCTCCCTTGGATTTTTTCTTGTTGGGATTCTTAAAAGGACTTGTGTATGAAATGCCTATTAAAACGCCGGAAGTCTTGGTAGGAAGAATCGTTGTGGCAGCCGGATGTGTTCGAGATACTTCTGGTATCTTTGAGAAGGTGCGCCGTTCCATGCAACGGAGATGCCGGGCTTGTCTCGATGCATCTAGCAAAAACTTTGAGCATCTGCTGTAGGCTCAACATTTGGCTTGCATTAGTTGCATGTGAGTGATAAATTATCAATAAAATGATCTGTAATGGTTTTGTTTCTTCTCTTTGTGTCAGTATTATTTTAGACGCCTTGTAGCGGCTCCGGATCCCAGTTGCGACCCTCAGTTCCTATGCGATTTTTGATTCTTATTGTATGATTGATCCACCATATCAGATTGTAAACGTTATTTTGAAACACCCTGTAGTTACACTTGGAGCAGACTGGTTGCTCAGTGGTTAATGTGGCATACAGGAGATAGAAATGTTCCCGGTTCGAATCCCTATTTCGGCGAGTATTTTCAAAAGCCCTTAACCCGACCTTTACCACTGGTACAGCTTGCTGTGTAATGCGAAGTACGCCAGAACGCTTCCGTGGTTCGGATTCCATATTGAGGTGTAGGTTTCATTTACCCTGTAGGATTACTGGATGATGTTGGGTGATGAGGAAAGGAACTTGCCGTCCTACCTCTGATACCAGGTGCTGTATACCTCATTCGGAAGGGTCGAACCAACCTTTAGCTTAGTCAGAACTATCATACCATAGAATTAGTTGTAATTCGGTTCGTGGCATCCGGTTACCCGTGGGGTAAATTCAGCGTTCCAGCATAGTAATTGGCTGAAGGAATTACGTACCATTTCTGAAAGCACTTTTGAAACCAAACGCTTAAGGAGCACAACCAGTTTGGGTCTCTTTTTATGACAACGTTCCTCTTTGTCTTCTGTGATGATTGTAACAAAACCTTGTTTTTTTCTGGAAGTATAATTATTTATATGGATAATAATGTTTTTTACTAGGTTTATACATTTTTTTTTACAGTATCGCTTTTACTTTTATTTCTGACAGTATTTCCAATTATTCCATTACTTATCATTTCAATTATAGGCCAGACTATTCCTACGTTGTGCTATTTAGCTGACGTATGCCAGGTTGTACCAGTTTCATATTAATCTTAATCCGATACATTAATTAGCGATATATATTGTTTAATTTCAAATATGTAATTTTTTTCTGTATGAATGTGTGGTATTTCGAAGAGTGAAAAGTGCGGTAAATGGACTGAATGCTTGCTGTAATTTTGTTGGAAGCAGTACAGTGTATGTAATGTTCATTAAAAGACTGTAATTAAGACTGTTGCGTAAAGTCATAAAGTTTTGAGTGAGATTTTGACTGTTTTATTTTGTTTAATTTTGTAAATGTGCTGTTGAATGCTTGTAAATACTTTCTATTTTCATTTTAAAATTTATTTAGTGATTTTACATAATTTTGTGTAAGTCCTATTTTTTTTATATGATTTGTATTGTTTCTGTCACTTTTGGCGCTCGAGAAAGGTTCGACGTATTTATAATTTTCTGGAAAGTTCTATCATGCTGTATAAACTATCCACAAGGGGGCTTCCACCGAGCGTGGTGGTGTAACCGGTAGCGTTCTAGCCTCGCATTCGGGAGGACGGCGATTCGAATCCCCGTCAGGGCATCCAGATTTGGGTTTTCCATGGTCTCCCCAAATCACTCCAGGTGAATGCCGGGATGCTTCCTTCAAAAGGCCATGGTTGAATTCCTTCCCATTCCTTGCCCCCCATCCTTTCCCGTCTCTAAAGACCTAGTTGTTATAGGAGACGTTAAGCAGTTAAAAAAAAAATAAAAAAGGGGGGTTTCCATTAATAAAGTGGACATTTTCATGTTCTTAGCTGTATTTTTTTAAAAGTTAAGTTAACGTGAGATTTTGGCGACACCCCCTTTTTGGTAAGGTTTGATGTGATTTCACCGGACCCCCCATTTTTCCCCTATATGTTCTCACGTATTGAATGGACGCCCCCTAATTGCTGCCGAGTGAGATCGCTCGGAACAGTGTAAAGATTAATGGTGTGTAATTTATAACTACAATATGCTTTAACCTTCGGGAAAAAGTCTAGTGCCATGTTAAAGTACTAGTGTTTTCTACGAAATAAAAGTACAGTAAAACGTAGATTGATGGTATTTTTATTCGAGAAGTTACCTGTCATTGAAAAGTGTAATTGATTGTGTTACATATTTTGGTGAAAGTCTTAATAAGCTGGTCACCGCACAAAATTACCTGTAAATCTTCGTAACCTAATATAAAACACAAAGTTCCGAGACGTTTGACAATTTATACCTACATTGATGACGTGTTTAGGATAGAGCCACTGCGGATAATACCTTGATCCTTGATAACTGACTCTGATATACAAGCTCGCGGTTATCGATGTTTAGTAGGAGAAATTTATGAACTTTCACCGGAGTCATTGCAGTATTTTCGCATAACAACTTAGTGGATTTTCCCACGGCTTATGAAATTGGTTTTGTTTACTTCAGCTCGATTAAAAGCAGTCATAATTCTAACGCTAATCAATTTGTGCAGTAAGAGAACAGAAGAATTGGAAAGAAGAAGAGGCAAGATTAATATCCCCGAGATGGAAGGTAAGCGGGCATTGCACGAAGTTTGGAGAGGTATGTGGACATCAAACTCAGTGATGCCGAAACAGAGCACAGTCTAACCCACTGAGGTCCGGAAGAAGCATTCGTTTCCAGAACTGATTCGTTTCTACAAGAGATCATGTTTGCCTTTTACATTGCCCGTGCACACAATTTTTATTATGACGCTTAGTGTCCATGGATCTCCATTAGTGCAGAGTATTTTGGTTCTTGTATAATATACGCCCAAAATAAAACACCACTAAATATGTCCTAGTGTTTATTTACCGCAGAGATCTCTGCCACACCGACCTTTACATGATATCTGAATGGAATGGTTTTACTTCTGCATCAAGCAGCACGCTACCTCCGTCTAAATCACTTCTTCCAGTCTCGCCGACGCTGTTCATTGAAAGAGAACACGGGAGTTACAATAGAGAATTTCATTGCAAAAAAATACTCATCTTGCCACAAAGAACACATCCTTGAAACTCAAATAGTCAGTAATTAGTGTTTCCAGAATGTTTAATAGCTGAGTTTAATTTAATTTGGTGTAACGCTATAGTGGCAATCTCTCCACACACCCATCTTTCTCCTTTCCTCTTCCCACCTACATGTTTCTACTAATTTGAATTTTAAATTCTTTCAGTGGTTTTGGTAAATTATTCATCATTTCTCTACGTAATTTATTTTAATCCCTGACAACCCACTCTCCCCTACTACTACTACTAATAATAATAATAATAATTCCCACCTGAAAGCAAGTGCCAGCATGTGGTCATGATCAACTTTACCCTTTCACGCACCTCACTTAATTCTTCCAAAAATATATTTCCATGCCTCATCATCAAGACACGCCTTGTACTCACCCATGACTCTCTTCACTCTCCTTCTATCTTCCAACGAATCCCACTAAAGATCCTTTTCATATTAGTTACCGATTTTGTTCTGCGGTAATTTGCAAAGACAAATCTAGCAGCCTTCGCCCTCTCCAACTCCTGTATTTGATCGCCCAAAGTGTAGGTCCCATGCTACACCACCACATTCAGGCAGTGTTCTGACCAAAGTTTTGTAACCCCATTCCCTTACTACTCTAGTACATTTTCTCATCACTCTTTACGACAAGTGAAAGATTTTGACAGCTGTTAACAGTCTTCTACCGTTTGATCCTGTTATATAACATTACTAGCCTCGTACCCGCGACTTCGTACGCGTGGATTAAGAATTTTTTTGCCAGAATTAAATATAGTAAGTTGTTGGTAACGAAGGATTAGTCCCAAACAATATCGAGTCGGCATAATATGACAGGAAAGCTATCACTATATCATTCTACCGTCGAACCTGCCTCTTGAAGAGAATTAATTTCCAACATATTTCTGTCACTATTCGATAAGATCTCAAAATTTCGTGACTACAACTCTTAATCATACTGGAAAAAATATCCTGTGCCCTTCATACACATTTCCTTATAAAATTACATCACAACGATATAGCCATTTAGTCGTCAAAACGTAACAAAAAGACAGAGACTTACATCCGTATTATAATAATATTACTGTGGTTCACATTCACACACTGACTGTGAACAACATCTGAGGGATCATTATAACGTAAAAAAGTGTACACCTACAACATTGCAAGACTACCTACGATTTGCCTCGCATTGCGCCCCTAACTTTCTAATATCTACATTTTAACAGTCAATCCGAATAACCTACGACCCAGGCCTGACTCTTACGATGAAAAACAATTTTTAAAACTCTTAGCCTCCACGGAGATTTCAACCGGAGACCACGACGTTCGTAAGCAAGCTCTGTAGCCACTGAGCTGCCAGCCCACTTTACAGAAAGATGGTAAGGAGACGTCCATATCCAACGCGACTGTCTATCGCCGTATTTGGAAGTTATGAGACAAAATATGTTATTTATACAGATAATTTTTCAACAAAATGTAGACAGTATTTTTGTCCTTGTTTCAAAGGATAAGTGTGCAAAGTTTCATCCAGAACGGATAAAAACTGTGGATTTGTATGAAGAACAAACAAAAGAACAAACTAACAAACAAACATACATTCATCTTTATATATAAAGATTACTGTGGTTCACACTTACACATTGACTGCGAACAAAACCTGAGGGATCATTATAACGTAAAAAAGTATACACCTACAACATTGCAAGAATACCTACGATTTGCCTCGCAATGCACCCCTAACTTTCTAATATCTACTGTTTAACATTCAATCCGAATCACCTACGGCCCAGGCCTGACTCTTACGATGAAAAACAATTTTTAAAAATCTTATCCCCGACGGAGATTTGAACCGGAGATCACGACGATCGTAAGCCAGCGCTTTAGCCACTCAGCTGCCAGGTCACTACGAGGAAACTCGGTACGGAGTCGTCCACATAAAACGTGTCTGTCTACCGCCGTATTTCGAAGTTATGAGACAAATGTGTTGTTTATGCAGATAATTTTTCAACCAAATATAGACAGTATTTTTCTCCTTGTTTCAAAGGATAAGTGTGCAAAGTTTCATCGAGAACGGATAAAAACTGTCGATTTGTATGAAGAACAAACAAACCAACAAACCAACAAACAAACAAACATACATTCATCTTTATATATAAAGATATCATCTGCAAAAAATCTAACTTCTGATAGTACATCAACACAATCATTCATTTGAATGCTACAGCTGGCTAAATTTAAACTGGAAGGAAAATCATAGTTAGGCGCCAAATTAATTTCGTTCAGTCTAGGAAAAGACCGCCGCTATTTTCTCAAGCTATAGTATTGTGGTGACAGGTGAAGTGAGAATGAACCCTCTTAGTTAGAAATAGCAGTGCTAACATGAATGAAAGCACTCCAGGCAGCAGAGTTTACGTGCCTGTGAATCGGCTTGGACGAATCCACAATAGTGCTAAATACTGAATTACGTGGATCTGTGAAAACACGGAAACAACATTCAAGAGACCGAGACGAATTCGTATATCATGCTTAAAGCGAGATGTGCTGGATTAAGGTTTTAGCACCTACCGAATATTAGAGAGAGAAACGCTCTATCAAAAGAAGTAACAGGTCCGATATACGAAATTCTATGTAAATAGATTTTTTAATAAAATTTCTTTCTAAACACAACGGTTGATTTATTTTTATTTATTTTCATACGCGTTTCGCCCTTATGGTGTGGTGCATCTTCAGTGGCTGTGAATCTATGTTTACATTTGTGTTATGACAATTTGTTCGGAATATTACAAATTATTATATACATATTTACAATTTACTTACAAGTATGGTTATGATCATCACATGGCGGTCTCGAACAGCGCTTTATGCAGTTTTACAGATCTTCTTCTGTATAAGTAACACTGTTTCAAAACTTTCTCGGATTTCTGCATAACTATTTGGCAGTGTATACATTATAATACCAACTGTACACCGTTTTTCCTTGTTACTGCATTTGTATGCTAACTAAATGATGTTTGTTTTGGTAATACAGTGGTGCCAACTTCGTTTCATTTTTTTTGTGTTGTTGTATCTGTATTGCTCTCTTAAACTTTCTCTCTGTTTTTTTTCTCAGCTGCTGTGTATGGAGTGTTTTTGTTAGTTTTTTGTGGTTGCTATTTTTAGTGAATTTAACAGTGTTTTATTAGTTTATCTATGTAGACATATTAGAGCATAAAAATGCTCAAACCATTCTAAATTTGCCGAATATTTATTAGACTATAACCATCCCCCTACCACCCTACAGATGGACATGAAAGTATTAAATATTAACAACCACAAACATCGTTTTATTAACAGTCCAGGAGGGTTACCAAATACACAAAGCCTTAGGAATGGGAAAATCAGCGTAAAATTAATTCACAAATTTAACAAATAAAACACTATTTAACTCACTAAAAACAACCACTACACATTCACATATTCACGCTGTGGAATAAACTTTAATCCTTTATTTTACTAGTAAAATACATAAAACAGACGTGATCTCTACAGTCTAGTTCACTCTTTATCAAGAGTAGACGAGGCTCTGTAAAGTAGGGACCAAGCGTAGGGACCAAGCTGCTCTTACGAAATACGAGGGAGACTTGGGCAAACCAATTAAACATTCTACCTCTTTAACGACTAATAAAGCGTAACTCAAGTGCAGTAACTATCCTCCACAGGAGGCGCGGCTTTAACTACCCATAACAGAATGAAAATATGCACTCATTCTTATTTAGAAAATGGAACTAACTAGACAATTGGCCCCAAGAAATTATTTCCCACTACGGCTCTCAGTCTAATAACTCCATAGCAGGAGGTACAGTAAGTCATATCCATATTACTGCCTTCTAAAGTTTATAACTGACTTTGTGTTGATAGTGAACTACGACAGTTAGTCTTCCACAATACGTGATAGTAGTTTAACATTGTCCCTACCGCTGGTTCGTTCCTCAAATTTCACTTGTATTATCACTACCGTTTATGAAATTAACATTTTCTTACAACATACGATTTAGTCTTGCTTCAAACTTTATATATTCCAGTTTACAAAGTATAGGATACAAAATACTGGCCTTTATTATCTCGTCTCGCTAAAATTCAAGACGCAGTGTTGTAAATATCCTATCGAAGTGACAAACAAACTGAATGCAGTGTTCAGTGTTAATGTCAGAGACTGCTGTACAACGTCTGTGCAGATCATGAGCGTACAACTAAATAAATAACTGACAAATGTAATATAAATCTTATCATTTGTACCCAATTGAAAATTCTGACATAAATGTGACACTAAAGGAATGATTGAAGTCATTGGTGTGGTGGGAAAGAATAACTTCACCGTAAGATGCAACCTAAAAGTCTGTTGGAAACTTGGAACTAAAAAATTCTCTATAGCAGCAATAAACAATAAATCGTAGCTAACGTGATCAGCGATCATAACTGTGGAGCTGTTTCCTAATGTATACGTTTCTTTTCGTGACTACGACAGGTCACGCCGAATTACAGAGTCAATGTCCGCGTGCAGTGAATACATCAGAAAGCAATTTCCACTGTGTTACTAGCGTCAGATAAAGTCATCGCCTCAGACGACGAAATTACCGGTGCTGCTATCAGCGCTCGGAGCAGTTTCCCGGTTCTTGTGTCGTTTTTTGTATCGGCTTTTAGACCCTTATGTTAGTAGTAAGGACCTTCAGGCGGCTGGTACTTCTGCCAGTTCTGCAAGATACGGTACAACATCAAAGACGAGTTCGGTGGATCTTTCTGATAATGCAAACGAGATGCTATTATTGAATATTTGTGTATTCCAATTTGCATTACTGCGGAGCTATTCGGACCAGGCTGACGTATATGAATAAATAAAAAGTTCACTGCATATGGTTTTTAAATTTTTATGTTTGGCTCCCATGTTGAACTGACCTCGTAAGCATTCAAATATTTTTTATTTTTTTTGCTTCCGTCTTGTCAACGTCGAGGTTATTAGAGGCGGTATTGGACTGGGGACAAGGAACGGAAAGGAATTCGGCCATGGCCTTTTTGAAGGAAGCATCCTGGCATTCGCCTGGAGTGATTTGGCGAAACCATGGAAAACCCATATCTGAATGCCCGGACGGGGATTCGAACCCGCCTCCTCCCGAATGCGAGACCAGAACATGTTCAGACAGAAGTGCAGCATTATGAAGCATCAAAAGTACCAATTTATCATCTTAGAAGTAACTGAGTTAGTAAATAAACACAGGCAAAAGCGCCTCCTGCAGTTTAAAAACAATTCCTTAATCAGAAATTTTAAGAAATTGATGTCACAGATATTTTTAAATAATAATTATGAAAGTATTGAGGATAACTGTTTTTATAGTAAGTGAAACTGTACAGACATTTTAACTCTAATTAACAAACTGGAAACTGGGTCAAAACAGCTCGAGAAGTAGAGAATAATTGCTTCATTCAATTGATGGATACCATTTTACCCACTGTTTGGTGCAAAGTAGAGTTTAAGTCGTCATCTATCTTACGAAAATACCGACTCAAAGTTCACGAAAACCAAATGTAAGATTCTGACTTTTGAGTGGAACAAAATCCTCGCATTTGGGAGGTAGCTGGTTCGAATCCCCGTCCGGGCATCCAATTTGGATTTTCCATGGTTTCTCCAAATCATTCCTGGCAAATTCCGAAATCCTTCAATAGGCGATGGCCGAATTCTTTCCCGTTCCTTAACCGAGTCCTTTCCCGCCTCTAATGACCTCGACGTCTACGAGTAGTAAGGCGAACAGAAAAAAATATTCAACAGGAATCCTCTGTCTACATCAGGTATAACTACTATCATATATCTGAAGATGCTATGACCATTGTATTTAATTTCTCTGAGCAAATTATTTCTGATGTAAGAGGGCTGTTACATGGGAGGACAAACATTTTTCTCTTTTCTTTTTTGATTCGAATTTTATGCCTCGTCGACGCCTGGGTCATTAGAGGCCAGAGAGATCTGGGGGAGGGTGGTCAAGGAACAGCACATATAACACTAATTTGTTATAACCAGTAACCTGACCATTTATTAACAATTGTGCAGATATCATACATGGGTCACTTAGTACCAGTTTAACATGAATTTAGTATCTCTGCTAGCATCACAAATTCTTTACAAATTATCTAACATTTTACAAAAATAACAACAAAGTAAAGTCATAATTTGTCAAACAGTACTTATTTAAATATGGCCTCCGCCTTCTTCTCAATGAATGTCGGTAAAGCAAACACTTCTATCATGTCAATTTCTTTCCCAGGGCGTTATTTGGACTTTGAACGCGAAGATGGATTTTAATGCAGTCAGTCCAAAGGAACGATGTCACCAACACCTACTATCGACTTCTTGTTTCAGACAGTTTGATATAAAAATACAGGGTGTTTTAAAAATGACCGGTATATTTGAAAAATCAATAAAAACTAAACGGACACCGTTTGTTGCAATATGCTTGAGACAACAGTAAATTTTCAGGTAGTCAAACTTTCGAAATTAGTTACAATTTTCAACAACAGATGGCGCTGCAGTCTGGAAAAATCTAAAGTACGATATTTTCCACCATTTTTCGCCGCAAACTTGTAATCTGTGAACAACACACGCTTATAGCAGAAAGACGACTTACAGAATGGCGAACTCACAGATTGCGTTTACTTCTATATCTTTCAAATCGCCTGCAGCGCTATCTGTTGTTGAAAATTGGAACTAATTTCGGAAGTTTGTCTGCCTGAAAATTTACTGTTGTCCCAAGCATATAGCAACAAACGGTGTACGTCTATCGCTGCCCGTTTAGTTTTTATTGATTTTTCAAATATACCGGTCATTTTTGAAACACCCGATATATTACAAAATAGCTAAGTTTCACAAGCGACCTTAGAAACTGGAAGTTGTAACTATTTAAATGCTCGCATTCAAAATGCTCCGATCTGGAGTCACTTGCGTCTACATCCCCAGCTGAATCACAAGTCCCCGAGAGTATTTCGTAACCATGCAATGGCTAGTTTTTATTCTCAAATTCACGCTCTGTTGGTTCGTAATGAGACATCAAGTTAAGCAAGATTGTGTAATAAATATTTGATTGCTTCAGAGTTAATTGGTTCATATGTTGGAATCTTAAACAGGTGTATATGTCTATTGTATGTGGTTTTCATCAAGTTTTTCAGTAGTAAGCAACCTAGGATAACCGTTTCAGCGAAGTTTTATTCCTAACAAAATTTGCTTGGTGTGAGTGGAGACTTTCTCAGCGTACATATCCCGGCTGTCAAGCCGGATAGTGTTGTATAAACAGAACGTTTCGACAGCTAGTTTTGCTGTCTTAATCAGGTGTCAGGTCCCTTCTAGCTGTTGATTGCTGACTGTCACCGCCTAGAACCTAGAGCTAGCTGTTGAAACGTCGGGTTTATACAAGACTATCCGTCTGATCACCCGAAAGGATTTTATTGAGTAGTTTACTTTCACTCTTAGAAGCAATAAGTAACACTGTAATTTTCCTTCCGTAAAACAGTCATACATATGTGGCGAGACCAATCGATACAAACTCTTATAATTACGCACCCAGTCTGCTTTCTAACCATTCCAAGGTGAGGGAGTTCTGCCTACAGTTAATTCATAACTCTTTCTATTCTGCATGACACTAAATTGATGAATACATGATTTGTGGCAGCACTTCTGTCCAAACCCAAGGATTATTTAGCCAAGGAATAATTATTTCCAAGATATAAAGGTAAACGCGTATGGCATTGTTGACCGGGAGATCCCGAAGGATTGTTCGGCCGCCGAGTGACAGAGTTTCGATTAGCCGCGCATGAACCTCTGTCATGGCTGCCCTAACCCGATAATCCTACCGGTGAAAGGCGACCTACAGCTTTACGTGGAATCCAAACCACGGAGCCTCCGAGCGTGCTTCACATGAAAAAAGCAAAGCTCTGCCAGAAATGAAGGTCAGTTTTAGAGCTCGTAAAAATTCCAGCTGACACCAGGATTCAAACCAGGGACCTTCCGTCCCCACGTCACGCACCCTAACCAACTGAGCCACTAAATCGCTCATTACCAAGGTATGAAGTGAGGGTAGTGAGTTTGCGCTATTAGGAAACGCAGGGAGTATATTGCCTTGGAAAGTATAATGCTGACAGGCAGTGAAAACTATGCCTTGGAGTCCAGCGGTTCCCAACCTTTATTGGTACACGACCCACTTTTAAGTAAAAAAATTTTCGCGACCCACCTAATATGAGAGTCTTATCTATTATCAGAATGGGAAATGTTGTATGAAGTAGATACAATATCTTATTCTAAGAAAAGGCAAATTTTCAAACAAAGGATATACAATCAACAAAAACAAGTATTGATAATACATAAAATAACAAACATATTATAGACCGGGAGGCGGCTGCACAGACCATCACATCATCGACTGCTGAAATTCCACGATTAGAAGTAACGCGACCAGCATATTAAAATACAACTGGCGTGCCAATCGCTTTTTGGTGGAAACCACCTACAGACCTAATTTTAGAGGTTGATTGGTAGCTTTATCATTTTGTTTTATTTCACCCAAATGTATTAAAATATGAAAGACTGGGAGTACGAAAACATAATGGTAAAATTACCAGTCACCAACTAAAATTGATTTTGTAGGTGTTTCCCACCAAGATATGACTTGGCACATCAGGGTCATTTTAATTTGCAAATCGAGTTTTAACTAATCCTGGAATTTCAGCCGTCAACTCGATGCTTTTTGCAGACACCTCCCGCTTTTTTTTTTTTTTTTTTTTTTTTTTTTTTTTTTTTTTTTTTTTTTACAAAGATAATGAATAATTATAAAAACACAACTTTACAATCAGTGAGATTTCTGGAACTGGTGTTTACTGATGAGGGTGTCGATATCAGTGCTAACACTGGTTAATTTTAACTTTAAGTCACTTTCTACACAAAGTTTATTTCTGTATTTTGTTTTTCAAAAACATTAAGATATATTTTGGTGGCAAGAACCTCAATGTTTCGCGACGCATAGGTTGGGAACCGCTGCCTTGGACGATCAAGTGCGACAGATGACCGCATTTATAATGTTCAGGACTGGCCAAAACTCTCCCATCATTACTGGATTGACGGTGAGAGGTCGGAGTTTCAAATCCCGTGTACGAATCTCCCGAGTCTCTCATTTTTTAATCACTAGACCTCTGATTTTAGGCAAAAATCTATTTTGCTCCTGATCGAAATATATGAAAATAACGTTGCACATATACGATTTATGGACGTTTATACCGGTTATTTTTTGTTTTATATTGGCTAAAAATGCCTGAATTGTCTTTAGGACCTATTTTTGTCTATTTTACGTATTTATCTTTAGAATATATATATAAAATTAGATCCGAAAAACACAAATAATTTGATAATTATTTATTTGCAAAAATTCAAATGAACGACTTTGAGATCCTTGTTCACACGGAGGCCGTGCTGAGACGTGTGTTATAGTAAAGCACCAGTATGCCCAACCGCTGTCCAAATCATCTTTAATTAGGCAGGGTATAAAAAAGTTTCCAAATTTCCAAACGAATGGAAACATAACATATTGCGTTATGTACAGCAAATAGGTAGCGTTGAACAGTTCTCACCATTATACTAATAATACTTAAACCGTGTATTTACCGCACATGCGTGTTTATTATGTTTTTAATGAAAACTAGAAATGGCTTCCTAGTACAGTATCGCAAAAGTGAACATCGTTTCTGAATATCTAACGGCTGGTAGAGCTATTATTGTACTTATGTGTAGCCACAGGTTCGAAACTTTTAACTTTATATTACTAAAGACGATGCATTCATATGAGAATAAAATCAATTTTTTTTTAAATGTAATTTTAACATTTCGCACCTACAGAACTCGATTGCTAAACAATATAAATTGCTAGAAGTTGATTTTTTTGTTTAAAATAAATTCCTGATAGTGTTTTCTCAATGATAACTGCTGTCAAATTGCTGAAGATGACTGAAGCTTAATGAAAGAGATGAAAACTGATTTATAAGTGTAGGAAAAGCAGTAAATCCAGAAGACAAGGATGATACAAACATTTCAATTACTTGAAGCTAAGAGTTTTGCGAAAGTGACGCTATTGTTGTTTGAGTGATATGTGATTAATAATTAGTTGCGAGCTGTGTGAGAACAGATGTTTCATGAGCGGCTGTAGTGGATTGTACTGTGCTGTAGAGGCTTTAATCGTCCGGTAATCAAACGCCATTAACACATGAATTACTTCAATTGGCTATGAGTTTGCTCCCTGCTTGCATTATAGTGGCATGACCATTATTGAGAAAATGAAAACCTTACTAATAATCAGTGATGGCCTCTGGAATGGGTGGGATTACTACAGTCAGCTGTTCCCACAACTTTACCACGCAAATGGACCAATTACCTTCAATGGGGACATGTTCCATCAATATATACGCAACAAGCAGACGTTACAGATATACACTGAACCCTCCGTATACAATGTGTTCACAGTAAATTCTGTAACTCCTATTTTTTTTTTTTTTTTTTTTTTTACCTGTGGCTTTACGCCTAGTCGACGTCGAGGTCATTAGAGGCACGATGGGACTGGGGACAAGGAAATGGAAGGAATTCGCCCATGGCCTTTTTCTATAAAGGAAGCATTCCGGCATTCGCCTGGAGGGATTTGGGGAAACCGTGGAAAACCCAAATCTGTATGGATGGACAGGGATTCGAACGCGCATCCTCCAGAATGCGGGGCCAGAGCGTTAACCACTCACCCACTACCCTCGCTGTAACGCCTCTTCAACCTTGTCGAATAATCACTTACAGCGAAAATGTCTCTCACAGTGGCGTACTTGAATAATTTTCGGAAAGTAGTCAGTACGTCTGCTATAACTATATATATATATATTATTTATTTAAAAATACAAACGGAAAAATGTAAAAAAAATTTTGATTTGAATTTGGCGCCAAAACTCCCGGAACTGTCACATCTTCAATCGTGCGGCTATAAGATGTGGTGATTTTATTAATTTGTTGATAAAATGCGTTCTACAGTTTGCAAGTGGTGTATAGTGCCTCAGTGTGCAAATACCTCGTGTAAAATGCAAACAGTTTGTTTATTTACGTTCCACACAAGGAAAATATACAGAAAAAAATGACTAAATCTTGCAGGATATGATCCAGCATATTTGTATACAAAGTCTTCAATATTTTTTGTGAAGACTATTTTTACCTAAGTTTTTGCTTAATATTTTATTACGTTTAACAAGCCATGTACTCCAATATTTTTTCTTAAACTTAAATTTTATCGATAAATCAATTATCATTTTTGGAGTATCGTGTGCTTCCATAAGCACGATGTCTTTATAATCTGTTGTAATTAGTCACATAGCATCTGTGTGATCAGATACATGATTTAAATGAATACAAATACATAATTCATAGTAATTCTTATCAAAATTTGTCCCTAATTTTCGTAACGTAGCTGCTGTATTGAGTGTGCTAGACTTTATCAACGCAGTTAATATATCATTATATCATCTGAATATTGGTATATTGTAGCGAAGAATATTAGCTGTTAGTTCCTTATCTATTTATGTGCATAACGTTTAAGATACATTTTAACTACTGCTTCTGCTAATATTGATTCTGTAAAATAATATTTAACTTATAACAACATTTATTTCTAGGCTATACAATAAGTTTCTGGAATCTATCCTTTAAACTGAGTCTAATGCCTAACATTCAAACACAACGCCGAGAACGACTTCATTCTTATATAACATTTCTTAATTTAATATAATATCTGCAATTTTCAGCATCAAACTTCAGTTTTTGAGTACCTATACTTTGAGGTAAATTTTGATATTCCTGAATTCTGCTGTGCAAAAATTACTGTACAATTCGAAAAACTTTCCTAGCACCATCACATCAATTTTGGACAAATTAGAGCTATTTCCTTTGGGAAATCCAGCTTTGATTGCAAATATTATTTGCTTTATGGATTGGTAACCAGAACTAAGTAAGAGATTGTCCTAAAATCTCAAATATACGACGCACTAATTGGCGAAATTTGCTTAACATAGGAACAAAACTGGTGCGTGCAAGAATTTGACGTCACGTGCTCTGATTTCCGTTTCGCGCCATGTGTCTAAGCATTTTTATTTATAACTAGTGTAGTTCCTGGCGTTGCCCGGTATAGTTGGCGTAGATTTACCCATATGACATATTTATTCCCACAGTGATAAACATTTGTACAAAGTTTCATAAAATTCGCGCCAACATTTTTCGGAATTAAAGAAAACCCGCTCCCTACCAAGTAACGGGTGGGTTGAACTTTATTTGCACGTACACTATTTTCATTCGTCCGAAAAGATTTATGTGTATCAAGCTTTGTTAATTTGGTTACGAAATTTCATTACTACATTAGATTATGTTAGAAACTCACATTTGATTCAATTTCGAAGCGAATGGATATACGTTTTGCTCGAAACGCCAGATACTTTAACTCCGCAGATTCAGCCATTTATACAAATATCAAAAGCGAATCCAGAATAATATAATCGTAAATAAATTATTCTATTTTGAACAGAAGACTGATGTTGATGGCCAGAGACATTGTAGTTGTTCTACCAGAGATCGTGGATAAACAAAATCTCTGTTGTTTTTAAGGCCATCTATGGCGTTTAAAAATTGAATATCCCAAATTAAAGGAAAGAATACTTCACGTTACGGCTAACTATGGCGTTTAAAAATTGAATATACCGAATTAAAGGAAAGAACTCTTCAAGTTTTGTTTAATGTGCAAAATAATTATTATTGTAAAGTTATCTTATTGTTTTCATTTAAGGCTATGGCCAGTGACATTGAAGTGGTGTATTTAGTGTGAAGTATGCAACGTCTAATCCTTCCATCTTTGGGTTTTGACATCATATATTCAGAATTTCATTTAATGCTCCTGCGTTATTTGACGTTGAAACATAAGACATGCCAAACAACTGAATTGAGATTCTAAGCTTTAAAACTGTGAAAACCCTATTGAAATCTGCTCAGTTGTTTCCGAGTTTTTATAAGACAAATTTATCTAGTTTTCGTTTTATATATATATTAAGCTCTCATCGAGCAAGTAATTCGTCACAACTTACTGTTTCTTTTTCGATTAAAGTTTTGTAGTTTTCATTTTGGTGTCAAGTACCCCATAGGTGCTGTGGAAAAGATTCAAAATGGAGTATTCAACACCTAAATGGCATAAAGAATAGGCTAATCAGCCATTAAAATTAATTTATTACTTCTTTGCGAAGAAGGTACAGTCACTGAATGGTATACAAATAGAAAAGTAGTATCAGAACCAGCGGAAGATGAAAAATTGTAAACACCCTGGAAAAAAAAATGTTTTAGTTCAAGTCAGATGACTTGGGTTGCAGTTCTTCATAATATCTTAAATCATTGTGTATGACATAGAGCTTTTTGAACAAGAATTAGGTCAACGACAGTTACATGTTCTTTTTCAACAGTACACTGTGTTCTGTAACGAAGAAAGATACTTTACACATTTCAACAGAACACGGTAGTTTTTGCATGAAAAGGTATATCTTAGATAAACTGGCCGTTTGTTAAAAATACTTTCAGCTTTGAGATAGGGAATTACGTACACAACATAAGGTAGAACCCTCGTAACCATAAAGAAAGACAACCAGCTATTTCGAGACCTGATGTATCATTCATTACGCTTAATGAGATTCTGTCTTACAAGCCTCGCGATGGCATTTCACTTCGCCTTTTCGTGCCACTGCGAAGACATTCCATTCCCTGGCCACCGGCTGCACTATCAACTTGAAATAACATGACCTGTGCGGAGTCAAATTACAGTGCCATCTTTTCCTCAGCATAGATAAGTTTCTTGGAATAACAAAGAAAGGCAGTACCGGTAGGTAATTGGTAATTGAAATGACTATTTACTTTTCTTTTTCCATTTTGGAAACAATATTTTTCGTGAATTCTTCTTTTTCTCCTTTCGCCCTTCAAAACTTTTAATTAGTTTTTCTCTCAATTGTTCTCCTCTTTTCCCATGACATACCTATTACCTTTTATAGTTGCTATTTATGGAAATAAAAGGGCTGAATTTTTTTTTGTTTTTCTCTGTACGACGGCATCTGATGAATAAATGTTTAGAGTGCTTCATGCAGAGGAAAAGGATATTTTTTCAATACATTTCGCTGGGATATAAAAACGTGAATAGTTAAAAATGTTATTAATCGCCATTCAGAACAGCTTTGTCCCGGGTTGGTCGTCTACCTGCTACGGCAATCTTGTATCCACGTGACTTTAGGATGGCTCCACCGAGGCAGAACTATTGGCGTCTCCAGATTTAATCATCTTTAAACTGAGCGCGGTGGGTAAACGGTTAACGTTCTGGCCTCGCATTCGGGTGGACGCGGGCTCGAGTCCCCATCCGGACATCCAGATTTGGATTTTGCATGGTTTCCGAAATCACTCTAGGTGGATGCTTCTTTCAAAAGGCCATGGCCGAATTTCTTCCTGTTCCTTGTCTCCAATCCCATCCCACCTCTAATGACCTCGTCGTCGACGACGCTTAAAGCCATAAGTAAAAATAATATCAATAAAAAAAATTTAAGCGTGAAAAACCCTTTAAAATTTATCATGCAGCCTATAATTATTCCGACTGAAGATCGTACGAGCAATGTCTCGTTACAAGTTGCCTTAAGATAAGCGATTATATCAGTTGGGCAACAGTTTTGTGTCCTTGTGTTTCTAGTATCTGAAAGGCGTAGAAACGATAAAATAAGATTATTAACAGAAAAGAGGATACTTACTAACGGTGGATTA
This sequence comes from Vandiemenella viatica, assembly GCA_031002005.1. Taxonomy (NCBI): domain Eukaryota; kingdom Metazoa; phylum Arthropoda; class Insecta; order Orthoptera; family Morabidae; genus Vandiemenella; species Vandiemenella viatica. The sequence goes on from JARYHS010009186.1 coordinate 61,462,322, forward strand.
ACTCTGGAACGTGATAAAATAGTTTAGCTTTTGTTGAGATAATTATCGTAAAATCATTCAAACTAGACGATTTCAATTGTTGCAACTGAATTGGATATAAATATGAATCTGTGTCTTCCCCCTCCCCTCCAAATTATTTCTGCGTAGTTGTCTCTTAAAAAGTCAGTGTATTAAGTAGGACGACAGGGAAGATCCCAACAAATCCGCTGTGCAAAGTTTTGACGCTCGTAAGAAAAAAAAGTGCATAAGTCTGATTAAATGTACTGCCGTTTCACGTTGACGACCGGAAGGTAGGAAGGAATGAATTGAGCGGCAGCCCTAACAAAGCCACATGTGTACACGTTTCTTCTAAGGAACCTTTGGCGTGCTCTAATATAGATAGATAAATCAACGCAAGAAGTTGATGACGAGTTTTTTGTCGGTGTTTCACAGTTGGCATTCTTTTCGGTCTCTCTTTGTACCTAATACCTTTTTAATCAGTTATATGTCCACCATCAGCTTCTGCTGCAAAATATTCATAACAGTGCACGTTTCTAAAAAATCGTCATACCGATCACAGAAATTTCCCTCTCTATAGAAATATTCGTCTTTCCTGTTTTCCTTTTTCCTGCCCGCAATTAATCTAACGATTTCAAAAGATTATTTTTTTTATCATTTCTTTCGCAAGTAGTATTTGCGCATGGGAGAACCTTTTACGCATCACTATCGAAGATTTGTATTCGTTGTAGTTCATTAATTTTTTTTTTTTTGTCAGTCTTTCGACTAGTTTGATGTAATCCTGGATAGGGGGAAGATGGGGGTGTAGGGAAATTGCCACCAGAGCCTGTGCTCCACTGCAATTAAATTAAATTATTATTATTATTATCCTCCATCTCTTCCTATCCTGTGATAACCTACTCATCTCTTCATACCCCTTACAACCCACGTCCTGAATTATCTGCTTCAGATATTCTAATCTCGGTGTTCCTCTACAGTTCTTACCTTCGACTGTTCCCTCCACTAGCAAATTAACCAAGCCAGCATGTCTCAAAATATGACCTACAAGCCTGTCTCTTCTTTCTGAAAGCTTCTACCACAAACTTCTTTCCACAATCATCATTTCCAAAACTCGTTCATTTCTTACTTTGTCTGTCCACTTAATTCTCGGCATTCTACTACAACACCACATTTAAAATGCTTCAATTTTCTTTCTTTCTGGTATTCCTAAAGTCCATGTTTCACTACCATAAAGTGTTGTGCTGCACACGTAGTGTTTTTTTTTTTTTAATTTCAATTCAATATTTGAAACTAAAAGATTTCTCTTTTTTCATGAAGGCTCTTTTTGCTAGTGCTATTCTGCTTTTAACATCATTCCTGCTTCGGCCATCGGTTGTAATTATGCTTCCGAAGTAACAGACTTCACTTACTTCTCCTATTGCATCCGATCCTATTTTCATATTTAATCTACTAGTATTGGTAACATTTCTGCTACATTCCATCACTTTTGTCTTGCTTTGATTTATTTTCAATCCAAAAATTTCCTTCAGTATTTTGTTCAATACATTCCGTAACTTCTCAATATCCTTAAATAATAGTTTTTAAAACCTCTAATTTCAGTTTTGGCGTAGATACGTATTCAAAACTTTATGATTTCAGCATCGGATTATACCCGTTTATAATAGAGCGCTGAATCTATTGCCTACACCAATAATCGAGTAAAATCACGTATTAGTCAGACGACAGAATAATTTTACCTGTGAGCTCCACATGCGATGACAAAAAGTGCATCTCTGTGTTGAAATCAAGCGTCTAATGGGAGCCCTTCCATAATGAGAGATGTGGTGGCAGATCCACAAAATCAGAGGAACCAAACTGTCGTTAACAGTGTTATATTACGCTTCAAAGTTACAAGTAGTTGGTACGTGTAGTTTGTATAGTAAATTAATTTAATTTTTTTTACTTGCATTTGCTTGGATTGATTTATAGAAACCGTGGCAAACCGAAATTTAAATGGCAGCAAAAGGATTTGTACCCTCACACCTATTGAGCTCGTTTTTACATAGTTTGCCTGACATACAGTCTGCTTCCGTGAGGCCGATAGATGGACCGGTGAATTGGGCGCTATTTAACTCGAAAAATGGCCACTGTGGTTCAATATTGGCGCAGGAGGAAGACCCACCTACCTCTGGTGAGTTCTGGTCCGTGAGACCCCCCCTTTTTTTTTAGGTCTCACCCTTCCAAAAGCCGGTTACACCCCAACTTTTCGACGAGAAACCCCCCTAAATTCGACTTTCGCTTCATTTGTAGACATTTTATTTTTAACTCTACAGTTCAACAATTTTCCAAAAACCTCACGGGAGATATCCGTACACCCCCCCTCCTCCCTTGGTGAGATTTGGTGAGATTTCGCCGGACCCCGACCCCTATTTTCACCTCACGTAATTTATGGACGCCCCCTTCTGAAAGACAGCGCCAAGCGTATGTTCGCTTCGTCCAGGGAATTGCAGGAGACCGCTACTAAATAAATATTAATAGTGGATTCGAGGTATCATTGCACCAGGGACTTCCCCTCCATTTTCTGAATGCTGGGGTGTGATGTCATATTTCCCAATGAGCAGTGAGTAGTTGAACATCCAACACATCATCCAACCCGTTCATTTGGCCTTCCTACAAAATTTATGAAAGTACTTTTTCAACAGGACAATATCCGCCCACATATCGCCCTTACTGTCCAACGATCCAAAGAATTCGTCTAGTCTCGTGGGTAGCATTATTCCCGACCTTGTCTCCAATTGAGAATGAACTGGACTGAATCTTTTCTGCATTGATTTGAGCCACTTAGGTGGAAAGCGCATGAATCCTGATTCTGCAGGATGACATTTGGCGTTACTACCATTGTTTCCTTTCGAAATTTGAGGTCCGCTTAGCTCCTAATGCAGCTGATGCTTATCAGAATTATTGATACTGTAGAACTCCTAACAGACAAATATCGAAGAATTAAAAATTGGCACTAAACAACAGAGAAAACTGTGAACTCTTCGCTACCTACTTTGAGCAACTGCTAAATTGCCCAGAACCAGCTGAAGAGTTCTCAGAACAATCAGGAGAAATCAATACAGATTCTCCAGCACTAACACTAGAAGAAATCTGGGAGCATATTCAGAAACTCAAAAATGGGAGGACATCAGGAGAACATGGCATAGTGACGGAATTCCTGAAAAATCTAGGCTAAACTTTACTCCAAGAACTAACCAAAATCATCGGACATTGTTGGGAGACAAACGAAATCACGAAAGACTGGAAGTGCGCTCTCATACTTCCTTTTCACAAAAAAGGTGGCCGCACCAGTGTGAACAACTACAGAGGAATATCTCTACTATCAGTCCCCTACAAAATTCTCTCTGCCTGTCTCCGCAAAAGAGTACAAGAACAAATCGAACACAAAATTGGCGAATACCAAGCAGGTTTTAGACCTAACAGAGCAAACCTTTAACCTAAAAACCACCCTAAAATACAGATCAATCAGGCACAAGAAAACCATATGCACCTTTGTAGACTTCAAGAAGGCGTATGACTCCATCGACTGGAAAAGCCTACTCAGTACCCCAAGGGAATATGGTCTGGACAATAAATCAATAGAATTAATCAATCAGACACTTACCAACACCACAAACAAAGTAAAATTCATGGGAGAACTCTCCAGAGAAATCGAAACAAAAACTGGAGTTAGACAGGATGACGGTCTCTCGCCAATCTTATTTAATCTAGCTCCGGACAAAGTCATTAGAGAGGAAACGAACACCCCAGTAAAACTAGGCAGAAACAGGCTAAATATCTCATGATTGGCTTTCGCAAATGATCTGGCTATTCTGTCAGAAAGTGAACAACAAGCCATCAAACAAATAGAATTAGCAGAAAAAATTGGACTAGAAATCTCCTTTGAGAAAACTGTTTTTCTTGGCACAAAAAGTGAACATAAAACACTGGACACATAATATGGAAAAATCAACAGAGGTACCGAGTTTAAATACTTAGGCGAAATTATCAGTCCAACAGGACTCGAAAAGAAGGCACAACAAAACAGACTAAACAAAATGAAAAAGGCTTTCGGACAGACCTGCAACATCTACAACAAAAAGAACATAGCAATTCAATCAAAAATTAGACACTACAATACAGTTATTAAACCCAACGCTCTATACGCCACAGAAACACTCAAACTAATATTTAAGAGGGATATCAAGATCATCAAAAAAGAAGAACGAAGAATAATCAGGAAAATTATTAGACCAACCAAAACAGAAGAAGGCTACAGACTAAAGTCAAACAAAGCAGTACACTCCAACTCAAACTCAGCCAATGACATCAGAAAACGCAGACTAAAATACTACCGTCACATCTACAGGATGCCAGATCACAGATTAACTAAGCAGATATTCAAACTCGTGCAAGCATTAAAATTGCCTAACAGTTGGTTCGATCAAGTAAGACAAGACCTAGAAAGAGCTAAAATCAAGAGTTCAGAAATCATGGATCACAAAATCTACAGACAAAAAATTCACGATTGGTAGTCATGTCAGAAACCAAAGCTAAGAAGACCGTCACAACATGGACAGAAGAGAGAAAACTTGCCTTCAGTAAACGGATGCGAGAATACTGGAATGGCAAAAGAAACTCAAACAGGAAATGACTACGTTTTGCGTGATCTGTATAGGTTTATTCGCATAAAATAAAATAATAAATAATATATTACAAGCTACCAGATCCTCTGCAAGAAACTAACTATTCTTACTAACCTAATACAGAATTATGAAGTCACGTAACTAAATGTGAACTCTAAAATTGTTACGTTGACTCTTAATAGAAGATCGAATGCCAGCTTATAGATGTTTACTTCGAGAAAAATATTTATTTTGTGGGCCTAACTACGTACGTTCGTTTATGAAGAGGGGCTCTTTGTGACGTGAATTATGCTCGCCCATAAAAATATACTAGCCCAAATCACGGTTGCTGTTGCAAAGGCACTGCGAAGTCGCCTGGCACTGGGCACGTGGTTACCTGTCACGAACCATAGTGTGAAAGAAATGGCCATGAGGGGCGGTGTACAGTTCCTAGTCAAACGGTTGTACAGTACATCAATACTCTGGTATAAATCCAAAACCTCTCTGCGATGGATAATGAGTGCGGGATACGTCACTGTGCAAGGTACAATTGAGACGTGAAACAAAACGTCCAAGACTATGTCTTTTCGAGGAGTGGGCCTGAATCAGAGCACACGGAGCAAAATTCCTCTTTTAATAAACGTAATTTGCATCCACACACCAACACTTGTTCTTCGAGATGCGTTTGCGTAATTTATACGATCATCTGCTATTTAATCTAAACGTGGTTTTAATTTCAGACAAATTTTCTAGTCGTACATTGCGACCTGGTGCCTAGTTAAATCTTGCAGCAAAGATCAATATTAAGAATTATTTTCTTAAAAAGTACTACATTTGATTGCGAATTAGATAAATAAATGATTAAATTTTTGTTAAGCGTTTTCTCTACGCGATGGAATATGTTTGTCTGTAACAAACCTCCCACAACTATGGATTACCAGCATTTAACTGATTCGTGGAGTGGTCGATCTCTGCGTAACTGAGCATGCCTTAACAGCCAACATAGAGCCTGCTTCCATTTTTTTCTTCGTAACGAATATCTTTTAACGAAAACCATGTAAAGTGCTTGTGACAAATTCAAATTCTTCATCACGTCAACGTAACAAGTTATCATGTAAAGTTTATTAGGTAAAATTCGATTTCTGACATCATTTATTTGCGTTTATTGCATTCGATTTCGTTTCTTCTAGACACTTTGCTTAAAGCTCATAATTTCCTATCTACGAACATGACTAATACTTCACTACGACCCACGTAAGCAACGAGTCCCTGCTTCCCATTTAAAACTTTACTAATCATAAGCGAAACGACATATGCCTAGCATGTTAAACTGGAGGTAAACACCACGAAAGGACGTCTTGCATTAATGCAGGAGAAAGTTTTTCATCGGAATCTGCCACTTTTCGTGTAAAAAAGGGACCAGTCCCAAACTGAAAAACGTACGTCAGGTGCGCCTAAGGTGCTTGTGAATCTTTTTGCTCAACGCTGCTGTAATTAAAACACATTAAAATTATGGATCAGCACCATTAAGTGGTAGGCCTGGTAGCATTGTCTGTTGATGAGTTGAGTAGGGTCTGGAAAGCTTTGGCTTAGTTTTCCACTAAAACGATGACAGATATTTTTCAGAATTTTCAGAATCTCATTTCAATTACGAAAACTATTCTATGGGAAAACTCTAACTAAGATGCATAGGAAAGTATAAACCACACTCCTTCATCACTTAACCTCCACGTTTACAAACTGCTGCAAATTGCCGATGATAGTAAGGCAACACTTTTCAGTATAAACGTACCTAGCTGTCCATCCTGAATCCATATATTTGTAAATTTTACTCATAAGATCTTCATGCAACACTCCCACTGTGATGAAATCACTGAGTTAGTCTACGGCAAACGTCAAAAATGTCTCTCCCAAAATGTAAAGACTGGAAAACATGGTATAAATTATAAGAATTAAACTTTTAATTGAACCTTATGTAGCTCTTTTTAATTTTCTTCATGTTGTTATTAATGGCAAGATAACCTAGGATGGTAAATTAAAACATCTGTATAGCTACCATTATTTTAGAATGAACAGGAACAGTAGAAGTACAAAAGTTTGGTGCTTACGTCTGGAACCAGAAGGCCCGTTACGAAATTAGTGTTTCGTTAGTGACTTAGAACAAGGCTAGTATCGTTGAGGATGACGAAATAGAAAGTTGTGATTTTCTGTGTGCTCATTGTATTATGCTTTCTGTGTTAAGTCATCAGATCATTTCTTTGCGTTTTATTAGTGAGCACTTAACCCAACCAAATTTTAACGTCAAAAACATTTATATCTCGATAATGAACACTTAATTTATTTTATAATATGTGCTTCCTTCTTGAACAGGTTCATATGTAAACGTTTAAAAATATTTCAAGTTGAATATTTAATTAGTTGTGATTAAGATACAAAATACATTTAGTGTACGTTCAGTTGGATTCATGGCTGACAAAGATATCCCATGAAAAAAATTCATGTAAAAACAGGCCAAGTCTCGTATTCGTATAGTATCAAAAAGTAGTGAGATCTCCTTCTGAGCCAAGTCTACACTTTACAGTGTGTATTCACTTCACTTTGCGAAACAGAATGGTTTCTCTCGGTGTCACAGATCGTTAATTTAGATTAAAAAACAAATCTGATGACTTGGCCAATATGTGCGCCATGTTTTAGTTAACCCATATAAATACCTTAAATGTGTTTCTTTATCAAATTAATAATAATGTACAAGCCAAGATTTCACTCGCACTTTTTCGAATTTGACACGTATATATTATGCCCTCAATTTCAGTAAAACTTGTGACGTGCACAATGGTCAAGTCATCAGATCTATTTTTTAATTCTAAATAAATTATCTATATCACCGAGAGAAATCATTCTATTTCACAAAGTGAAGTGAATACACACTGTAAAGTGTAGATTTCGCTCAGAAGAAAATCTCATAACTTTTTGTCACTACACGAGACTTGGCAAATTTTTACAAGAATTTTTTGTGGGATCTCATATCCTTTTGTAAGTTTATCGCTTATTGTTTATCGCCGCTCAAATGTAATGATTCCATTTGGAAATCGGTGAATAAGAACATTTCAGCATTCAAGACATCAGTATATGTAACCAACAACTCACCCACTCTATGAAATAAATGGGTGTGCGCCGTAGCCGAGCAATGCAGATTGCCGCTGGTTCAACTAACACCATAAATAAATTACTAGTAATCAGAACAAAGTTAAATTTAATTATTAGTTAAACTTGCTGATCTCTATGCATACAAAAATTCTCAGGCATATAGCTTCATCCGGAGCAATGGAATTAAGCCGCAAATATGTGCCAGAATATTTCATGTTTGGGATTGTAATTAAATAAATACCTTGGAAAACTCCAATATTTAATTTTTCTTATGATTTAGGGATGAAAACATACATGTGTACCAAATTACTTGATTCTAGTCTTACTGGAAGTACAGTGGAATTTTGATGTCGGGATGTCATGGTCCAAATAAAATTTTGAATTTCTGTAACTTCCGAAGTAAGAAAAGAAAGGAAGTAAAATTTAACACATTAGTTACATTTAATAAGCTCACTCTATAATGAAAATCTGAGGTACATAAAGTTATCAGGACAGAATGCAATATCACGTTAGGGATTGGTAAGGGGTAGATACATATATGGAAATTTACGAGTTTCAGACTTTTCTTATAATATGTATGCAAAATGTAAACTGTGTACCAAATTTGAGCCTTCTACAGCTACGGGAAGTAATTTAGAATTTTGTCAGTCAAAATCGCTGAAGCTTGAATCCGAATATCATCCGAACTAATTACAGTAACTAAATAAGATGTAGTACGTTTGCTACGATTGCTGATATCTATGCATAACAGAAATTTTAGAAATGTAGTATGAATACGACCGAGGAAATTGTGGTTCAAAAATGGCCCGAATCGCTTCGAGAAAAGGGTAGGCAGTGCCTCCGTTGACTCGACAGTGCACCAAAATTTTTCCAAATTTTGCTCTACTTTAGTTCTGGTAGTATTTTCCAGTTGCTGAAACGTACTGTAACCTCAGTCTAATAGATTCTTTGGTTTACATAATAACTCAACAGAAAATATTTTTGTTTCGCTAATTGTTTATCACTTTTCTCTTCCACGACCGTTATCAACAGAATGTTCTGAACAATTCAATTTCTGTGAGGTCGAAGTAACTATACAACGAAACCATAATAAGAACATTACAACTGAACCAGGAAATCTTCCGATTATATCTCCGAATGTCAAACACAGAACACAGAGTTTCGTCTGCATACTTATATCCATCCTCAGGTGTTTAGTGACCTGAGCAGGTTTACAGATACTCAGCAGCATTGGAGTCTTTGTGTTTTAACTGCGCGATCTGGCCAGAATTTTCAGAATATTGGTCAGCTACTGCTCTTTACCGCGTACCCTGCTTCGTCAGTAAAATTAAGAACTATATCGGAGAAGATAACTGAAATTATAATGAAAAAAAAATTCTTTTCACATGTAAACCTCTCTCTTTCTCCAGCATTTGAAGTTTGTTATTTGCATTTCTTCTTATAGCATTGTAAATCCAATCTAAAATTAGTGTTGTTTTCGTCACTGACCTTCACAATATTCTCAATGGTGTTAACGCAGCATTAAGAATAATATATAAACCTACTTCATTGTCATGACAAACCTAGCGAAATGATTGCAAATGAATAAGGGAAGAAATTTCTCACTTCAAAATCCTCCAAACCATATCCTTTACACCAATATGAGGAAAGGAAAGAGAACGATATTTCCACTGTGTACTACACCTTTGGTCAAGTTTTGATTTTTGCTCTCAGAATTGTTGATGTAAAGTCCCTTGAAAACGTTGTTGGTAGTTTCCTAAATCGTCTATATGGGTCTTTGCATGGAATTCGTGTGTACTCAAGTGATCATTGTATTTGCGGTGAAATGCGTATTTTTTTATACAAGTTAATTTTGTATTTAACACTATCAGTTTTAATTTTATGTCCAGTTGCACTTTTAATTTCGTTCTTAATGAATGTGTATACATTTACTTCAACGTTTTGGCTTGTAATCACGATCGTTTATAAAACATGCATTCGTTCTTTACTTGTGTGAGGTTATCATTTATTCTGGAGGTAACGTCAATGAACATCTGACAGTTGCATTCTGTGCAGATAACGAAACGACAGTTATTTGTGCTGATGAAGACAGCAGATCCAGTTGTCGAAACATTGTGGTTAAACAACATCATCTGGCTGAATATCCTGACCTACAAGATTATGTTGAAACTACGGTAAGTCCCAAATTATTCTACAACTCGCAGGCGTGTATTTTGATCAATAATATATAACTAATGAATAAACCTTTTTGTTATCCACTTCTAATTCTTATCAGTAGTGAATGGAGCCGACAGTAACACGATATTAAAAGAATTAACACCATGACTTTCATAAAAAAAAACAGCCTGAAATCCCCTATTCCGTCATAAGTTAGGGAGCTACAATGCTCTGGCACTTCAAAAACTATATGGGCGCATGCCCAACCATATGTCTGTCTGTGTGATTGTGCTAGGATGTTAATTTTCCATTACCGCAATTATATGTTTAATTTCTGTAGAGCAACAAGTAAAAACCAATCTAAAATGTCAGTATATCCATCAAGTAAAAGTTGGCGCGGATGTCCCTAATAATGGCAACAGGGCGTTGACCGAAATAGCTCCACTGCTAGTAGATGTCTTTGTAGATTTCTGCTAATTGGGTCTTCAAGGCAGTCATGAAACGTCACGGCAGCTTTTCTTTTCGCTCCGTCAATGGTTTTCTGTACAGTCACATTGCCATTAGCAACTTTACTGTTATTTTTCAGGTTGGGTGGCTTTGGGGACACAATTGATTTTCACGTTGGGGGAAAAAAGGTTATGGACGCCGCGATGCCCTTATATTTTAAAAAAAAATACATTTATGTGTTTGTATGGTTGGGGATTATCATCGTTAGCGTTAGCTGAGTTAGAAGCTGGACGATTTTCCCCAACTGATTGTCCGGTTTCTGGTGGCAGTTAGGGTGGAGCAGTATGGGTCTTGTGGTGGACCGCCACTTTGCTCAGTAGTCGTATTCTGTGGCAGCTTGGATAACCAAGGGTTGATTTTCTGATGGTTTCTCAGCGATTTTCTTCTTCCGCATTGTGGGTGTGGTTTGGTTGGTGTCGTCTTCTGTCGGCAGAGGCTTGCAGCTTTTAACTGATCGCGCATCCGCGCATTTACGTGCCACGCGGATGGGAAGATGTGTAGAGGCAAAACCCACGTCAGGCAAGGGAGGGGGTGGGGAGTTCAGAGGAGGCTAAAGTGTGCTACGTGGTTTATGGACGCTCCCTTGTAACAGTTTCCATAGACATATTTATCGTAACTACAAAACACTGCGATAAGTTTATCCGTTTGCTTTTACTGGAAGTCCATATTTTATTTTTCAGAGAGAGATGTACAGAATTACGTTGGTAGAAAATAAAACGAAGACAGAAATTAAAAGCTGTCTGCGGCAGAGCCTAGCATGAAGCATCCGCTCCGCAGAGGACGGGAGTGCGTGCTTGGCCGCTACGCACTCGCCCACGCACTAACAACTGCAGAGCTATCGACCGCAGGGCCGCCACAGATATTAATGATGTGCTCAGCTGAGTCTCGTACTGCCTTTGTCGCCTCAGTCCACTGCAGGATCCGAGTATGTCTCTGGTCGCTTAAATATCCCCAGCACTCTGAAACACACGTGCATCTGTTCTCTCGCTGAAGGTAGACGTTAATAATGTTGTTTGTGTGTGTAATGGTCAAGCAGATTACGCCAGAGAGCTAATGTTAATGGAGCAGCAAAGTAATTTCTCCGTCTACCCAACTCACCGTTTCCATTACCGCAAACGCTTTTATGTACTTGTCATTTCACTTAATATTGAGGACTGGAAGTGCGTTTTGATGTTTGAATAATGAACTCATCCTCAGGCTGCATATTGATGTGTTTTACTTAGAACTTAAATGATTTTATTTTTCAACGTCCAACCGATTTTTGCGAATCAAAATTACACTAAAATCCATGACTGACATCATTTCGGTTAAATCTTCCAAATTAGCCTGGGATTACACTACTTTTGACACACACAAACACACACACACACATATATATATATATATATATATATATATACGGTGGACGTTTTTGCTTTTTTTCAATCCCCGATAGGCCATAAACAAAAGACAAATGGAGATGGATTACCAAATGTTATGTACATTTATGGTTACTTTTCAACATTATCACTTTGATGATTAAGGCATTTGTCATGCCTGTCGACAAGCTGTCCAATACCCTCTTCTTCACAAAATGTTTCCGCCAATGGATTTAAATGAGTCATCACACTGTCTTGAAGGATTTCTGCTGCACTGTCTCCATCTGCTTGCAAAAAACGAATAACCCTTCGTAACTCCCACTTGGCGGGAGAACTGATCAACGCGGTCATGTTTCTGCGACTACAGCTTGGCACATAATGAAGTCACCAACGCGGCAACAACAGGGTGTGTGGTAGGGGAGATGCGTAATCGTTTACTGCCGCGCACATCACTCACCTGCGACTCGTCTGGTCTTTATACTGTGCAATCGGAGGGTACTTAAAAAAAAAAAAAAAAAAAAAAAAAAAGCGCCCCTTGTGTGAAAATTTCGAGAATGATATTCAAATAATAGCAAGGTTGGTAGTTAGTAGTAGCATAAAGGAAGAACCATGTCATTTGTAACAACTGCTTATATGTTAAATGAAATAGGTACGAGAACAAAACACGTCTTACAAAACAATTATAAATAATGAATTGTTTTCTAACAGAAACAAAAATATCAGAACAGCTCATTACTTTAGAAAACATTCACAGTTTATAAATATCACTGTGATAGGCAGTGTTGCTATCTAGCAGTAATGACAGTGAAGCCTATCAGCTAGACTCTGAACATGATTGTTCGAAATTTGTCCATTTACAGGTTGGATTTCCAAAAATACTTTTCATAATTAATGATGTTACCAAAGTGGAGAACTTACTCTTTTAAATGATGCCTCATTTGTCGATTTTGGTGAAGTATAAAGGTAGAAGATGGCTCGTCACAAAAGACACCTTTTAGAATATATATATATATATATATATATATATATATATATATATATATATATATTGGTGTTTGGCTTAACTGCTTCGATATGTCGAATTTTTCACCTTACAAACTCATGTTTTACGGAAAGGTCACAACAAAAGTAAAGAAAAAATGCTCATGCAGCTATCAGCTGTTGCCAGAACTGCAAAACTAATACAAAACTCTCAAACTGTTTGTTAATTCCTCCGATGTGACGTTAGCATTTTAACTCTTCTCCGTTGGAAAAAGTCGCATGAAATTTACGAACAGCAAATTTTCAGGCGGTGGTTTCTGCCAAGATTGGTTTCGTAGTAAACAAATACGGTATTTCGATATGGACGCCTCAGAACAAAATTTACGTATAACTTACAGCAAAGTTTTCTGTCTGGTTCTGGCTGCATTTAAACGAAAACCTCTTGGAGAAAACAAAACAATTTACCATCATATGATCCCTATACCGATATTTTTTGCAGTGCTTATGGCATTTTCCAGTTGCGCAGCCATCTCATATTTAGGCATCTTTAATTAAATTTCTGACCACTTTTCCACCAAATATGATTGGGAAACGTGAAAATGAAACCATTTTGAAGCAGTTAGTCCAAATTCAAAGAACTTTGTGTCATTTTTTGATAGGTGGAGTTAGTCGTGCAGGCAACTTAAGGCCAAGTACCGTTATATATGTATTACAAGTCAAAATTATATCAAAAGTTTAATTTTGAAGTGACGAACATTAAATAACAATGTCTCAAATAGATTAATGCTTTGCAACTGTGTCAAACACAACACTGATCACAGTTTTATGAATATAAACCGAAAATGTGCTAACTATCATAGGATATTAGATGAAGTAAAAAGTTTAGGTCTCAGTAATAGGTAGGCAAGGCGATTAATGTATCTATCTGCAATGATAAATGAATTTAAAAGTGTCTACAAAATCTTTTATTTCTAAAGAATGATAGTCAGCAAATTTTCGTGAAATTGCACGTTATGTAAGTTACTGTTAGTATGTCATCTGTAGTCGAAGTCTAGAATATTTTGGACACGGTATTAAGATACTCGTAAATCTGTACCCCCCACCCACTTTGTGAGCATTTAGTGAGAGACCTAGTGGGGAACCCTCCACCCGGTGAGCATTTGATGAGAAATCTGATGAGAGACTTGGGGACCCGAGATCAACCTCGAATTGTGGAGACATTTTTTTCAGCTCTACAGTTCTACAATACTGAAATGATGACGTGAGCTTTCAATGGACCCCCGCCCCCCTACTTCGTCGGAACCCTCTCCCATACTTGCGCTACGTAATAAACAGGCGCCCCTAAGATCAGAAAAAGCTTTGTAGGACCCTCACGAAGCAGATATCCTTAGCCGGATATGGGGTAGCCAGATTCTTTCCCTCTTACCTAACTTAAATCGTAATCCTACCGGGTGAAGGGAATATACAGTTCAGCGTAGAATCAGAATCACGCAACAAACTTAGTTACAGTCTTCAAGTTCATTTTCTCAATGCTTCTGACTGTAAGTGTATTTGGGTAGATGATATGATAAGTTTATTTTAACGGTAGTGCCTTGTTCATGTTGTAGAGGTAACGGTGGACTACTCTATTAGCCTGTTCAGGACTACTGTTCTGAAACCCACCAAGAAAGCTACAAAGTTTAGTTATTTGGCATAAGACACATTTGGAAATTACATCATAGCAGGATTAAAAAATAAACGTAAGAAATTTAGAGCTTCTTATCAAGTTCTTGTCCGTAGTTATTGTTTCCTTAGTTGCGTTCAGGAAACCAGCGAAATTTGTTCGCGTCATTGACATATTATGATTCACGAATGTCCCTTCGGCTGTACTGAGAAATAGCCTCTACAAGCTTTTTTAAATTTTTTTATTTTTTAATTTTTTTTTAACAAAAAAGGTTTCCTTGACCGTACTTTTGACGTAAGCCAATTGTATGATTCCCTCTTCACAGTATCCAAATAACATAAGATCATTTTATCTTTCACTCAGTCCTTTCACCTGTTACTGATCGAGCTCATTTTGAAATTTAATTCACCCCGAGTCTGTTGAAAGTAGCTCTTCACCCTACAGTGACTATTCTCTTTGGTAACCGTAAAATAATTCATTCTCTCCACGTATTTAAATAGGAATTTCTTTCTAGCTCTCAAAGCGAATTAACAATTCTGTTGAATTTACAAGAACTTCTGACCTTCATAATTTCTTATCTTCGCCATCACAAATCATTGCAACCCTACAGTCATTTATTTCTTATTGCTGCCTTCTTAAACTCTGTGCCAATCCTTTTTTCTGGCTATATGCTTCGTCGACGTAGAAGACACTGGGGAGGGGTTGGGGAAGGACTAGGGGAAAGGAACTGGAAGGTATTAAGGCTCATTCCAACGACGCGTGGTATGCAGTGCGCGCCTTTCATCTTTTACCGCCTGGCGGTGGGTCGAGGCGTGCCGTACCTGCTAGCATATGCGGCAAAGATGAAAGGCGTCCCCATCCACGCGCCGAGGGACGTGCCGTGGGAACGTACCTTTAGGCCATCGCATTTTGAAGGAACAAACCCGGTAATCGCAGGTAGTGATTTGCGGAACTAACGGAAGATCGATATCTAGATGGCTGAACGGAGGTTCGATCCTAGGTCCTCCCGAATGCCAGGCCACTCGCTAATCCACCACAGCCGTTCTCTGTGCCAGTGACTCACCTCAGATTGCATACTCTTTAGACTTCTTTAATCAAAAAACATCAATCAATATTGTACTTATTATTATATAATACGAGACATATAATGTTCAAATGTTTACTCCAACTGTCACCTCACATCATCCTAGAATCAGTACATAAGAATGATTAGGAAGATGCTCATTGTACTTCGAGACATATAGATTTAAGCGAAGGCTCTATGTACGACAAATCATTATGTTGCCTTACGACCATTTAACAATATGAGACCACTCGAATAAGTGATCTTCTTATTAAACACATGTGCTAAAATTATACATTTATCCACTTCTTAACAAAAAAGAAAAAGTGGATCACCCAGAAGAGGAGAAGGAAACGAAATGTGACGCGATTTGAGAGGGCATGCAATGTTATTTCAGTTATTACGAAATCGAGTCAAATTTGTAAAGAATTCGGCAGTATGATCCTACTGATCAGTATGACGAAGCGGGTCACTGCATGCAGTAATTCAGTTTTGAAGGGGGTCATAAGGCCATTGTATTGACCCACAACTTTTTTAAATGGTTATTGATATCTTGGATAATGCCACTGGGTTGGAGCTAGTCGCAGACATGTTCTACCTGGGGCGGATCTTGCTGGTCACGGAAGTACCTCAGTATCTCGCAGACAGTTCACGGAGACCAGTTTCGCTGTACTGCTGATGAGCGGTGTTGCACTGGGTTAGCGATCGTCGGAAAATATGGAGGACACGTTGGGAGAAGTCCCATTCTTCGAGCGTTTTGGAGAGGCACAGCGGTGTTACCCTGGCTGATGTGGAGACCCATCGTGTAAGACTTCAGGACATAGCTGGAAGCTATTGATGGAATTCTGGCGTCAAAACTGTACGTTACGGACATCCTGCGGCCACATGTGGTATCTGTCATGCAACAGTATCGTGGAGCCATTTTTCAGCAAGACAATGCTGGTCCACATACGGTAGTTCCTATCAACTGAGTGATGTTAATGTATTGCGGAAGTCAGCACGAAAGTGGCAAAATGGCTTTTTAACTACCGAGCTTGCTGTGTGAGGCTTCGCTTTAGAGAAGACGTGGGTTCGAATCCCCGTCCGCCCCAGATATGGGTTTCAATGGTTTTCCGAAATTACTCCAAGCGATTGCCTGGAAGGTTCCTTTAAAGGTCATGGCAAGAATTCCTTCTCGTTCTTTGCCTCCGTCTCTAATCACCACGACTTCGACGAGGTGTTAAGCCATAAATAGTTTTTTACTCGCAGGCATGTTTTGGAACAACTATTTAGAAAAGTACATAACTATGTTTGGTATTTATTTATTAAGTGAGTATATTTTTCTTTTTTTTGCTTCGTTTTGGAGTCATACTCGACTCCAAGCTCTCTTGGCAACCACATATAAATGAACTTAATGAAGTACGCAGGAGGGCCAGCGGAAGACTGCATGATCTCTACTAGGGATGTTCATCCAGAAAATACATCGATGTTTTTTTCGATGTGATGCATCGAAACGTTGCATCGATGTTTTCGATCCATCGAATAAAAACATCGATATATATATATATATATATATCGGTTAATAAAGGTTAGGAAAGCTTAAAATTGAGACAAAGATTAGGAAACTAGCAAAATTAATTGTTGTTTGATTTCCAGTTTCTTTGAACTAGTTTGTGATAATCGGTCCAAAGACTGAAATCTTCCGATGTTTTGTCTGAACTATCCGAATCAGATTCTGTTGGAATTTCTTCCAGCTCCCTCTTCATCATATCTTTGATCTTTTGAATAGCATTTGAAGCCATCGGGTCTTCAAAATGTAGTTTTTTGAACCGTGGGTCCAATAAGGTCGCGATAACTAAAGACGAAACTTGTTCGATAGCACCCATCCGTTTGTTGATTTCTTTTAGGACGAGCTTATGTACTTCCATCACTAAAGGTTCATTAGTTTCAACTGATTTGAGTTTTGAAAGCATGCAGTGTACTAAAGGGATCACTTTACTGCTGGTACAATATTTATCCCCAGATATTTCTTTAGTTGTTGCCTCAAGTGGGCGTAGTATGTTAAGAAGAAATGACGCGATATTTAATTCCAAACTAGTCAGCATTGGAGGTGCTGTTTTATGGCAAATCAATATATCACTTACATCATTTTTAAGCTCCAAAAATCTTTGAATCATATAATATGTGCTATTCCAGCGTGTTCGCAGGCCTTTTATTAACTTTATTTCAGCACTTACTGACTTTCTCAAATCGCTTGCCAAACAACTGTGTTTAAAGGAAGTAACAATGGTCTTTATTTTTGACAGTATTTTTTCTAAAGGTATTTTGAGAATATTTTGAGCAACTAAATTAAGTGTGTGAGCGAAACAAGGGATGTGCTTCTTCTTTCCAAATCCTAATTCCACAGCTTTTACCATATTCGGGTCGTTATCAGTAACGACCGCAGAGACTTTGTCCGTATCAAATCCCCAATCGTTGCAGGTCTTAAGGAGCATGTCTGCTATATATTCCGATGAATGACTTTCATTGAGTTGATAAACTCCTAATTTCATTGATTCGAACACTGTGTCTAGACCAAAATGCGCTATGACACCCAAAAAGCTGCGCATCTGCATGTCTGACCATATATCACTTGTTAATGTGAGGTGTTCAACATTTGAGAATTTTGATTTTATTAATGTTGCCAAGACGTCATACTTGTCGTCAAGCCACCGTGTCACAGTTGCTCTGCTGGGTATTTTATAATGAGGAGCAGTAACTTTAAGCAAATTTTTGAAGCCTACTAGGTACATTTAGCCTTGCCCTAAGGTGTAACTCTGCCCTTCACTGTCGGGAAATTTCATGTCAACTGTAATTTTTTGTTGTTTTATCAAAATTAAATTAAATGAAAAATGTGATGTTATTTTGTAGGTGACAAAATAAAATATAGCAATAAAATTTACTGTTTTTTGTTTTGCTTTAAAACCAATCATATCGCTTAGTTTTTTCTTGTTTTATGCAAGTTAAAAGAAAAAATTTAATGTGATTTTGTAGGTGGCAAAAATAACGTATAGGCGATACAATTTTTCAGTTTTTGTTTTGCCTTAAAACTAATCGTGTTGCATATGTATTTTTTTTATTCAAGTAAAAAAATGTAATTTGATATTTTAGGTGACAAAAATAACGTATAGTAATACAATTTTCTATTTTTGTTTTGCTTTAAAACTGATTCTATCGCGTCGAAGAAACGCATGTGTTCTTTCGATGTATCGAATGAAAAACATCGATGCATCGATAAACATCGAAAATAAACGATGCATCGGATTGATTCGATGCATCGAATAGTAAACATCGATGTTTTTGATACATCGATGTATATCGAGTATCCCTAATCTCTACCCCCTGCTGAACAGAACCAGTGCGCTACCACCTGCTCTGGGCGTGAAGATTTATCTCACACTGGTCAGGCCAGTCCTCGAGTATGCCTGCGGTACGCGGCGGACGAACACGTCAACCGGCTGCAAGTTATACAAGTTCCTTCAAAATGCCATAGCCGATTACCTTCTCGTCCTTGTACTCAGATTTTTCCTGCTTTAATGACGTTGACGAGGCGTGAATCAATGTGGTTTTCGAAGAGTTTATGTTCATGATAAGAATTGGCACGATTTAACTTTTTAAACTGTGATTAGAAAAATGATATATATTAAGGTATTTAACCATAATTGGTCAATATAATTCCACCCAGTTTTCTGAATGAACGGACAAGATATAATAACCGCCTAATTATATTTATTGCTTCAACGTTTAGTGGTCACAGAATGCCTCAAATAGTATTTTAAGGGTAAAAAAAAAAAGTAATTCGTATGGCACTATTTGCCGGAATATCCCCGAAGGCTACGGTGCCTAGTGACAGAGTTTTCAATTTACCGCGCATGAGCATTTCACTTGGCTAATACGGAAATCGCACCGGTTAAATATGACCTACAGTTATAGGCCTATGTGAAATCAGAATCACGTGGCGTCCTAGGGTACTTCACATAAAGAAACTAAAGCTTCGGCTGAGGTGAAACTCATGTTAAAAGTCCGTAAAAATGTCTGTCGAGATCGGGAACATCTGAGACCATATAAGATGTAGCCATAACTGTTGGATTTCAGTCATCTAGAGCACCATCCAAACACTCCCAGGAAGCTACGAAACGTTTTAATGGAGTGTGGATGTGCCACTGAAAAGTTCTACCCATCTCATTTACATTACGGCATTTCAATGTTAAACTTAATCTGCTGGAGTGGTGAGCACGCTCCAAGTTAAGTTCAACACCCTCCTTAGGAAGATACTCATTTCGCTTTGCTTTCACACAAATTGTATTTGGTAATAGGAATAAAATAACGATAAATTTAATCAAAAATTAAACTCATAAAGATGTGTTTGCTTATGCTTCTGATGTGTTGCTTAATTCTCTTTACAAGTGGGTAAACCATACAGTAATAGATCGGTTTTAGTACTATTACTCCGTGATTCATTACAAAGTGTGTGGCGCAGAGTGCGTTGCACCCATCCTTAAATCAAAACGTATGTGGGAAGTGATGTACGGGAAAAGACAAGTGGCACCCATAGGCTATCTTTTAGCTTGTAGGATAAATCATGGATGAAAAAATAAACACTGTAAACAACTACCATGCTTTGGTTGTCTAACTATATATATATATATATAATAAGCTTGGCACCATCCACAATTCAGCAACCCAAACAACACCCTTGTGTCGCTTCTCTAAGTGGAAATAAGGAACAATTATCCCAAAATTTACCTTTGAAAACTGAGCCTGCTGGGAAAGTTTTTTTTTCTTATGGCTCTACGCCTTGTCGACATCGAGGTGATTAGAGGCGTGAAAGGACTAGAATCAAAGAATTAGAAGGAATTCGGCACTGGCCTTTTGAAGGAACCGTCCCGGCATTAGCCTTGGGAAACATTGGAAAATCAAAATCTGGATGCCCGGACGGTGATTCGAACTCATGTCCTCCCGAATGCGAGGCCAGAATATTACCGCTCAACCAACACCCTCGGTGTTGCCGTGTAAGCGCTTATGTTGCATCTAGGTGATCAGCAAAACGGAGTTTAAGATCGCCATCCTAATTTCGGTTTTCCTTGGTTTACTGAAATAACTCCAGTCGAATGCCAGGATTAATAGATCATGTCAGAATTCCTTCCCGTTCCCCCCCCCCCCCCCCATCCTCTGCCGGCTAAAATGAGCTCGAGTCGTAAATTAACAAACAAAAAATCCGGGTTGTGATGTATGAAATTATAAATGCATGATCAGTCGCGAGCAAAGTAGTCCACTTTTTCGGCGTAAGGTTCTTACATTAACACTGGCCAGCACTGTGACAGAGGAAAGGGTGAAGGGTGAAGAAGGCGAAGAGAAAAGCAAAACGCTGAATAGGCTTTCCGGAGAACGTGTTGTCTGTAGGTTTGGGAACAGTACTGTCCATCATATAGTAAGCATACCCTAAATATTCTCTTACGGAAATTTACTAACCCATATCAACACATTTGCAGGGACAAGAGAGGCAGAAGACGTTGCTGTTTCTGTACAATATGTATGTAAAGTAGGACCAACTTGGTAACACTCTTTATACCTTATGGTCTTACAGAAGTAATTTGCAATAAAAGAGCGTAGAAATTGAAAAATGATTTGTCAATTACAAATATATCAGAAAATTGGAACCTTTCGGAGGTAATTTGTTTAGAAGTAGAAGATGGCTAGAGATAATATAGCTGCTTCTTTAGTTTCATCCTAACAGTTGATTTGCAGCAACTTAGTAATCTCTTTTTTTCAGTTCGCTGTAAGAATTGAAACTAACTTATCTTATGAATTGTATAGCTCTTACATAGAGCCGTCAGTTCATATGATAGTGTGAACATAAAAGATACGAAACTTTATAGAATACGTGCTCGACACATAAGATACACAGAAGGTAGCCTTTTTTTCAGAGAATTTTTTCTACCATTCTACATGAAGTAAATAAATTATCCAAATCTAACAAAATCTGAACACATCTTTGAAAGTACAAAATTTTCTTAATCCATAACTATAAGAGTATCGTATTCCAGAAATTTACCTCAAATAGACAATATCTTCGGTATATCAAAACTGTATCTGGAAAGCACTTCTGAATGATTTCAATCCAATAACTTCGATTTCCACGCCGGAGGTTGTGATAGCAGTCACGTTTCCTGACTGTATTGAGTTGTGACCGTCAATGTGATCGGACCTGGGAGAAACCCTTAAGGGAGTGGATCGTAAAAACGAAGTCGTAAAATTCTTACAGAAACATATATGTGACATTGCGAACAACTATAAAAGATAAACGTCACCCTGCAGTTCGTACCACTAACAGGATTATATGACAGCAAAGAAACATTCCTTGCACCAATTAAAATACTGGTAATTTTGCCGTAATATTGAATTTATTAACTGCTAAATACATCTTTTCATTCGGATGAGATAAGAACTCAGTTACCATCACATTTTCAGAGACAAATCATAATTCTTTCTCACATTATCACAGAAAATGGAAAACGTGAACTCTTCTATGAGTGTCAGTAAACACTTTAAAGATTTTGATAGAATTCCTGAGGGTCATCCTTCGGCACCGATACATAATTCCAGTGAAGTCGTATTACAATAAACACGGTATTTTGTGAGAAACATAACTTTCTCCTCCAGAGCGTAATGGTTGACCTGTAACGCTCTGACCTCGCATTCTGAAGAAAATGGGTTTGAATCCACGTCCGGCCATGCAGATTTCGGTTTTTCATGTTTTCCGAAATCACTCCAAATGAATGCCGGCATGGCCAAATTCAATTCCATTCAGAGCTCCCAGTACTTTTCCTCCTCTAATTATCTGGACATTGACGAGGTGCTAAGGCACAAGATGGAAAATAGTTTTTCCGAGTTCAAGTTCTAGCAGCTCAAATGCAATACCTGTATAGAAAAATGTTTGCTAGTGGAAATATAAGGTATTTGTATGTAACTTTGAAAGTTTCAGGTTCCTATGCCGTCAGGTTTTTTTTTTTTTTTTTTTTTTTTTTTTTTTTTTTTTTTTTTTTTTTTAAAATTGAGATATCAAAATTGATTAAACTTCCTACCGTTAAAATTGTTTCTACCAAACGTTGCAACTGTATTTGAATTCAACATGAATTTTACAAACATTTTTTGGCCTGAAATATGGGAAATTACTTGTAAAGGGTTATAAAATTGTATTCCGAACGGAATTTGTGAGTAGATATTTTACACATACATGAAGAAGTAGATTAATCAAATATGAAATCAACAGTTGGATTTTTATGTTGCACAGCAGTTTCACTGTTGTGTCACTGCAGATATTACTAACGGCTACGATGCCTGTGAAGAAATATAACCACAAGTTGATTGAAGATATTTATCCCCAAGTGAATAGTTCGGCTACCAATTGGCAGAATTTTAACTGTCCGTGTCTTCTGCCTCTGCTTTAGGCTCTACACTAGTGGAAGAAGTGAAGTGTTGCCATCTATATTCGAAGTTTGTAACTATGTTCTGTGTGTGAGAAGTGTGTTTTTGTTTGTGAAATGTGTAATTTACGAGAATTGCGAGAAACTGACTGAAACCACAATCTGAATGGCAGGTACGCGTGCCCGGTTCTGTTGTACCCCTTTATTCAGAGTGACAAGAAAAACACTTTCGGAACTCGAGCCGTTGCCTCTCATAACCCTACGCTGCCATTGCCAGAAATTCGATACTTGTGGTCCGTCCTAGCATTCGCGAAGCAGCTTGCTTGAAATCCTAAGCCGCGTACTCACTAGCCAGCTGTAACTGTAACCGTTGCACGTTACTGTTACCATATACGATAGTGTGCACATGGCTCACGAGCCTGCCGCGAGCGGAACGCGTTGCATTCTCAGAAAGCCGACGATGGTCGGTTTTTGCTGCGAATCAAAGGGCGCTCGCAGTGCGCTCGTGGACGTCGAGAGTGAAGGTTGTTGCACGCTGCGAACCTACCAGTATCCTCAAGAGTCATGAGTGAAAAGACAGAAGATAAATATCTTCAGTTGATAGACGCCTATAAGGAAAGCAGTGTCCTATGGAACCCCAAGGGTAAGGATTACTACAAAAAAACATTTGAAAGAAGACGCCTGGGCCAAAATTGGAGGTGGTATGATTGAAATAGGGGAATTATTATTATTCATCATTAATAAACAAAATATTTTATTTTTAGGTGGAGGACCTCAACGGTAACTCAAAAACCGACAGTGACGCTGCACTACGTGAACCATTCAACAAAAAGCTAAAACCATATCCCAAATTACAAATGCTGAAAGAGGCTTCCAGAATCCTGAAAGATGCGGCAGATAAACCGAAAAAGGATACGGAACTACGGTCTTTCTTTCACTTTATCTAGGAAAAAATGTAAAAACAATAGCAGGGAAACAAAAAATGCAATTCAATATGAAATATTTCTGATAATTGTGGGTGCTGGTCAAGGATATTACGACTCCACACAAAATTATCGTAATTACTCCACTACGCAAGCGCCACACTCTTCAGCTTCTTCCTCCACTATAAATCAAGATATAGTTCGCCCTTCCACTTCTTCCCCAAATCAAAATAAACAAACTCCTCTGCGGAATCCACCTTACTACCCGTACAGCAACAATAGCGAGTATTCGTCAGATATGAGTTTAGAAAATTATGTGTGAATTTTTTAAATAAATTACATTATTATTTTTTATTATTGAATAAAGGATTACATTGATTTGTTCTTTCAATGTTCCTATCAGCGCCTGGCACAAAATGCAAAACAGCTATTGTAAACTTGTAAAAGAATCACTAATAGCTAAGTATATCAGCATCGCAGCTAATCTGTCTTGAACCGACACTGATTCTCGGAACGAAGTGTTTCTTGGTTCTATCTTGGGCCCAATTATGTTTCTTAGATATTCAAAATCAGTTGGAGAGATTCTAGTGAAATTTTTGCTCTTCTGTTTATTTCTTAAAACAAGATTTAGACCACTTCTTTCTCGATACTTTCCATGAATACGCCATCTTTGTGGCCGTTTATAATCATTCAGTAAAGCATCTACAGGTATGTATACTGCACAAGTGAGAGACACTTCCTCCGACATGGTATAGCTCCAAACGAACACTGCGGATAGAGTCGGCTTGTCGTTACGGTTACAGTGAGCGTACACACTAGAACCTCGTAACAGTATCCGTTCGGTTACAGTCACAGCTCGCTAGTGAATACCTGGCTTTAACGTGGCCATACATGATCGCTGCATAAGTCCAAATGGAGCGATGTCACTCAATTATCGTATCGTCTATGGGGAAATTGATGTGGGTAACGTGGACTGACAAGATTATTTGGATAACCGGTCAATTCAATATCCATCAGTTTCGTCCATCAAGCCAACTGAAGGTGTGTAGGGAAAACCACGTGGAGTGACGTCAAGCCATCTCTGCAATCGGCTGGTGTACGGTGAAACCGCGGTCCAAACACTTCTCATTAAGCTACCGACCACCGAAGAGACAACATCAGTGCCTTGATTGGACAGTACTAGATAGCACCATTTCATTTTAGTTTTTGAATTCGGTATAGAAATATTTGTCTTGCAAGTTGTGAAATATTATTTGGAATTTATGTATTGAAAATAATATTGTTTTTAAATTTAATAAAGTAATATTTAGAATGTTATTATTTTCTTATTTCCTTTTTATCTCAATATGACTTTGCGTCGGAGATTATTAAAAAATATTAAGACCTACCATGCTTATAGTAAGTCTCTAATCCTGACTACTATGACAAAATAAAAGTGCATATGGCGACAGGCCAATTGATATTGTTGTTTAAAAATAAAGTCATAATGCAAACAGAGAAAATTAATTCTTTGCAATATTGTTTTTAAAAAGAACATTACATAGGGTAGAATCTTCAATTTTATATGGGGCTACTTGTTTAAATATGTTGTTTTACAACATGTGACGTACAGTTACTAATTTCAATAACTCTGTTTTACATTCATTTTGCAGCGTTTCTATAAGTTTTCGCAGTGTACTGGATGTTTATTTAACTCTCGGCATTTCGTATTCAGAATTCGATAACTTTAAATATCTTTTAGAACTAATTCAGTCTCATTTTAATTATTATTTGGCACAATTATATTGTTGTATGAGACATGAGAGAACCGCGTCCTCTTCAATAACTAATCTTTCAACCATTTAGTCCTGTTTTTAGTTTTCTTTAAAATTAAACAAGAGCTCAGGGCCTAGGAGTTGCCAGTGTTATGTTTATCACACCATAGGAACGTCTGGAAAGATGAACTAGGATACTTTCCCGTAACCTACCCGAGCGTGATACTGTTAGTAACTTTTTTTGTTTCTGTAAGTATGGATAATTGTGATATTGTTTTTAACTGCTTTACGTCGCTCAACAGCGAGGTCTTTAGAGACGGGAAAGGATGGGACAAGGAATGGGAAGGAATTCGGCCATGGCCTTTTTAAGGAAGCATCCCGGCATTTCCCTGGAGTGATTTGGAAAACCACGGAAAACCCAAATCTGGGTGCCCGGACGGGGATTCGAACCGCCGTCCTCCCGAATGCGAGGCCAGAACGCTAACCGTTACACCACCACACTCGGTGAAACTGTGATTTGATTCGTATTCATGAAGACTGGAAACTAGACTAGCGCGAATATGGATGACTGGAGTGATGGTGTATGTGCTACGCTTTTGGATGTCATGACATCCAAATGCAGCAATCGTGTATAGCCAGCTTTAAAATCGTGATCAGTATGGCCGTAAAATCTCACTGAACGTTATTCCGAACATTTTATCCATCCCCGAGTCCACAACTCTTGCTCATTAAAGTGCACAAGTCATACGAAAACATAATTTCGCGTTGTGAAAAAAAAAACCTGTATGTTCCTCTTTAAAGTTATGAGGATCTCGCGTACTGTAAATCAAGACGGAAATGTTGGTTTATGTGCGTTGGCCCGCGGCCGGGATATTAAAAGGCAGTTAGAAGATTTCGTGCGTCTGGGTCGGCGTGCGTTTGACGTGAGCACAGTACTAACTCATATCTCGAGAGAGACGCTTTTTGTCGGCGCGGTGGAAGAATGCCGGATTTATTGCATCGATTGAAGTCGAGAAATGACAACCTGACTGAATCGCGGCGCGCTGCCAAAATGTTTCATCCCATACGATCACCCCTCGCTCAGTGTCATACTCCTAGAATATTTCCTTCTTTCTTATCGTTACGCATAAACACAACAGAAAAAAAAATCTTATTTATTATGTGAAATAACTTTCATTACTTAATCTTGTTTGGCCAGTTAAACCTCGTCCTTCATGAGGTACCAAACGTAATGCTTAAGATTTTAAGAGTTCTAGTGATACGTAATGAATTGTTTAATGTTTTCTCTGGAACAATATTGCGATGTTAGAGCTTTTTTTAAGGGCAGGAATTCTGTTCAGTTGCCTGAGAGAGACTCCAGAATAATCTTCACAAGTGCTGCTTTGTGAGGGGTTAGTTCGAATTATTTTTAGAAGCAAAATGTGTTCTTAGAGACGTAAGAGATGTAAGCCAGTTTTCATAGTATTAGACCGTAGACGAGGAGTCATGAGATGGTAAAAAAATTCTTCTTTCCTGAAGAACCTGTGAACCTCTATCAAAGAGGTCGACGGCAGAATGGAGAAAAAATAAATATTATACAAAAAGAATTGTTGAAAGTTGTTCCATTACTTCAGTTGTCACGAAATCAACTTCATCTTCTGAAAAAGCTTTTCCCGTCTCCGCGTTTAGGAGTTTACCGTGTCTGATATTTATTCCACCATGGGAACGTCTGGGAATACGAACTAGGGTACTTTTCCGTGGCCTTCCCCAGTGTGGTAAGTTTTTTTTTTTTGTAAGAATGGGTGACCATGATAGTGTGTGTGTGTATTTGAGACTATTTTTGCGCGTGTTTGGGTGAGTGTGTGTGTGTGTGTGTGCGTGCGTGTTTGTGTGCGCGCGTGTTTGTGTGTGTGTGTGTGTGTGTGTGTGTGTGTGTGTGTGTGTGTGTATGTGAGCTGCAGTGTAGAGCATGTTGTTTGTGTTGTGGATGAGAGATGAATGGAAGTGAGAGGATGAAATCCGTTCAGGCCTAGTCTTCTGAAAATCACCGTAAGATCAGTCACATTTAACGCCCCTATCCGACGGACGAATCATCACCTACAGTATTGTATACCATCGCTCCATACGCACTGCGGGGAGGTTTGGGATTTTGCCCAGTACTTTCGCGCACAATTTAGTGATTAGATATTGTGTACCAACACCTATCCTATCCTGCCGACCAAGACCTAATGACGGAAATTTCTTCCACTACGAGGACTCGAAACCAGCTAACCCCATGTCAGTGCCGGACACTATCACGGTGTCGCAAACGACTTAGTGAACGGAGCGGGCTTGCAATCACTATAAAAGACAATAACATAAAATTTAAAAAAATTCACATATGTTAGGGCGTTTAGACGGGGTATGTAGAGAAAAATTCTTTGGATAATTTTCATGGGTATAAAATGAAAGGTAACGGCCAACCGACACTAAAAAATTTGAAATTTTCTGTAATTTTGCGGAAAACAGATAAAGTTACAGTTTTCACACCCCTTTATTTTCAAAAACTACTAATATTTCAGAATTTTGTGCTGGTACGTTAACTTCCTAAAGTTAACAGGAAAACTATAGCAATCTTTCTAGAATTATTGGTTTTATCAAACCAACTAAATAAATAATCAAAAGAAATTTGATAGTTTATAAGAAAAATAAATTGTATCTTAGGAATAGAGTAATAAATATCTCGTGAAAATACATTTTAAAAAATTCTAAATTTTTTGTTCCACTACAATTTTTTCGACTGATTTATTATTTTGCGTTTATTTTAAAAATTATGTATACCATCTAAAAGTAAATTTCTTTAAGTTTATAACGAATTCTATTTAAAAATATTTTTTTTAATGAATTTTAAAAATTTTATATAATATAAATTTTAAAAAATCCATTTAAATAAAAAATCGTAGTGAGGAATTGCCAGCGCTTAGATTAACTCGCAGGCAATTTTTTGTGTGTTTCTGAATAAAAAAGGTCACGGGATTCCTACAGCTCCTGATGTTTCTCATTGGATTCCCATTACAACCGTTGGCACTAGGATAAATGTAATGGGGTCAGCGTCACGCTCCGACCCTTTTCCTTTACCTTCCCCCGCAGTTTCCTCCCAGGTACTCATTGGACAGCAAGTTGAGTTGGCCAGGGGATCCGTTCCGGACATTCAGCTTCGAGGAAAAAATCCTCGGCTTCGTCGGGGATCGAACCCCGCTCGTCGGGCTGCAGTCAGACGCTCTACCGCCTGAGCTACGCATTCTGAATGTTCGAGAGTGAGTCAAATAAAAACCTTAAATTTGTAATAAAAAATCGAAATTTCACGCCGTTATCCTGTAAGTTGGTAAGCGTGCTACAAGCAGCGTGCAGAATGACCTGTAGGTGGCAGATGCACAAATACCGTCGCAGTATCAGTATAAAGATGGCTGCCCCACTTGAGACTTGCACTAGGGAAGAACAGCGTTCTGTTATTCAGTTTTTGAGTAGTGAAGGTGTGAATCTATTGAAATTCATCGAAGAATGAAGGTTCAGTACGGTGATGCATGTTTGTCACAGCACCAAGTCTACGAATTGACTAGGAAGTTCGCAAATAGTGTGACTTCAGTGGAAGATGCTCCTCGTCCAGGTCAGGCACAACGAGTTGTGACTCCACAGAACATTGCAGCAGTTGAAGCCATAGTGATGGAAAACCGCCGAGTGACACTGAACGACATTGCAGCATGTTTAAAGATTAGTCATGGTTCAGCACACCACATTGTGCATGATGTGCTCCAGTTTCACGAAGTGTCTGCAAGATGGGTGCCACGGCAGCTGACTCCTGAAATGAGAGAACGACGCGTTGATGCTTGTGAAGAATTTCTTCGGTGCTTCGAACGAGAAGGTGATGGCTTCCTTGCAAGAATCGTTACTGGGGACGAAACCTGGGTTCACTTCCACCAACCGGAAACGAAGAGAGCGAGCAAGGAATGGCGCCATTCCTCATCACCAAAACCAAAGAAGTTTCGAACAGAACCATCAGCAGGGAAGGTTATGCTGACTCTCTTTTGGGACGAAACAGGCGTCACTTTGGAGCATTACATGCGTAGAGGGACCACTACCAGTGCATCATACACAGATCTCCTAAAAAATCATCTTCGGCCTGCAATCAAATCAAAGCTACGTGGATTGCTGTCATCAGGTGTCCTTTTGCAACATGACAATGCAAGGCCCCACACTGCCCGTACAACAGTTGCAACAATCACAGACCTGCATTTTGAGTGTCTTCGTAATCCACCATACTCACCAGACCTTCCTCTAAGTGATTTCCATATGTTTGGACCACTCAAAGAAGCAATGGGAGGAAAGAAGTTCCGTTCTGATGAAGAGGTACGCCACGCGGTGCATGAGTGGTTGCGCGGACTACCAAATTTATGCATTTTGTAAGCGCTGGAGGACTTGGATTGAGCGTGGGGGAGATTATTTTGAAAAGTGATACAGCTTTGTACCACTTCTGCACAATAAATATTATTTTAAAAAATATTTAAGGTTTTCATTTGACTCACCCTCGTATGTGTAAACCATAGAACGGTTTTTGTAATTTATTTGATATTGAATAAACATTTGAAAGATAACAACGTAATAATAATAATAATAATCTAGAATTACCACGTAAAAACTGAGATGAAGAGAGAGAATGTGAAGTACATCACGAGAAACGGGGTCCAAGTATGAGAATACTGCTCGGTGGGACCATATAGTGACTTATTGCATGAGGAGCCATGGCAGTAAACAGGTATTATCTTAGAAGAATATAAATTTGTTACCATCCAACGTAATAAAAATGGAACAAACTTGAGCCTGTGTTGTTACAAAGGTTGATTTTATCTGCTTATTCATATTAATACTGTAAATAACTCCAAAACACGTGTAGTAACGCAGGAGGTTCAAGTGTTGGATACGAGCTTAGCTCCCCTAACAGGGCACTTAGCTGATTAATACATCTGGATCGATACGATCGTCAGAGTGCTTACATAAGCTCTGAAAAAGTCGCGTTTTGCATGTGGAGGGTAGTGTCATTCTACCGACAAACTCATAATTCATGCAATACTAATTCCTTTTAAACATTCAACCTACAATGCTACTGGGTAGTTTATAGTTATTGCATCCCGGCGTTTATAGCACATCGGCTTTTAGGCGGTATTGACTTTCAGATTAATGCAAGATTCTTTACCGCTTTTTACAAAACAGAACGCGTTAGAACGAAAGTACTACTAACGAGATTCACGAAAAATTGAGTTCACTTCTTCAGGTGCTGTGTTATTATACCAGTGACGTGTAAATCATGACGATAGAAACTGTAATCAACAGAAAACACCAATTAAATGAAATAATATGACTGGTTTGTTTGCTAACTGGTTGGCTACACCTTCAACTGATCTTGAATAGGTCATTGGTTCGATTGACTTTAACGCAGGAAATTGTTTTATACATACACACACACACACACACATATATATATATATATGGCCTTCGGTGTTTTCGACCATTTAGCCAGCTCCAATTTGTTTACGTTGCAACTGCTGTATCAGAAATTCACTATGATATTGTGGACACTACAGTGAGGACAACACAAGACGAACACAAAACTTATTAAAACCACCCATGCCCGAGGCCGGACTCGAACCGGCGGCCTTGCAATGCGAAGCCAGCGCGCTAGCCACTACACTGCCAGGACCGGCTAGCAGGAGGTTTAATCACGTCTTTTGTTGCGTGTCGTCCATACTTTATCATACATTACAAGAAAACGAAGATTGATTGAGTTGATGAAAACACTTGGAGGTGGCTCGATGATCTGTTCAGCGGGGAAAAAAAAAAAAAAAAAAAAAAAAAAAAAAAAAACATAATGAATGAGGGGTAAAAAATTGATTTCGGTTTTTTTTACAGATTTTCCATGGCGTGGACATCCGAATGAAAAGCGTATGCAATGATTGAGAGATAAATCGGCTGTGGTTTTCATGAAGGAACAATCTCGGTATTCGGAAAACCATAGATAACCGAAATAATGAAGGCCAGATTGGTAACAGAACACTCGTCCTTCCAAATCCAGCCCGGAATACCACCATTGATCTCCCAGTATCAGGATCATCATCATAAGGTCAACTGTTGGTTATTAAAAGAGCTTCGGTTAGAATTCCAACTGATGTTGCAGTTTTCATAGTTCTTAACATAATCTTCATCTCTTCCAATTGTTCGACTGTGGATATAAGTCCCTTACGAACTCTCCATGGTTCAGATTCTCCTTTAAGATGCAGCTGCAACGATTACTGAAGAGTTAACAATGGTTATTGAAACCATGTCGCAATTTGTTTAAGGCAACACGAATTTAGCTTCACAAGAAATTAGTCATGCTCGCTAGCTTAATGAAACGACTAGCAGTAAAGTAACGATGCAGAAATGACAAACTAACCAGTAATGTGAGGAATACACTCATCCACGCTTATTCCAATGAAGTTTACTATAAATTGAAGACTGACTTCGGATGTAAATAGCAACAGCTAGACTACGAACTTACGGAGCGGCAGAAAACAGCAAAATTACATGGCTGATAAGTGATTCGGCTAGCATTCTTGCAATGGACATGGAAATTAGTTAACAAAATGAGAAAAAAATCAGAGACTTAAAATATCAAGAAATAAATCAAGAAGCGGAAAAAACAAGAGTGATATGGAAGAGTTCCCAACTGTAATGTAATATACAAAAACTGTAAGTAAAGTAAGAAAAAGGATATAATTAACCTTTAGTAATAAATTTATACTATTTGTTACAAAAACATATTATTCTAAATATCAAAGCTTGTTTTAGGATACCGGTAGTGGTATAATTAACCGAAGCGTGTATATCAAAACGAAGTTATGTTTTGTAGCTACACCAGTTTGACAATCTTAAAAGTTGTTTATATACTCTATCACTTTTATAGTAGGCTCGAAGAAATGAACTACCAGAATTCTCAGTTCAACCCGTTATTTCGACGAGATTAGAAGTTAGATCAAAATTTTCAGCAGTGGCCACTGGTGCGAGAAAGGAAACAAAATCATAGCTCCATTAATTACGTGACGTGTTTTTTCTGAAATTTGGACCCCCCGCCCTTGGTGACATCTGATTGCACCCCCACCCCCCTTTTTTCCCTAACGTGAGATTGACCTTCGACCTCGTAATTTTGGGGGCCCTTTTTTATAGCTCTACTGTGATCTAATCTGATAAAAAAAAAATTACGTAAGATTTCTATCCACCTCCCCTCTCCCTTGGTGATATTTTTCCTGATCTCCCACCCCCCACCCCCCCAATTCTGACCTAATATAATTAATGGACGCCCCATTATCTGTCACGTCTATTAGTTAAGATTTCTTTAATTTTAATGCAATTCGATCTTTGGTATGTTTTCAAATAGCTTTCTTGACGGAAGTTTATAAATATCTGATCCTAATATTCAAATTCAGTTTTAGTAAAAAGTTGGAAAAACAGTCTCTGAGAAAAAGGTAGCCAAAGTAGGACTCATCTTAGGAATATAGACAAAATAACCAGAAATATTCATTAAATTTAAAAATAACATGAAAGAGTTTTATTTTAGCATTTGACTATGTGGCATAAACAATTCAGCTTATTTGACATTCGCAATGCTTGATAATTTACCGTCTAAGAAGAATTTGATGGGCTGGAAAAACAGTTTGTGAGAAAAAGGTATCCTAAGTCGGATCCTAATAAGAACATACATAATACTAGCTGACCCGGTCACGCGTTGCTGTGACTTAGTAATTATAGTATGTTGGATTAATGTTATTCTAAACTTCCTAAAGTAGTCAAATTAATATTCACTAATAAAAACAAAAACATTTAGTCGATTTGGAAATTCAAATGTAATTGGTAAAGAGTTACGGAGAGTTGAAATTAAGGACAAACGATCATAAAAAATTTAATTTACATTTTATTACAAATTAATTATTTGAAAATATATGAAAAATTAATATTCATAAAAGTAAATAAATAAATTATTTTTTATTTATTTATATAAACTGAAATTTCAGTTTTATAAATGAGGTCTATGAAGTTGAGTTTTAAACATTTTTAAAAATTATTTTCATTATTTTAAATTATTAAAATTAAAATTTTTAATTTATCTAAGCGCTAATTGGTGCACAATATTTTTAGTTAGCCTGTCTTTTGCTAATACAAATAGATTTGATGATTTCCCTACACGTGAGCAGGCGACATATAGTTGCCCATAGGAGAAACACGTATTTTCCAAATCCAAGCCGCAAACGGACATTGTTTGGCCTTGTGAATTATTTATTGTCATAGCGAAAGCCAAACGAATCGGAAATTGAAGTCTTTTAAACGGTATTGGCGATTCTGACGGCATCAATGGAATACGTGGCAACAGGACGATTTCTCCTTTAAACATTCCAGTCAAAATAGTTGCTAAAGAACATTTCCAGTCATCTTTGATGACCAAACGTATACCGTTGCATAATCTAGGTGGATTCAAATTACGAAGAAGAATAATCGGTGAATCCAATCTTTAACCGGAGATTGTGTGGCGGCATTCCTGTTGTATCCAAAGAGTTTAAAAACTCATTTGGAAAATTTACGGCTTCATTTTCATCTATAATAGTGTCTATTGATTTAAAAGACATCAGATCACCTGGCAACAGCTGTTGTATCTGGAAGTTAATTTCGTTGAGATCAACATTTTTTGCTGCCAAAATAGCACGATTACTGATCCAATTAAGATCTAAGTAATTATTTGATATATCCTGGAACACACGCTGAGTTAGTTCATTTTTGAGTGAACAACAGTGCGGAATTTGTCTGGCAATTTGATGTATTGTGTATTTCGATGCAGTTCTGTTTCACCTTTTCCAATATCCAGCAATTGCTTACAAAATACTTGTGCCGATGGATCAGTTTGCAACTGTACTCGCATGTTCATGGCGCCACCTGCCATATCCCGTATATCCCTTCCAAACCATTACCCTTCCTTATAGGTGCAATGCACCCTCCGCCAAACACTTTTAGTGAATCGCGGAGTAATTGTAATAGTAATCGAAGTGTTTCGACATTCCGCAATAAAAACGATCGTTTTAAACATGCGTTAATCTCATCGGCAAAAGTAGAGCGAGGAATCACTGGTAATGTCTGTCGGAAGTCACCAGACAGTAGTAGGACAGTACCACCGAAAAGTTTATCGTTGCCTTTCAAATCTTGCACAGTTCTATGAAATGCATCGAGTGAATGTTTATGAGGCATAGTACACTCATCCCAAATTATAATTTAACTCTTTTGCAACACTGCAGCCATTCCACTTTTCTTTTTGATGTTTACACATTGCGTTTGGTTTGTTATGAATGTCTAGTGGCAGCTTAAATGCTGAAAGTGCGGTTTCGCCCACCATCTAACAAAGTGGCAGGAATGCCTGACGATGCAACTGCCAATGCAATTTTCCGTTGCGACCGTACCTTCGCAAGGATCAGCGATATTAAAAATGTCTTACCGGTCCCACCTGGTGCGTCCAAGAAAAAAAAATCGCCTCGTTCAGCCTCAACAGTCAGCATAATCGGATTATAAATATTTTTTTGTTCTGCTGCCAGTAATGGCTCATTATTCGCAATAATTGTTGGTCGATCAGTTGATGGCATATCATAATGATTAAGTGGCAAATCTGAAATTAAAATACATAAATCTTCGATTAAAACTAATGCTTTGTTAATCATTATACATCTCTGGTGTGAAATCTAAATTTTGACATTGGTTTGTTTGCGACATGCATCTTGACATGTATTGAACACTCGACCATTAACTGTTCGTAAAAATTCGAAAGAAGCTGGTCCGGGAACATTCACCAATAACAAACGCAGAAAGAAACATTCACGTTGTTTTGGATGTACTGTGTAAAGTCGTCCTAATGTCTTGGCTTTGAATATGCCTGCGATCGAAGGATATGGTTCTCCTTGTTTACGTGGCTCTCATTTCTTACCTAATTTGTTCCATGAATAATACCTTGGAACATCGGTATATAATAACGTTTTTGGGAATTGGCGGAATACATCAGATTTTTGACACAATGTGAAAAATTCAGTTTGTTTGTCGTTTCTAGGTGGCTCAAGTACTCATTGGAAAATATTTTCTTCGGTGAAATATACACGTTAACGTTTTCAAGATGTATTGAAAGATGCTGGATAGAAGGGTCTCTTTCATGGATGCGAAAACTAAAAATATTGCAAATAGCTTCGTTGCTGCTGATGTGTCTACCTATTTGGTATCGTGTTATTTCGTCATTTGTATTTACATTTTGAACTTCAAACACGGCCAAATCACTGCCTTTATTAACATATTTGCAAACGTACTTAATGGATTTTACAGAACTGCAAAACTCGACATTAATATGAGCCTTATACGTTTTTTAAAGCAATGGTGAGTATGGTACCACCCACTGATTGTCAATTTCAACTTGGTTTCTAGAATTTGACATTCGCATTGTAAATGTTTGGCCACCATTCTCAGCGTTTCTGTGGCGATACAACGGATAACCGTCGATATCCGTAATAGTATCATTCGTATATTCCTTTGGGAAACGCTTCTTACATTTTCCACCTTCCATGCATGGCGATGTCATGTTAAAAGCACCGCACGGTCCGTGCTTCATGTGACTGGTAACATTATCAAACAATTCTTGATCAATTAATGGGTCCGGAATTTCGGCTGAGATTATTTGATCAATTTCTTCTGGACGGATTTTAACTTCAAGCCAAATCAAAATGTGAGAATGAGGCAAACCTCGCTTTTGCCACTCAATCAAATACAGATAGCAACGTGTGTTACCGAAAACCGAATTGTTTTACGATTAAATCAATCAATGATTTAAAATTTGTTTGGACACACGTGCCGTGACATCATGACGATGCACTAATTGTTGGCCTGGTAATAGCAAAGTTTGTATTTCTTCCCAATTCGGATTAGATGTAATTGTAATAAAAAAATCTGGACGACCGTAATACGTACGTAAGTCATCGCGTCATGTATATATTCCTGCATGTCCTGTGGACCGCCGATGTAGCTTGAAGGTAAAATAAATGTGTTACCAATATGATTGGCGTTTAAATTTTCATAAATATTGCCGATAACAGCATCTTGTAAGTGGATGTATTCCTCCCATCGTAATTTAGCCTGGTTGTATCGAATAAATCGCAAATGCTCGTTTTCAATCCTGGCGTACATATCCACGACGAATTGATGGCACAGTTAACGAATCGAAGGATATAGTTATCCTAATTACGTCTAATCATCAATCGGGAGGCCTAGTACATCATTGAAGAAACTTATTTATTTGTTTCATTACATGAAAAAATAATAAATTAAATAGTAAAAAAAAATATAGAAATCAATGTAATGGGCCCGCTGTAATTCGGCCCCTGGTCGGAATACCGCGGGTCTACTTTACTAATAAAATAACGAATTAAATAGTTGAATATTAAATTTACCAGTAACTGGATCACGCTGTTTGATGTTGATGTGATATTCCTCCTGCCCTTGCCAGAATATCAGTGGATACTGGAGTGCGTCATACGAACGGTGTAGATCCGAAATAATGCTAACAGTGCTATTTCGACGTGTGATTTTAATCAACTGAGTCACCAACCATAAATACTGCAACTTCATCTACGATTGGTGCGTTGAACCTGCCAGCGTGTTCTCCTGATGGTAATTTGTCAGCTTTGATGATAATTTGATAGTTGTCATTTTTTAATTGTGACGACACTCTTTTATACAATTGAATAAGTTGATTATTATTTTCCAAAAATTATTCCAACAATACCACAATTGCTCTCTCTTCTGCTTGTTCGGTGAAATTATACTGGCACCTAGTTTTCACACATTCCTCACAATTTCCAATAGATTTGGAGAAACTTAGGGTCATCGTTTGGTATCGGTATCAACGACCCAATCTTATGGTACACCTGACCTTGTATTTTGAATGTAGTTTCAAAATGACGTTCATCAGCTGTGAGATACCAAATTTATGCTGCCCCAAAAGAGGTCATCTGGAAGCAAGAATTGAATTTGCGTGTCTTGAGCAGAAACAATTTCGAATCGTTTGATTCGCCAGCAAGAAGTGATTGCAAAGGTATTGGGGGAGTGGGAAGTGGTAATAATACAATTTTTCCTGATGCACAACACACGCCGGCTGCTTCATTGCGGAATTTCAACGCCTGACAGTATTGGCTTACTTTGTCCATTGCACCGATTACAATTTTAGAATGTGCAGAGTAATCAATGTCTGGTGCATATTCGAACGCAAGACGAACATATGATACATGTGTTAAAGCACGGCTGATTTGCTGTCTCTCTCCTTCTCTTTCTCTAAATGTAGCTATGTGCTGTTCTCGTGCCGCTCTTGTTCTCGATATATTCTGTCACAGACGTTCATCACGCTGTTCTTGAGATTCTTGCATACGACGCTAAGCTGTCCTGATTCTTTGAACTTCCTTACTTGCCGCAATTTGTGTTGCTGACTGATGAGCTCTCTTGACACGTTTGCGTCGTGCCACTCTGCTACACGCATTGTCGAGGTTAGATTTTGTTGGCGACATTTCACTGAAAAATATTTGAATTATAACAAAAAGTGCCTTTCTGAAAGTATTAAAATAATACAGTGGAGAAACCGGAATTATTGGGTCCATTGAAAAATACAGTAAAATGGAAGTTAAGAACTAATGAAGAAATATATCATAACATTGAAAAAATAACAGAATCAATTAGAAAAAGAAGAATGATATTTTTCGATACATTTATAGCATGGATGACACCAGGCTTTCAAGAGGTTTAGAAAGATTTGAACCGAAATAATATCAGTGAACTGTATGAAAGGATTTTTTTTTTTTTTGAAAGCAGACTTCGAATATGGCAGGATTCCAAGGTAGAGAGGAGTGCAATAATGAAGGTGTACTGGGGAGGAACAAAGAAAAATAACAGGAGAGGAACTGAAATTGACACGTGGTCCCTAGCTGACCATAACGAAAAGAAGAAGGACAATAATAAGCTAGCGAGAAATATTTACACGATTCGAATTTATCGTAACGTTTTCTTCAATGTTATATTCATGTGTGTAATTACTTTGTCGTTAGGTATAATAACACACAAATGATGAACAACAATACAGTATAATTATAACACAATACACAGCACAATTAAAATTCAAGAAACTCACACATATGGCGTGGAATAGACTGTAGCATAAATAAATCGTAACGTAACGTCATCTACTGGATGGTTCGATAAATTAACACACCGCCATCTGTTCGGAATAAACTGTAGTATAAATAATTTGAAACAGAACGTGATCTACTGGATGATTGCCCAATCTAGATAACTAAGTGTTGTATCGATAAATTAATACATAGCCGTCTGGTAGAAACTTATGGAACTATAATAATAATTCCGTGTGGTCGTAATGACCTGGTGACATGGTTTCTACTGGCTGGGCATTCCGCCCCTGTCGTAGCCGCCTTTACCTAGCCCGCCCATCCTGCCAGGTACAGGGGACCTACATTTTAACGTCGAATCCGAACCACAGTACCGGCCTGGCGTATTTCACCTAACACAGCATGCTGTTCCGGAGGTTAATGTCGGGTTAAGTTCCTATAAAAATCGTCGCCATGACAGGCATTCGAACCGGGGACCATTCCATCTCCAGCCAGACGCCCTTACCACTGAGCAAGCAGAACGCTTAGGTTTGGTCGCTTACAAATAATTACAAACCATTGTCCTATGACAAACATTTAATGAACATTTAATTCGCAAATAATAAATATTGAGGTACTATAATCCAGATAAAAACTATCCTATCTTTTAAGTTGGACTAAATTACACACAGTAAGCCAAATTTCATCTAAATGGGTTATGTAGTTTCGGAGTTCATCCCGGACAAACATCGTGACACGAGATTTTTATATATATAAAGATAACCAGAAACCTCCATTAAAATTAAAAGAATTTTATTTTAACATTTCAACACGTGGTATAGACAATTAAGCTTATTTGACATTAGTAACATTTCTTAATTCACCATACACGCTAATAAGTTCTTCTCACCAAGAATTCTGTTTATTTTGGCCATCTGAAACAGCATTTCAAATTACTTTAACAAAGGGAAGAAATATGAATATGAATTATGTGGGGTCCGACTTAATAAACATCGAGGGGTCCTACTTGGAAGGTCTTTAAGGTTTTTAAAAAGAATGTTGGACAGATATAAAAAAATTTACAAATGACAGTGATGTAGAACAAAACTTGCCAAAGACAGTTCAAAAACAGATTGTTACTTTCTCCGTTTTGAACACTATAAAAACGCTGATTAATGAACAACTGCAGAAAATTTCAAAAAGTGCTAATAGCGTGCGTAACTGGCCTCTGCCCAGCCTTGCAAACTTTAAAAAAAGATTTCTTTCAGTATCAATTTTTTTCTTATGGCTTGACGCCTCGCCGACGGCTAAGGTCATTAGAGGCTGGATAGGTCTGGGGACAAGGAACGAGAAGGAATTCGGCCAAGTCCTTTTTGAAGGAAGCATCCCGGCATTTGGGAAAACCATGGAAAACCCAAATCTGGATGCCCTGACCGGTATTCGAACCCGCGTCCTCCAGAATGCGGGGCAGAACGTTAACCGTTCACTCACCACGCTCGGTGAGATATATACTACCAGAATGCAGCATCATCCAAGCAAGAAACATTGGGAACCGACTTACGGACTCGTGTCAGGGTTTAGTTACTTTCTCCAGGTGTGTGCTCGGAATGGAATCCAAAACCAATGTAGGTCTCTATCTTTAAATATTGAACTGAATCATTCCAGAGTTTCCCAGATTATTCTACCAGGTGGTAGAGCCAGTTTTCACACTATTTAGTCTACACCAACGCTGCTGCAAGTTATCTACAAACCTATAGTTAACTTCCCGTTATGATTTTAATTTTAATATTACCTCATGAAATCACTTTCAGTAGTAACAAGTAAACGTTGTGCAGCGTTTTATTTTTACTCTATACCCTGATACTTTCAGTGAAACGAATCAAGAAGTGATTTGTTAGACTTAACCCAAGCCTGTGTACAGCCATCCGTACAGGGTAGCTGCAGTCGGCAACAGGCATGTCGTGTTCACGTCTGTCAGCGCACGGGTCAATGCTCTTTACGTAAACATGAACACTGTGCGCTGTTCGCCACCTCGTCCACTGTAATTCTGTAGTCTAAGATACGGCAGTGCTATTTATATGTTTGTCTATCATATTAAAGAGATGCGACTTTAACGGATGATTAGTTATGAAGTGAATCTCTCAGAGATATTTCAGTTATCGTTCTCGAAGTATATTAATGCTCATAAAGTATAGGAAAAAATCATTAAATTGAAGTTAAATTTTACCTCTACACCAGCTGTTCCCAACCTTTATTGGTACAGGGCCCACTTTTAAGTAAAAAAAATTTTCTCGACCCACCTAATATGAGAGTCTATCTAATATCAGAATGGGAAATTTTGTATGAACTCGATACGCTATCGACTATCCTATCCTACGAAAAGACAAATTTTCGTACAAAGGATATACTATCAACAAAAACAAGGATTGATAATACATAAAACAACAAACATATTATAGACCGGGAAGCTCCACAGACCATCACCTCATAAAGGTAACTGCTGAAATTCCACGATTAGAAGTAACGCGATCAGCATTTTAAAATGCAAGTGGTCTGCCAACCACCTGCAGACCCGATTTTAGTGGTTGATTGGTAGCTTTATCATTGTGTTTTACTGCACCCAAATGTATGAAAATATGGAAGACCGGCAGCAGGAAAACACAATGCTAAGCTTAACAGTCAACCACTAAAATGGGTTTTATAGGTAGTTCCCACCAAGATATGACTTGGGACATCAGTGTCATTTTAATTTGCAAATACAGTTTTAATTAATCCTGGAATTTCAGCCGTCAACTAGATGAAGCGATGCTTTGTGCAGACACCTCCCGCTTTTTTTACAAAGATAATGAAAAATCCGTTTAATTATAATAAAAACACGACTTTACAATCAGTGAGATTTCTGGTGTTTGCTGGTGAGGGCATTGATATCAGGGTTAACACTGATTAATTTTAACCTTAAGTCACTACTTACACATAGTTTATTTCTGTATTTGTTTTTCAAAACCAAAAATATATATTTTTATTGTAAAAATCTCGATTTTTCCGCGACCCAACAAAACGCACGCCGCGACCCACCAGTGGGTCGCGACCCATAGGTTGGGAACCCCTGCTCTACACGATCTAACATGGTTGCTTGCGTAATAACTGCCGCAGGTAATTGTTGGTAACATTTATATGATCCTTAGTGTGACCATCCTAAGAGTAACAGCGCGTGCGACAGTAATATTCCGCATCTGAAATGTAGCGACCACTGTTGCCTGTTTAGGGGGCGTTCATTTATTACTTGAGGTGTTTTCCCAGAATTCGGGACACCCCCCCCCTTCTGGTTAGACTTCGAGAGATTTGATCGGACCCCCCCCCCCCCTTTCTGGTGAGATTTGGTCGGACCACACTGTAAAAAGACGTGAGGTTTCTAACAATCCTGGGGTGGAGGTCGCTACGTATGCAGATGACACAGCATACTTCACATACAGTCGCAGCAGAGCAATTACTACCAGACGCCTCCAGGAGGAACTGCAGAAAACTCTATCCTGGGCGAGGAGATGGAGGATTGAGATAAACGCGACAAAGACCCAGGCTATAATGCAAACGTGTAGACTTGAAACCCAGTTTCCGGTAATACCAGTGCGTAAACTACAACTAGATGGCAATGAAATCACCTGGTCGACGACTGCTCGCTACCTGGGCGTCACGCTCGACAGGAGACTCACGTGGGGCCCCTACATCGAGGACATCCGTCGACGGGAAATCGCGAGACTACAGGAATTATTCCCTCTGTTAAACATAAAAAGTCTCCTTCCCCCAACCGCAGTAGTCAGAGTCTATACAGCCCTCATCAGACCGATAATTGAATATGCCTGCCCAGTATGGGCATATGCAGCTGACTGCTACATACAAAGGCTCCAAGTTATTCAGAATAGAGCATTAAAAAGAGCCCTGCACCTTCCGAGCAGGTTTACAACCGTCCCTCTACACGAGGCGACATTGCTGCCTACACTTAAAGAAAGATTACGACAAATCGCTAGGAACTTCTCCAACAACTCCAAAAAGTCAAACAACCCACTGGTACGTAATATCGGACAATACGACCCTACTATTGACCGACACAAAAGACCACTGAACCTCCTCTACTAACCACACCATCATATAGAACCATCATACGTGAAGAGAAGAAAAACCATTGTTAATAGGAGAAAATTTCCTAGGACAAAAATCTAATAATCACTACCAACAATGAAAAGGCAGAGACAGGTGAAATGGCCTGAGATTTTGACCGAGACCCCCCCCCCCCTTATTTCACCTCACGTAATTAATGGATCCCTTATAGAGAAAAGCAACGGGTACCTCGGATCATTTAAATGGTGGCAACCAGGGGCGTAGCTACTAGGGGGCTAGGCGGTGCAGTGCACCGGGGCCCTTACGCTCAGGGGGCCCCCAAAGCATACCTCGGGGGCCCCCAATCGTAGTTCAGAGGGCCCACGGGCAAACTGGTGACCTTTTTTTTTAGCTCTACCGTCGACTAAGGGGGCCCCCTGAGACACAGGGAGCCCCTCACTAAGAGCCCTCACTGCTCAAAGGGCCTCTAGCAACAACACAAAGCAAAAAAAAAAGGTCGCCCATCTGGCCTGAGCGTCCAAAATAATTTTTTGCAGCGGGGCCCTTGTTGACCTAGCTACGCCACTTGTGGCAACTCCTAGTTGTGGTAGTTTTTACGCAGGCAACCATGTTCAATAGTGTAGACGAAAAATTAACTGCAATTTGAGGTATCAAAATTTTTTCGATTATCGATGAGCGTAGTTAATCGTCTGATGATTTATTCTGAGAACGGTGGTTAAAATATTTCTGATTAAGGGTACCAGCTGCAGCATTTTTCTAGTCAACCAGGCCACTATGTTTAGCTTTTAACTGCTTTTCCATTAAACTCGCATTTCTTTAAAACAACAGATGAGTGTAAAAGTCTCATTGCCGGATCTGGTACTGTTACAGTTGTATCTGGTAGACGATTGTGGTTTATCAATGTAGCGTTTAAGCCCAATACGTGCAATAAGCATGAATCTTATCATTGTACTTTCGTTTCTTTGAGGTGAATACTCTACAAATAAATGAGTAAATTAAAAAAAAAATGTGTCACTGTTATCTTCGAGTATTTAAAAGATTTTTATGCATACGGTCTGCATTATAGAGTGGAAAGGTTTGTATGCTGGTTCCACAGCTATTATTAAGCGCAATTTGTGTAATGTCGTTCAATTGATTTCCTGTTCTTCTTGTAAGGTTGTGTTATACTCTTACCCAGAATAACACAAGGTATTCCATACAACTGCAGCTGCTGCGTGCTGTAGCGTCACCAATCGAACACAGTTTACGCTGTGTTTTACGGTCGCATATATCCGGAACATTCAGTACTACCTCATCA
The DNA here is from genome assembly GCA_031002005.1 of Vandiemenella viatica. Classification (NCBI taxonomy): domain Eukaryota; kingdom Metazoa; phylum Arthropoda; class Insecta; order Orthoptera; family Morabidae; genus Vandiemenella; species Vandiemenella viatica. Next base: position 61,506,587 of record JARYHS010009186.1, read on the forward strand.
TTTTGCAGAAACAGCGATAAACCTAACAGTTATGTCACTGTTCATGAAATATGTTCATTCCTAAAGAAAGAATGAGGTTGGGATTATGCAGAGGTTACAGGAATAATGCCCATTAATGTATGGAGAAATTATTTTTTATTCAGTAGATCACGCATATTCTCTGTAACGTTGGGGTAGTGTAACAATTATCAATTAAGGCGCTTGTTGAGTCTGTAATAGTCACTAAATCTTAAAATAACATACACAGAATTAAAAAGGTGACTATTCAAACACTGAATCACTATAGAATCAACTGCGAGAAACAAAATTTTACAAAATTACAGAAGATACATGCTGTGTTCTAAATTAATACCTTTCATTGATTATATACACGGTGTCCAGAAAAGGACTCCCTGATTTCAAAATTAAATATCTCGAAAACAAAGATCGATAGAGGAATGCAGTAAACGGTATGTTTATTGTGACGGCTGTAAGAAGTGTATACAGCAGTGTGAAATAATAGTTACAAAAGCTGCTAACAGATGTACGCTGTACAGCTCATATCAGCAAACGTAAGTGAAATAATCGTATGAAAACAATCTTTGCAAACAATCACATCACAATGTTTTCAAAATGTTCAGCATTGGCACTACAGAGGTGGCGCAACCGAAGAATGAAATTCGCCATCACATTTCGTAGTGTCTCGACCGAAATGGATTCACATGCCGCAGAGATCGCCGATTCCAGCTCGTCCAGTGTGGCGGGATGCTTCGGGTAGACCATGTCTTTCACTGTGCCCCACAAAAAAAGTCACAGGGAGTCACATCCGGCGAATATGGAGGCCAATCCATGCCTGCACCAGTAAATTCGGGATATCCCAAAGCAATGACTCGATTCCCGAAGTATTCCTCAAACTGCTGTATACACTTTTTACAGCTGTCACGATAAACATACCGTTTACTGCATTCCTCTATCGATCTTTGTTTTCGAGATATTTAATTTTGAAATCAGAGAGTCCTTTTCTGGACACCCTGTATAATATACTTATAATTTCCAAATTAAGTAAAGTACAGCTTATTTTCCTTATGTACTATGAGTTTAAGAATCATACTAAGTTAATTATTTATCGGTATCAATTAGTTGATAATCTATCTCCTGTCAACCCGATTGAATCACACAAATTGTAATCTAAACAATATGACGGACACATTTTAAGCTTCATCTTTGGACTAACTTTGTTAAAGTTTATACTGATGGTTCCAAAACAACAAACGGATTCGGCTATGCATTTTTTCTTTCCCTCCTCACAATAGTCGAGGAAAGTCTGTCTTTCACCAGAAACATTAGTATAAAGCACATAAGCACCAGCAATTTGAGAGACCATAATATGGATACAATCATTTCAATAAAATTCTGGTTTTAACAGAGAAGCTTCTTTCGAGGACCAGCTTTTTTTTTATTGCTTTACGCCTCGTCGACGTCGAGATCATTAGAGGCGGGAAGGGAATGGAGCAACGAACTGGAAATAATTCGGCCCTGGCCTTCTTTTTTAAGGAAGCATCTCGGCATTCGACTAAAGTGATTTCGAGAAACCATGGAAAACCCAAACTTTGATTCGCGGACGGAAATTAGAACCCGCGTCCTCTCGAATGTGAGGCAAGAGCGTTAACCGCTCACCCACCACGCTCGGTCAAGGACTAGAGAATCTGAAGCGTCCAAATGGAATGAACAAGTTTTTATTTTACGTATTAAATATGATGTATTCAGCTATTACAGCGAGGAAAAATATTTTATGTAATATGGATAAAGAGGCACGCTTCTATCCATCTTAATGAAGCGGTTGAGCAGCTATCAAAGGGATGCACATCGGACTAAGAGTGGCAGTATTTACAACTGTCCCACAAAGGCTTTGCAACATACATAAGGACAGAATCTTACAGCATATTATCAGATTTAGGGATCATTACACAGGATCAAAGAGGAAAGTCCTATGCTTTCATACAACCCTTGGTATTTAGTTTCCAGATTAGACTGAAAGCATAAAACCCCAATAATATGGATGATATTGGGACACAGGGTCTACCCAAGCTATCTCTAAAAAATCGAAGTTGTCCATTAACCTATGGACTGAGATGAGTTAGGCGATATAAATAACATAATACTTGTATGCAGCCGACACCGTGATCAACAAAAACTTCAATCCCCGCGAGCACGGGACTTAAAATGTGGCTTTTTCATTTTCCTTCATTGTTTATCAGAAGATATACGGTATAAAGGTTTAAATTGTTAAAAAAAAGTATCACATCCGTACACGGGGCACGGACAAAAGCCAAAAATTTTTAAGCGTATTTTTTTTTCGTTTTTTATGGTCTACCTTTTTTGTTGATTTGTCTTTGACCATATATTTGTTGACATGGGTGTGATCGTCAAAGAAGGTAAAACTTATTGAAGTGCAGCAAAAAAAAGTAAAAAAAAAAAAAAAAGTTCGTCGTACGCAGTTTCAATTTCAGCTATATGAAATAGTTGATATAATACTGATGTGATATTAATACCGAATTTAGAAATCCATTTACCATAGACAATGTAGATACCATAACGGTTTTTCCACGTTGTGTTGAGTTAAACTTGCAGAAATAGATTCTGGAAGTATCGTGAAGCGACGAATAATTGTTAAATGGGGGAAGGCACCTTGCTCCCTATAGTATCTCATTGACAGTTTCTTCAGAGTTTTCTTCAGAAATCTGAATCTTTCCCACTTGCATGTGCCGGAAATCGCGTAAGTTACTCCCATATTTCGAGAAATTACCAACCAAACTTAATGACATCCGTCTATCTGCATATCAAATATTCGGACATTATGAAATTCTTGGATGATTTCAAATTAAATGCACCAAACCAACAAAGATTTCGGAAGAAAAGATAATGTCAAATATAGCTTGCTACATTTTCTCATGACGTGATGATATATTGAAAGTAGATGTACTTTGTTATTATTATTATTTGCAGTTAAGCTCATTAGGACTACATAAAGTACTCAGAAGCGTTTGTTCCCTTTCCTTTGCGCCCATATTTCCTTCATACCCTTACTGTGGGCTTCTTTTCTCTCATCTGACCATGTTTCACCAGATCTTTTCTTTAGTCTTTCCTCCCGGACAACTTGCCATTTGTGAACTTTGGATTTAAATATATCTCAGCTTTTGAAATCTTTTGGAGCAATTCCTTCTAATTTGAGGTCTTTCTTGATTTCTCCAATCCATTTTATTGTATCTGATGTTGCTTTACTTCGATTTTCATAGAATTGAATTATTTGTCTTGTAAGTCTGTTAGGATTCATTCTTTTGACGTGTCCGTAAAATTTTAGTCTTCGTTTTCTAATATAACTGTGAATTTCTGCATACTGTAAAATTTCCTGATTACTTTTGAGTCTGTACTGGTCTCCTATGAGGTTTGGGCGAAAATTTTCCTTATAATTTTACTTTCTTTTTTCTCAATGTTTTCTACATCTTTCTTCCTGTTCAAAATAAGTGTTTTCAATCCATAGAGACATTCTGGTTTAATAACTGTAATGTCTCAGTTTTGTGTGCTTGGAGATGGTTTTTTTGTTATAGATGTTTTGTGTTAGGCGATAAGCTGTTTCCATCTTTCGGCATCAAATTACATTAGCTTTTGTTTCAGTTCCATTCTCTTGGATTGTTTCACCGAGATACTTGAAGTATGGAACTCGTTTCATTTTTTCATTAATATTATTAATATTTTTATTTCCAGAAAGCCTTGGATATTGTTCCATATGACCGCCTTTCAACGAAGATACGAGAGTGTGGAATGTAGCAACAGATTTGTGAATGGATATGAGATTTCTTAACTGGGAGATCTCAATGAGAAACGTCTTCTGCATTATAAGCTAAATCGAGTGTGCCACAGGAAAGCGAAATAGGACCACTTCTATCAGTAATATTTATAACCGACATTGGACAATGTTAGCAGCCGTTTAAGATTGTTTGTCAATGATTGAGTTGTGTATTCTGTAGTAAAGGTTTCTGCATATTATTTAAACGTTTTCTCATGACGTGAAAAGCAGCATCTTAAATTAAACTCCATTAAGTGAAGAGTTTTCAGCACAGCCAATAGGAAGACTCAACTTACTCACGAGCACAAATTTAGCCCTCAAATTCTTGGGAACACAGACTTCTTAGAGTAGCTAGTTGTAAAGGTAAAAAGTAACATAAAGTGGGATCAGCATATAACATAGGTTTTTGAGAAAGCCGATTTTAAATTGCCATTCGCAAGTAATATTTCGAATAAATGTAATCTATCTGTAAAGCAAATAGCGTTTAAAACTCTTGCGCCGCTTCATCTGGAGCACTGTTGTAATGTATGGATTTTGTATAGTGAGAGATTGATATAAAAATATGTTACATATGACATTATCAGCCGGGAGATCCCGAATTTAGTTCGGCCGCCGTTTTAACAGAGATTCGATTTGCCGAGCAATTTTCATCTGTCATGGCTACCTTAGGCAAACCCTTTTTTTTTATACGGCTTTTTTTTATCTGCTTAACGTCTCTCTAACAGTGAGGTCTTTAGAGACGGGAAAGGATCGGGGCAAGGAATGGGAAGGAATTATGCCATGGCATTTTTGAAGGAAACATCCCGGCATTTGCCTGGAGTGATTTGGGAAACCATGGAAAACCCAAATATGGATGCCCGGACGGGGATTCGAACCGCCGTCCTCCCGAATGCGAGGCCAGAACGCGGCTTTACTCCTCTTGACGGCTAAGGTCATTAGAGGCGGGATGGGACTGGTACAAGGAACGGGAAGGAATTCGGCTATGGCCTTTTTGAAGGAAGCATCCCGACATTCGCCTGGAGTAATTTGGGGAAACCATGGAAAACCCAAATCTGGATACCCGGACGGGGATTCGAACCCGCGTCCTCCCGAATGCGATGCCAGAACGTTAACCGTTCACCCACCACGCTCGGTTTAGGCAAACCCGTTAATCCCACCGGGTAAAGAGGACCTGCAGTTTAACGTGGTGTCCGAACCACGCAAACGATCTGGTGTACGTCACATTACACAGTCAGAAGTGACAGGGGTGAACTGTGAAGGTCGGGTTAAGGGCCTTTCAAAATCCCCGCCAAGACTGGGATTCGAACCGGGGACCTTTCGATCTTCAGTCAGTTGCCTTAAACTATTAACAACCAGGCTGGATTAATATCATCAAAAACCTGTAGGAAAAAGCCACGAGATTTGTATTCGTTTGCAACAGCCTTTACGAAAGTATCATATAACGGATGTGTTGGTATTTTTCTATAGATAGTTGGCGTAGTTTCATATCATTATTCGGCATTCTTCACGTAATAAGCTCATTTTTGCAGGGCAATGGGGATATGGTAGGCAAAGTGTCTAAAGTCCGACATACATGGAAGAGGGTGATGAGGCAATACACCAAAGAAATAAGGAATGTGGTCTATGAAACCGTTGTCAGGTCCTGGTGCGAGGGCAGAGGTACAGTATGCCACCAATATTATATCACATACAATACCTGGAGGAAGTGCAAAGGATGGGAGTTAGTTATAATTTACTGTGAATATTGCTGTAGTGTAGAGCACAGTCAGTAACGATAAAGAAGTTAAAACGGAAGACATTTGAAAAGTGGAGGCGGCTAATTAGAGTGGTAGATACGTATCAAGTGCCGTTGCCGTGAGATCTGGATAAATATCGGGAAATGAATTAGGATTAGTGTGCGGAAACAGAGGTAATATCGTACTTTGAACTAGTTTTTGACCACAAGTATAAGTGATTCGGAAAGTTTGCATTTCCGGGTAAGAATGTCAGGAACTGGAATCATTTATCAAGGTAGACGCTAAAAATTTAGATCGAGCGATGAACGATTTAACATGAAGCTGTAAATAGTGTACCTTTAGGTATCCCAGGAAATCTAGACCATACAATAAGCTTCATCTTAATTATATCATTCCAGTATCTTTCTGCTCATAATCGGCTTCAAATCCACACTCGGGCATCGATTTCATTTCATGCTAGTTTGAACATTTTAAATTGGATTGAAATATATAGGAAATTAGCGAAACCAGCATGAGGTAAGTTATTCGTCTCTAAGTAGTTAAATTTGATTAATATTTAAGTGTAACGACACATAATAACACAACAATAGGTAAATGCATAAGCCTTATAACAATAAAATAGAATTTCGAAGAAATATAACACAAGGGTGAATGAAACAAAGCAAAAATCTTCCACCGAGACACCAATTTTGGAGTGCTGTAGCAGTATATCTGACCAATATTGATATGTGAAATTTGGGAAATTTGGGGAAATGTCTGACTGATTTCTACGGCTCTTCTGTAAACTCGGTTCAATGCAGCAAATACAAAGGGTTATATCGGTGATGAGGCGTGGAATGATATTGGTTTTAGAATTAAAAGTAACACATGGAAGGGAAAAAATCACCATGACCACAAACTGACACTTAATTTCAGGAACAAGGGTATCGGAAGGACGTTACATCGCAATTAAAAGTAAAATAAATTAAAATTAAATCACGTCTTCTACCGAAGCATGGATGATATTACCATAACCGCTGTCAACACATAGTCCTGAAATCAAGTGGAGTCACGACTCCCAGATATAAGTTAAATGAAATGAAGGCATCCCTCACCACACGGTACACACTCCACCACTGCAAATAATCGAAGCAACTGCAATCGAAATGGCAACCACATCGGAACCGGTCACCGTCGTCTCAGCATATGAAGAGCCCATGAAGAGCACCAATTGAAGATGACATCCGCCAGCTGCTCACCCTTAGGGATAAGCTCATCATTGGAGGCGACTTCAATGCAAAACATCCTACATGGAAGTCAAGAGTCAGCAATCCAGCGGGAAACCAGCTATACAGAATGAGTGCCAGGAACAATCTCCAGGTCTGGGGCCCGGACAAGCCGACCCACCACCCCTGGAGCGGCAACCACCCTGTCCTTGACATAGTAATCACCAGAGGCATCGCTGGCTTCGTCTCCGCCACCACCATGAACAGGCTCTCATCAGACCTCTCTCCGGTCTTGATGAACATCGACGTTGGATCATGGAGACGAATTGTTCCAAATGAAATTAAATATAACCGTACAAACTGGGAACGGTTCCGTGAAGAAGTCTCAGAATCCCTCCAGCGTCTGCGCCCAGTGGACGAGAGGCAAATTGAGACGGCTATAAATCAAGTCTCATCTGTCATCCTTGACGCAGCGAATTCTGCGACGCCTCCTCCCACGACAAGACAACAGTCACGTCAATTACCGCCAAATCTGTTGGCTCAGATTAGACACAAGAACAGAGTGGCTAAGGAGTGGAGGCTTACGAAACAGCACAACACCAGGCGCCTCCTAAATCGCCTGTAGCGCGAGCTGAATGTGAGTCTCCAGGAACATCGCAACAGAGAGTGGGCCACTCGCCTGGCGTCGCTGAACGTGACCAACGGTAATCTGTGGGTGGAGACCCGCCGGTTCACCAAGAAGCGCACAAGAATGCCCCCGCTGCATGGCGAGAGGGGACTAGTCTTCAGCGATAAAGACAAGGCCATTGCCCTCACCGATCACTTTGAGAAGTAGTTTCGGCCTGCGCAGGACGACGACGAGGAAGAATCTGAGGATATCCGCAGAAGACTGGCGCGCTTCCTCGCCGCTGACGACGACGGCTACCAGATCGACGAGGTCTCTACAGAAGAAGTTCGCCGAATCATCTCCAGATTAAACATCAAAAAGGCACCTGGAAATGATAACCTGGGAAATAGGCTGCTGAAAAACCTTCCAGCTCCAGCAGTAGAACGCATAACAGAGCTGTTCAACTGTATATTACGCACTCAGCACTACCCCCGATGCTGGAAGCAGGCAACGGTGATCGGATTGCATAAGCCAGGGACGAACGGAACTATTTCCCAAAACTATAGGTCCATAAGCCTCCTCCCGTCCCTAAGCAAGGTTTTTGAGAGGCTCCTTCTCAAGAGGATGGAAGAACACATCCGCAGAGAGAACATCATCCCGGAGTTCCAGTTTGGCTTCCAGATGGGTCACTCCACCACCCAGCAGATCATGCGCATAGTTGAGCGCGCCACGACCGCATTCAACCATCTAAGCTACTGTCCGCTAGTCCTACTAGATGTGCCACGAGCATCTGACACCGTTTGGCACAGCGGACTACTTTATAAGCTTTACAAAAAGGGACTCCCCGGCCCGCTTGTGAAGCTAATTAAGAGTTACATCACTGGAAGATCCTTCAGAGTGAGAGTTGGGAATGAACTATGTTCTCGCCGCCCAATCAATGCAGGTGTGCCGCAAGGGTCAGTAGTAGGGTCGGTACTGTACAACCTGTGTACTGCCGACATCTCTGTTGCACAACGGTTCGTACAGCCCTATACGCGGATGACACGGCCTTCTTCACCGCGCATAGATGTAAAGCTGCTGCCATTCGGCGTCTACAAGAAGTACTTCAACAAACTGAAACCTGGGCCAGGCGGCGGAGGTTTACCATAAACTCGACCAAGACCCAAGCAATAATGCTGACGAAACGTCTGGGGAAACGTGATCGCCAGCGCAACCAGACAACAAAACTACGACTCCACGGAGAGAACATCGAGTGGTCAACCACTGTAAAATACCTTTGTGTGAAACTCGACTCCAGGCTCACATGGAAGCGTCAAATTGAGGAGACCCGACTCAAAGCCGCAACGAGGCTGAGGGAGCTGTACCCTATTCTAAATATGGACAGCGCACTGGCAGCCAATACCGGAGTGAGCGTATATTGCAGCCTGATAAGACCGGTAATTGAGTACGCGTATCCCGTATGGGGCTACGCCTCCAGGTCCGCGATAAAAAGTTTGCAGACCATGCAGAATCGTGCGCATCGGTGAGCACTACACGTGCCTCCCCGGTTTCCCACAGCTGACCTGCACGAAGCCGCAGGTATTCCGATGCTCGAAGAAAGAATCGCACAGATTACAAGATCTTTTTACAGAGCTTCCAGAGACACGAAGCGTGCTAGACTTGAATATAAGCTTCAGTACTAAATAATTTAATTTTAATTCCAACAATGCAGTAGGTACGTAAAAACAGTGCGAGTTGTATCTTGCCTTTAAACTTATTCTAATTTGCGAACAATTTTTTTTCTTAATTTCTCAGTTAGAGATATCACATCAAAAGGAAACACTGACAGAAAGTAGTCAACATTAAACCAGTAGTTTGAGTGTGGAAATTAATTTTCGGACACGTTTTTCCCAACATCTCTGCCGCAAAATCAAATTTACCTGTTTTTATTTTTTAAATCAAAACCCGGGAATTAATTTTCGCGTGACAGTTTACCGAGGTCGCATGAACATGAAACACATCTCACTCTGTTCTTGATACCCTCGACTACACAGCATTCGAAGCCAATGAAAATAGATAGAAAACTTCTTGGGCAAGTCGCCATCAGCGAAATTTGGGCTGCTACTCGCAGTCGAAGTATTATCTTTTTGTATATAAATAAAATTATCTTATTCTGTGAAGGTTAAAGGTATTTTTTCATGAGGTCAAGTTTTCCTCTTTCATCTCGTAGTAGTTCATGGCATCTTTTGCATTTTTATGATTGTACATTGCTCCTCTGTTCTTCAGATAACGAATTTCGTCATAGTTCTAGACGACGTGCTTCAGGGAAAGATGTGGCTGTAGATGACTATACGAAGTTCTTTCTTGACTTCAGCTTTGTGGGTTGAGGTTCGTGTCCAAACAAAGGGTCTATATCTGGGTTTTCTCTTCTCCATCTCTGCAGCTGTTTTCCTACGAATGTCAGGTGGTGCTATGCCCATGATTTGGTATATTTTACTACCAGGAGTTGGTTTCTGGCAACCTGTTACAATGCGACCAGTATCATTCAATGCTATATCAACCTGGCTAGCATGTGCAGAGTTTTGCCAAACTGGTGCTGAGTATTCTGCTGCAGAGAAACTAAGTGCCAGGGCAGGTGTACGAAGCCCATTTTGCTGTGCTCCCCAGGAGGTACTTGTAAGTTTCCGGATGATGTTGTTCCGGGCGGATACTTTGAGTTTCAGATCCTCACAATGGGCATTGAATGTAAGAGAACGATCAAGCTTTACTCCTAGATATTTTGGAGTATCTCAGGGAAGTAGTTGTTGCCCCCTCCAGTTGATGTTCAGCTTCCTTCTGGCTTCTCTGTTTCTCAGATGGAATGCACAGACCTGTGTTTTTCCAGAGTTGGGCTTCAAGTGATTAGCATCATAATACTTGGCCATATCCTCAAGAGCTGTTGTCAGCTTCACCTCCACAGCCTCAAAGGTTGTGCCTTGAGCTGCAACTGCTGTGTCATCAGCATAAAGTGAATGCTCTTGTTCCAGAAATAATTGGTTGATCATTTGTATATATGTTGTACAAGAGCGGGGCCAGCACATTACCCTGACGGAGGCCATTTTTCTGAGTTCTCCATCGACTCTTCTTATTGTGGAGGGTGACGTAAAACCTTCGGTTTTGTAGTAAACTTTGGATGACTTGAGTAAGATCGTAGTCTTTTGTGATGGAGTATCTCTTACTTATAAAAATTTTGTGTTTGACTGTATCATATGCAGCTGTGAGATCGATGAATGCCACACCTATAACCTGTCCTCTTTCATACCGATCCTCCATATACTGTGTGTGGTTAAGAATTTGGCCGCAGCATGACCGACCAGGTCGAAAACCAGCCTGTTCCTTTATGAGAATTTTGTTAATGCACTCTGAGATACGGTTGAGGATCAATCTCTCTAAGACTTTGTATAAATGACAAAGGAGTGAAACTGGTCCAGGCTTTAGCAGTGGCACAACATTGACCTTCCGCCAGATCTTAGGGATTTGTAAGTTGGAGGTGCTGGCATTCATTAAATTCAATATCCACTGCTTTGTAGCTGGGCCAAATATTTTAATTTGCTCTGTTCTCAGGTCATCTAAGCCTGCAGCTTTGTTAATCTTCAAAGACTGCAAGACGGCTTCCAGTTCTACCAGTGAGAATGGATTCCCAAGTTGGTCTTGCTCGTCAGAGTGTCATTGGAGCTTTCTGTTTTCAGGTCTTCTTCTAGTCTTTCCATTCAGTAGCAGTTGGTGTGCTATTTGATTTTGACTAACTATAAGGAGACTAGGTGGAGTGCTACTTGGATCACTATTGAGGTTTTTCAGTAATTTCCAAGCCTTAAGACTGTTCTGTTTCATGTCTAAATCTGACATTAAATTGCACCATTTATCTCTTCTAGCAGTAGACACAGCGTGTTGATATTTCTTTTTTAAATCGAATTATCGATATATCAATATTTTGAAAAGTATCAATATCGGCTGACGATGTATCGAAAAAAAGTATTGACACCCTCATGAACACAATCTCATAAAAATAAGGCATTTTGCTGATAAAAATATGTTGTTCTTAACTAAGTTTTCAGTTTCTGAGAAAGAATGGTTTCTTTAGATGCTGATGATTGATGATTTTTTTTTTTTTTAATTTGACTGGCCATTATGCATGTCACAATTTTTTATAAAAATTAATAAAAAAATTTAAATTCGAAAGAGGTTCTAATGAATTCTCGGTTTTTGTGAATTTGTAAGATTGGTAAGTAACAGAATTGAGGCATTAATTTAGGTAGAAGTTTAACTATCACATCTTGCATAACGGCCAAATCTTTTACAAGATTTTTGTGGTATTTCATTTCATTTTGCATGTTGATAGATTGTTCTGAGTTGTCTCACTTTTCTAAATTTAATTTTTTGCGTATTAACAACTATTTGTTATTTGCTCTTCCCACTACTCCTGCTAAGGTATTGTTTTAAAACTGGACTTCCCTGGACAATACGCAATGGGCTCGCATCCGATTCGTGTAGGTCGAGTGATCCCGTGCCGTACACTACTATCATCATCTGAGTAGACGGTTTACCTATAATTTCGATATTAAATATATAAACGTACTTAAATTTGAAGTATTACTTAACGTTGGTGATCTCTATGAGTAACAAAAATTTGACAGACATAGTGACATCCAGAGCAAAGCAGCGAAACGTTTCATGTTTGGGGTTGCCACTGGATAAATATGTATAAAATCACCAATTATGATTTAGTGGTGAAACCATACATGTATACCAAATTAGCTAGGACCACAAGAATTACCTCATGTATTCAGTGTCTGAGAACCCACCAAGAGGTAAAAACTCGCATTGCCGTAGCAAACGAAGCTTTTAATAGGAAGAGGCGCTCAGAAGAAGACCCGGCAAAATAGAGTGTCGCTCTTTATGTGACAGGGACGTAGACACTGAAGCGAGAAGATGGAAAACGGTTAGATGCGTTTGAGATGTGGAGGAGAATGGAGAGGATAAGCCGGATGGATAAAGTAAGTAATGTTTAAGTGATAGATAGGGTTGGTGAAAGGAGAAAACTACTCAAAGTCATAAAAGGGAGAAAGAAGAATTGGATGGGACACTTGCTGAGAGGGAAGTGCTTGCTAAAAGACGCCTTGGAAGGACTAGTTTGTGGGAGGATAATGAGAGGAAGAAGGAGGTGCAAAATTACAGACATCAGAGAAAACGGCAACTACATGCACATGAAGAGAAAGGAAGAAGGCAGAAGAGCATGGAGAGAAGCCAGGTGAAAATCCCTTCGGGCAGAACACTACTGATGATCACGATGATGATGACAGGAAGTACTGTGGAATTTTGAAGACAGTATGTCGTAATCGGATTAGAACTATGAATTTCTGTAACCTTTAATGTAAGGAGAGAAAGGAAGTAAAATTTAATACACTAGTTAGACGCAGTTAGGTCCGTTTATAGTTAAAACTTTCTGACACACAAAGAAATTAACGTAGAGAGCGGATCCACGATGGAGTAGACGAGAGTAAGTAGACGGAAATTCCCGAGTTATAGAGTTTTCTTATGATTTTGGTAGAAAAATCTAATCTGTGTACAAGATTTCAGTTTTCTATAGTTGCATGAAGTTATTTGTAATTTTAACGATCATTGTCTTCCAGTAAATGAAAAAATTCTTCCAAACTAAGGATAGGAACGATACAAAATTGAATGTGTTTGCTAAGCTTGATGAGTACATAAAATTTAAGCTGTTGGGCATAAAGAAAAAGAATCACAAACATAAAGCAGAGTGGTGGTCAGAGGATGTAGAGCTAGCAGTAAAACAAAAAAGGAATAGTTTCAATCAATAGCTGAATGATAAGTCAGAAGAAACCAGAAACAGAGGGAAATAAGAATAGCAAAAGCGAGAAAGGAAATGGGCAAATGTTTATTGGGGTTTGGGAGGTTACAAGAAGTCTGTATTTAAAGGACTCCAACAGGGAACGAAAGCCAAAACTAATCTCCAATTCATAAAACTAAGGGAATTGGAAGAATATTTTCAAAAATTACGGAATGAGGATATAGAAGAATAGTTAGAAGAAGGATTAGCAGATGAAAATGAACATAAAGATCACTATTTTCAAATTTCAGAAGACTAAGGCACTAAGAACGGGAAAGAATGTCAAATACCCTGAACCAGGCGCGATCAATTTGGAATTTATGAAATATGGTGGCATCAAAGTTGTAAACATATAACAAAACTATTCAATAATATATTAAATGGGGAACCAATAACTAAGGCATTGACACTACGTTTCATTACCATCATATTTGAGAAAGGAATTCGAAAAATTTGTTCAAATTATAGTGGGATTGGTGAAAATTTTGGCAAACTAATAAAAATTAGGTTATAAACTCATTTTAAGACTGTATCTGGTTTTATTGCAGGTAGGTCGCGTACAGATCACATTTTCATGTTATGACAGATTTTGGAAATAAAATGAAAAAAAATAATATATAGAGTTATATTCCATAGACTTCGTAAGAGCTTACGATACTGTCCAAGAAAAATGCTATGGAAAACATAACACACTTCACATACAGATAACACCTTAACTAAAATAATACGATAAATGTACAAAAATAATACATGCTAAATAAAAACTGGTTATGCATTATCACAAAATTTTAAAACAATCAATAGTCTGCTGTCACCAACCTTATTTAAAATTTATACAGATGTTAGTTTCAGGACATGGTCTCGAAATTATAATAGAATGGGTATAGAAATAACAGATGTAAAGAATCTGCATCATTTATTATTTGCCGAAGATCAAGTTAACATAACGCAAGATAGTGAGGATGCAAATTACATAAATAATCAACTATGGGTGCAATATAAAAATTTGGGTTATAAGAATAACTTTAAAATCTTAACAATGATCTGGATGAACTGTAGATCGATGAAAAACGAATTATAAACGTAAATAATTTTGCTATTTGGGTTGAATTTTAGAAAGAGGGCGAAAATCAAATACGGAAATTAATAAAATAATTACTAATGACCAGAAAGTAATCGTAATGCTAAATTTAATCCTATGTTATGAATAGAACAAAAATAACTAAATTTAAGTAATTATTGAAGAGTATATTCTTGTATGGATGGAAAACTGGGACAATTAATCAAAGACATATTAAGAAGTTGAAAACATTAGAAATAGATTCTGGAGAAGATCAGCAAGAATTTCAAGATAAGAAATAGTAAGGAATACTGAAATAATAAGATTAATGAAAGTGAAAGTTGAAATGTACGAATCTATACAGCAAAAATGGTTGGAATGTTATGGCATCGTAATAAGAATGAAAATGCAAGAACACAGTTGAAGGAGGAGAAAAGGAGGACGTCCCATGATTACCTGCCTCCAAAATGTACAGACAGCGAAGAGAAGATGTGGTGTAGAAGAGAAAGATATGCAAAGCCAAAGTATATGGAGAAATATTGTCAAAAAATAAAATTGAGTTCTAAGTTTATTATTATGTTGGATGAAAACCACTGTAGTGGGGGAAATCTCTTGACATCATTCTTTCTTTATTTTGTAGGTCATAATTTTATTTCCTGGATAACAGAATTAATCTATTTTCCCTATTACATCTGATTCCATTTTTATATTTAATCAAATGTATTTACTGATAAATTTCACAACTTTTGTATTGAGTTTAAAGTCTTCTACCAGTTTGATATTCAGTAGTTTCTCAATATCTTCAATCCCGTCTGTATTTTACTTTCGAAAACTAAGGTAGATATTTCTAAAACACTATTTTTTTTTACTTAAATCTTTATATCTCGTCGACGTCAAGGTAATTAGACTTGGAAAATGTCTGGGGACAAGGTAGAAGAAGGAATTCGGCCATAACCAGAAGTGATTTCAGAAATCTATTGAAAACCGAAATCTGGATGGCCAGACGGGGATTTGAACCGTGTACTCCCGAATGTGAGGACAGAGCGTTACCGCTCACCTAGTCAAATACAGCAACAAGGATGTCCAAAGATGAGTGTTTTACCCAACTATTTTGTTAAACAATTAACTAATAAAACACCGCTGATCAATAATTTAAGGCAACAGAAGGTGTACACAAAATATTTCACAACTTGCAAAAATATTATTCTAGACGTGTGAAAACGATTATTGCCAGAATCGTATGCAAGTCTTACGTTTCTCTTTTTACATTATTTACAGATGTTTTATATTCGGTATTATTTTTAAGTAGCGCCAACAATCTTTGGCATTATAAATGTGATTACCGGCACATCAATGTTTGGACTAAACTATCTAGGTTTTATATTATCAGGTTCAGAAACAGTGCTTCGAGTGGTGGATCTACGAATTTTCCGAGCGGGGCAAATACTGTGAGATAGCCGCCCCTTCGAACATGCCGCCCTCATTGGCGCAACTATGTTATCACCGTCCAATACAGAAGTAGAGCTAAAGACAATTAAGGTCGGTCAGACATTAATTACCGCCCTTTCAAACGTGATTTTGCCGCCCTTGAATTTGCCGCCCCCTGATGTTTCCACCCCTTGAAGTTGCCGCCTCCTGAAGTTGCAGCCCCCTGATATTGCCGACCCTTGATGTTGCCACCCCCTGAAGTTGCAGCCCCATGAAGTTTCAGCCCCCTGATGTTGCCACTCCCTGAAGTTGCCGCCCCCTGAAGTTGCAGCCCCATGAAGTTTCAGCCCCCTAATGTTGCCACTCCCTGAAGTTGCCGCCCCCTGAAGTTGCAGCCCCCTGATGTTGCCACCCCCTGAAGTTGCAGCCCCATGAAGTTTCAGCCCCTGATGTTGCCACTCCCTGAAGTTGCCGCCCCCTGAAGTTGCAGCCCCCTGATGTTGCCACCACCTGAAGTTGCCGCCCCCTGAAGTTGCATCCCCCTGATGTTTCCGCCCCCTGAAGTTGCTGCCACCTGAAGTTTCCGCCACCTAAAGTTGCCACACCCTGAAGTTGACACCCGGGGCAGGTATCTCCCCCTCCGTTCCCTTAGATTCGGCCCTGGGTGCACCATTTGTATCATTACAATATTTATTCAGGATAATCGGTTTTGTGTTTCCTTTCTCAAATACAAAATTATGACATATTTTTCCTCCTGGCTTTGGCTTAATAGCACCCTACATTTTGAAATTTGAATTGCCTCTTCACTGATATCACTGAGACGTTTTCGTGATACCATTGGATGCCTTCACCATCTACGTCCGTTGCTGTCAGGAATTACTAAGCAGCAGGTGGCTTACAGTCTCAAGGCAGCAAAAAAAAAAAAAAAAAGGACCACAGTGCGGTTTCAAAATTTTAGAATTTTCTGACTGGTTGTGGCAGCAGAGTTATTGAGAAGTCCAGTAGCTCAGTGATTAAAAAGCTTGTGTTTAAAACACAGGGCTCCATTTTGAAAACCGGCGTTTGGAAGGGTTTTTAAGAGATTGATTAAATGAGATACGCACAGGACGTTTCGTGGTTCGGATTACACGATAAACTTTAGGTCCCGCCTCGATAGAGGGGAAATACGTAGAAAATAGATCATAATGCCACACGAATTTACTTTTAGTTGCATCTCCTGAGAAAAATCCATAAAGGTAACTTAAAATCCGCGGTCATTTTAAAACAAACATTAAAATGTCAGAAAGGCGTTTGCTGAACACGGATACCATATGGTTGCGCAACTTTAGAATTATAAAAATGTTGATGTGCTGAAGCTTTAGTACAAACACACAACAATATATTCAAATTATAAGATAAATAATTAGGTAGTGATAATACCTGAATAAAATTGAAGACAATTTTGTAAGAAACACTTGGGGGATTGGTGCAAATCCATCCTGACTAAATAAAAACTTCTAAAAACTTGCTGCATTTTTAATACCTGTTAAACCGTTCCACACCCTATGCAGTACCCAAAAACAGATCAGGGTTAGGCTGTAAGCAGGCTGTATCAGTTGGAGATTTCGTGTATTATTTGAAAGATGTTAATTGCCTAAATATGTTATAATCGTAGAGACAAATAAATGGCTTACGATATAGATGGTAATATAATGGTAATGTATTTCTTGCAGTCAGCTCGACATATATCTTAAATTGCTCCTTTGCCGGATCTTTAACTTTTTTTCCTTCCAAATTCCATCGCAACTAGTTTTCTTTTAATCGACAGTCTATAATGATCTGCGTTTAACATGAATTCCATTTCATTTTGAAGTAGAAGGCCTGTCGTCAGCAACACAGTTTGAATTTTGTTCAAATTCCCATGGTATTTTTTTTTTCAACCAAATTTTTCAGCTGTCGCCTTTTAGTTTTGATTTGCTCACATTTTTTTCCGATTTATGTCCTTTTCATTTCCCTCGTTGAGATATTTTCTGATTGTAATGGCTGTACTCTTATAGAGTCTGCAAACCTCTCTCCCTGAATGTACTGAAATCGTCTATTTAGACCTTGTATCGCGATAAGGTTAGAAGAGACCTAGACATTGGGGAGAACTTCGCAACTTATGCTGGAATTGGGCATCTTTCTTCTACCAATTGACATCTGAATCGTTGCATTTAGTCAGTTGGTTTGCGAGTTATAGGAATTAAAAAGTAGACAGCTTTTGTAACAGCCGTTTCGCCAGAATGGTAGAAGACATAGTATCAAACTCGGCATACACTTGACAGCATCTTTAATAGATTAATTATTAATTTAATTACTATAAAGCACACGCTCCGGTGGAAATCCCTGTCAACTAATTACCCCTTTTTATTATCTTGCTCGAGTCTTCAGTCGACTGAACGACGACTCGCCCGTTTGTGTCCGCACTTGTCCATGGATCGTCCGTGTAACATGTTTTCCTACCGTCTCCAATATGCTTTAACATTTTCACAAGATTGTTTCATGGAATCAATGTTAAAAAATATAGGAACGTTGTGTTTGCTGCCACAACAGCTGATGAATGATGAAACTTTTTTTTAGGAGATAATCAATCACACCAAAACAACGTGTGGTCTTAGAGGACCAGCAGTTTCCTTACTACTTCTACTCGTCTCTTCAGACTGATACCACAGTGGCAGCGTTAAGGCGCTTTCCCACGATCCCTTGTAACGAAGGCGAGACGGGACGGGACCTCATTAGCCGAAATGTAGGGACGACCGCGAGCCGTAGGTTACTCCTAGCTTACCTTGCCACCACCTGCGCACCACGTTGCCTAGTGTCGTTTGGCACAGAGAACTTTACAGCAACAGAAGGGGTGCGCACCGCTGCTGCAAACCGATGGCAGCAGCGCACCGCTACACACGCCTGTGATGTTTACCGACTCAGAGTAAGTAGCTGCGTCTCGTCTCTGTTAGCAGAGGCCGCCCTGTTCCCATGGCGTGTTGTTGAGTATCCGTCCCGTCTGCCTTCGTTACAGGAGATCGTGGGAACGGGCCTTTAGAAGGTAAAGCAGGGTGCGGTGTGGTAAGTGATACGGTGCTGTTTGAAATACATAACTTCGATCGCGTGAGCGGCAACACACAGCTTGCTTCAAAGTCTATAGAAACAAACGATTAGCTTGTTCATTGCGTAGCCACGTTCTTAATGGTTGTGATGTTACTCTTTCCACCTCCTTGCCGAACTTACAACAGCCAAAGATGATGTTATTCGAGGTTATACGCGTTATTGAATAACAGTTGTATTTACTTAATCCCCAACGAAAAATGTACTGTCAGAGTTCTGATAGAAAAATATGTATTTCTTTTAAAACAACTTCTTAAGTATTATTATCTTTCTGATTATTTATATTCAGTCGATGTTTTCTCACACCGGTATTTACATTACATCATTATTATGGTTGTTGACATTATTTAAAAACAATTGTATTTAATTTGTGACGAAATTGATTGCCGAAATACTGCGTTTGAAACGTCATTTTTGACTGGATCACAAAATATTTATATCGGCTGAATTTTTTTTTGTTATATTTTGTATCACTGTTATTCTAACTCGAAAAAATGAATTGTAAAAACATTGTAATAAAATATGCATTGCGTTTAAATTAACATATTTATTATTAGTTGCTGTTTATTACTAATTGCATTGTATCGGCAGAATCTAAACAGTTTCGAAGGGTCAAATTTTGATTGCGATACAGTGAATGTATTCATACGCGATTGAATAAAGCTAAGATTTTCGAACGGCGAGTTTCTGGTTAGGTTGAAATGCAGACAGGCCCAAAATCACAAACGACACGTTGTTTACAGTATAATTCGCGATGAATTTAGTTTATAAATAATTTAAGCTGATTTCATAGCGCTGTGTTACTGAAGTTATTACTTCATGCGGATGGAAGTAGTTCCATATTGACCGTGCTCAATGTGGCGGGGATTAGGACTAAAACTAATATTAGGTGGTATAGCGCAAGCTTTTGGGATTCCTGATTTATTTCTAATGTCATTGCTTCCATACTTCTGCTGTAATTAATTCAATACGAGTTCCAACTGTATCGCTAAGTAAACCACAACCGAAATACGTATAGCATTAGAAAAACAAATTTATGAACATTATATAATAACAACTCTATTTAGTTAAGCAGCGGAAAAGAAATGAATGGCCACAACACGAAATTTTAGACGGGCTTAAAGTCTAGTGTCATCATGAACTATGAGAACGTAGCTAATTACGAGGTTGTGACATGCGATTGAATTTTGCGTATTACAAGTTTACCGTCTCTGTCATTTTGGCTACAGAACCCTAAAAATAAATTCACCCCGAATGAATTAATATACTTAGTGAAGGTAAAAGACCATAGCGGAAGCTGATGATTCAGATAACCAGTCAATTTCCATATGGAAGTCCATCGGTGGTAGGTCACAGAACAATGTTTTTATGGCTGCTCAAAACTGTGCCTGGTAGGTGAGATGTATCCCAGTCCATCCTTGCTGATTTCGATTCTCCGTGGTTACGAAATCACTCCAGGTGAATTTTGAGATGGTTCCTTCAAAAGGCAATTGGGGAATTCCTTCGCGTTCCTTCCCCGGATCTTTTCCTGCCTCTAAAGATCTTGTCGACGGGGTTCACAGCCCTAAGAGCTCTTACGAATGTAATTTGCATTTAAAAATATTGCTCACCTTATCGAAAGTGCTCATGGTGTTCGAAGCAATAGTTACGAGAACCTGTTATTAACTATCCTGCACAGAATGCACACAAACTATGGTGAGCCAACAACGAACGACTTTCTGATATGTTTCCACTGAACAGCCACACACGACTTCGGACATCTGGGAGAGCATTGGGACCCTCCATGAATCATCCTGTATCTCATTCCTCAGTTACGCAATCCGAATTTCATTTTTGTGGAAGCCAGTTGAGTAGCTGTGTTCGAAGTCATACTTCCAAGCTCCTATACCACGTTTTTATGGCCTGAAGCCATTGGTTGCTCTAGGTAAGATGTGGACCTCCCACAGTTCTTAGTAATCCATTTTATGATATTTTATTTAATCAAGAACTGAAATTACGTACTTTAGTAATAGTACAAAACATTAACTCGCCTCCCACAGGGGGGCCTGTCAAATTGACGGGACGTTTCGAAGTTTCTCCGCGTTATCATCTTCCTGAGAGTTACTTCGAAACGTCGTATGAAATTGCGCTCTCCCAGTGGAAGGCAATACAACGTATACATAGTTAATAACACATTGAAAGACTCCTTACTGAAGAACTCCGAAGAAACTTACATCATTTGAAAATTCGCAGTCTACGAGCAGACATATGACCATGTACTTTCCAAATACACACCTAATAATCTTTTGGTGGAGAAATTACTTTTCAACTTTACTATGATATAATTGTTAAAAGTGCCATAGGCTAAAAAATTAATAATACTTTTATAGTTTACTGCACAACGAAATTACTAACTGATGTATTAAAGGAGTTAGATTTGGATTCTTTGGAAGACAGTAGGAGGGAAAGAGAATGGTGGGAGTGAACAAGGATTAAATTGGTTATGAGTCTTGGAAAGATACTGGGAAGATTGAAGGGTAGCACAGGGGGGACGGGGGGAGGAGATAACCATTACTACTAGCCGGCACTCAATTTCTGAAATCAGGGAGTGAGAAAATTTTCTTTTGTAGTTATGGGAGTACGCAATTGAAATAAATTACAAAGAGAAATAAAGAATAACTTACCAAAGATGCAAAAGAATTTACAATTAAAATTCTTAAAGTATTAAAGTACGCAGGAATAAGAAAGGGGAAATTTGGTTGGTTAGGGAAAATGCCACCGGAGCGTGCACTGAAATGCAATTAAATTGTCGAAAGATTTCAATGAAAGTAAGAATATGGCATCTTTCTGTGCTGATGATAATTTTCTTTTACTTTTGTCATAAAAAATAGGATTAGTTGCATCTGTAATTGGTGGTTTTTTCTAAACAATAATCGATCATTCAACAAGATTCCAATTTAAGCCTTCCATCTTCTTCATCTCTCTTCATTAGTTAGATAGGAATGGTGATCAGAAACTAACTTTAAAAAGCCTGTAGAGAAACGTGTACATAGGTTTAAGTAATTGTAGCTTCGTGGGATGAGTTTGAAAATCTTGTCCTTGCGTGTTTAGCCACATTGTCGCGAAGTGTTTCACCTCCTTGACTGAAGCGAATCGTCGGCCTCCTAGGTGCACCTTCAAGTGAGGAAAAAGGTGGAAGTCGCTAGGAGCGAGGCCCGGGCTGTAGGGAGGTAGATGTTGCCATGCTGGGTCAGCCACTGCGATCCTCATCGGCGACGTTTTCTCTACCGGCCGCAAACTTTCGACAACATTCGGCGACATGCTGACGAGACAGCCCTCTGAAAATCTCTACCAGCTGCGGTTACATGTTTTGCCTACATATATCGAATAACTAAGCGGATTTCTTCGCGATACCATTTTTTCAAACGTGTCGTCATTTGTGTTTACCTAAAACTAGCGCTGCAGGTGGCTAAAACTCCGCACAGTTGCCAACCGCATGAGTTACAATTACCTCTCTCAACTAATTTCTCTATATCGCAGGACACTCCGGGAATATCGGCCTTGTAACTTTAGTTTACTCCTCGTACATTAAGATACCGATGTTACACACTGATCAGCCAGAACGTTATAACTACCTACCTACTATCGATATAAACCCGTCCAGGCGTTACCAGCGTTACCTTACGAAGAATGACTGCTTGTCAGACACACGCACGGTGCATGTTGTATCAGTGAGCCTGCTATCCGTGTATAGAACGGGGAAAACGCGTGATATATCTGAGTTTGACTGAGGGCAGATTGTGATGGCCCGGAGGTTCGGTACCAGTTGTCTGGTGTTCGAGGAGTGCTGTCGTGAGTGTCTTCAAACGGCCAATGAGTATCCCACACTGGTTGCAGATCACGTACACCCCTTCATGACAACCATGATTCCCAACGTCTGTGGCATTTTTCAACAAAATAATGCGCCATGTCACAAGGCCAGGAGGATGATGTAGTGGTTCGAGGAAAACGGTGGCGAGTTGCAATTGATGTGTTCGCTCCCAACTCGCCAGATCTGAACCCGATCGAACACATCTAGGATGTAATTGAACGTGGCGTTAGAGCTCATCACACCCCTCCTCGGAATTTACGGGAATTAGGGGCAGATGTTGTGCCAAATCCCTCCAGCGACCTAGCAAGGCCTAATTGTTTCAATGCCAAGACGCGGCGCCGGTGTTATCCGTGCCAAAAGCGGGCATACCGGCTGTTAGGTAGGTGTTCATAATGTTCTAGCTGATCAGTATAACTCACTCTAAGTCACACGACTCTAAGAAATTGAGCAACTTGTTCCGAGGCTTTTACTCTTGGAAGGTATTCAGCATATACAGTTCTTTTTTACGCTATATAATTCGTCCACGTTTTCCACGAGAAACCTAACAATATCGCAAATTTCTGTTGCTGCCTGTGCGAAATTTATTTTCAAGAAAGTGTAAGTAAACTGGAATTATAATTGGCGCCCCCCCCCCCCCCCCCCGCCGTAAACAGCGCTGCGTTATGCGACGTCGCGTGTCGACCTCAGACACGCACGAGGGAGAATGGCAATCGAACCCGACCACGAAAGCCACGGGTAAACCTCAAAAATTACCTAAAAGTGTTTGTAATTATGGCATACTTCAAAAGCAAGTACTCCCTACACCGGTAATGCAGAGGGGTTAATTACCAAAATGTGACTGTATGTAGCGACCGACCAGCTGGTAACATAATGCAGATCAACAATGTTGAAATAAATTCAATATCGTTCTCCGGAACACGGATCAATGACGCCCGTCAGTGGGTCAGTTTCATTCGACAGCTAAAATTTTCAGCGTTATATGGCATTTTTTAAAACATCCTTTATAACTTATTCATTTTTTACTAACCTCGTAATTTCGTTATATCAAATATTACAACAGTATGTAAATAACGTGCAGATAATCGATAGCAAATTTCTTTCATACTGCTCAAAAAGATACAATAATTGCTTCCATCGGGACAAAAATTAACACTATACTATGGTCTATAAACCATATCGTTTACAAAATAACACAAATTGCCAAGTCTTCGTATCAAGTCTTTGATGTTACAACAAAAGCGAATTTACCACTATTAAAGAAACCAAAATTAATAGCTCTACTCTGTGTCACTACTAGATACGAAGTAAATTAAAACCTATATGAGTGAAATACACTGAAATATTTTACAGAAATAGTGTAGAAATACAGACAGCTTCAAATAAATTTGCAATATACCTTATTTATTAGTTTGTTTACAAACATACTTATTATTTTAGATGGTAACATAAGGACACTTAAGGTCTGTGGTACTGGTTAGAAATATACTGTATATTTGCAAGTGATTCCAAGCAGACGAAACAGATGGCACGGCTAATCTTCAGACTTAGTCATCTGTCAGGGATGTAACATTTTATACTTTTTTTCTTTTAGCATAGAGTGTATGTTACTCCAATATGGTATCAATGAGTTGTTCCTTCTATGGCAAAGCGATCTTGATTTGTCTAGACTATGGATTGAATCAGATGTGGTAGCGTGCGCGTGTGGATAAACGCGTTCCCCAAACAAAGCTCGCCTTTCCATAGAGAGTAAAACTCACTTATAACATCTCTGGAGCAGCATTCTCTTCTAAAAACAAAACAGCCATCACTACAAACTACGAGGGAATGTAATCAGCCTTTTTGCAGAATATTCAATATGTTGAAGAGCTCCTCAAGGAGATACCAGGTTGGAAAAATCTGAAAAGTAATTACGTCAGCAACTACCAGCGATATTCAATGCACATGATACATGAGGAACAAGTGGTGCATCGGGCGTACGTTTCTACATTGTACATCCCGGTTGCTTGCTCCTAAGGCGCGACGAATCAATCACGCTTCTATTCTGTCTTTCCGTTGATTAGTCAAATCTGTAGATCTGACATACGTGATTTTTTCTTTAGTTAAAAGGTTTTTCAATAATTTCCACTGTTCATTCAGTTTTTTCTCGATAGTGAAGGCCCGCACGTATTAGCGCAAAGGACTCGTAATTGAAAGAAGATAGTAGGACAGCTATGATCTATTCAAGAAACTTTAAGATTCGTGAACGTAACAGAAATGCGATGTGTAAAAAGAAACAATTACGTGGTAAAATTTGCTGTTGTGAAATCTTATGAGAGATATTTATTATTATAGCGGTCTGTCAGTCTATACAAAGAGAAACTGTGCATTAAACTTTAAGTTGGTGTTTATCTCTGACCATAAGAGTTTTTATTTATTATATTTATTAGTTTTGAGATCATTTCTGACAATTTGTAATTTGCAGATGATGTTAATAAGTTGCCGTCTGCTGAAAGGAAATTAAAGATACGTGTTTTTATTATTATTATTATATTTTTTTTTACGTTGCCGAGATAGGGCGTCAGTGAGCCTACTTGAAGGACAGCTATTGTAACATCGAATAGTGACTGTATTTGTAATGTTACATGGCTGCGACTGAGAGGTTGTAATGTATTTATAGTTTTAAATGGTGACATTGCCAGGATGTAACCGTTTAGTAAGTGAGATAAGGAAATTATTCTGGGTTTTCAAACTTATGTTGTTTGCGCGCATATTGCAATGTCAAATTCAGCTCGAAAAACGTTAAGCGGTTCTTGAACGGAACACCTCTCTGTAAAAACTATGAATAATCTCTTTATTTCATTTAGTTAAACCCTAAAACCGTTACAAGATCCTGGCAGCCCAAAACTTGTAAGCTGTTTTTCCGTAGTAATCTAATGAATGGATGGCGAAAATATCATCCCACCGTACATATACATTACTACGAGAAATTGATTAAAGAAAAGTATATTGACTATTGAAAATGGTACACATCGTCGATTACTTAACGAAGGGTACCAAATTCAGGAGTAAACGAATCGTCTTTTTGACCTGACGGAAAGCCCTATTAAATAAAACATGATAAAAATCACTTTAACTAAGACAAATATTCCAAAAATGATTAATAAAAACATACCTGTATTAAGAAACCACCCAGCAGCAGTTAAAAAATTTCTTCTGTTATTTCAAATCAATTTTTTCCTTCTTTTTTATACATTTTTCGTATTACCACATTATATGCTCAAGGTCAATAACAATATTGTTTCTATAATAGGTATCTCAGATTTTCCGCAAATCATACTAAAGATATAGTATCATTTAAATCGTATTTCTAAGTGATGTTGCTGGTATAACAGTTTCGTAAAGTTCAGGACTCTCATATTTATTAATGTAGTTTCGAGATTGTGTGACTTAAAGTCGACAAAAGTTGGTTTTATCATATAACTTCTTGTATACATGCTTCCGAGAAGGCAAACGAAATGCTCAGCAAAAGTCCCTCCCCATAAATTCTTGTTTAACTGATTAATCCGAAGAAACTTTCTAAAATGAAGAATGTGGTTATATATATATATATATATATATATATATATATATATATATATATAAAAATTAGGTTAGATGTTAATCCTCATAATTGAACTGTTTATTAATTTCAACGTTTTGGCCAATATTTTGAAAAAAGGGATAAGGTATTCATTATTTTACTTCATTCTTTTTTTTATGTTAAAAACATCTATTCATGATGAGCAAGTTCTGTTTGCCGGTTACTTCAAAGCTAATATATCCAACGGAATTACTTTTGGTAGTTCCCACATATCCGTTTCAAAACGCAAGGCGAAAATATTTTTTAGCAAGGTTCAAGCATTTATGATACTAATACAACTTCAGATCTCTAATGCCTGGAACAGTGAATATGCTGTATCCACAAAATGACGGTATGTGGAGTGAGGGAGCCTCCACCTAACAACATAGCAGAGGATTTATTGACTAACAACGGAATATTGGAAAGTCTCAAAGATATCAGTAACATCGGATGGTTTGTGCTGTCGAATGGGATCGCTCGATAACCATTAGATTAATCGAAACCGGACAGCTGAATATTACCTATATACACAGAACGTAAATCCTGTCGTTTTTAGGAAAGCCACTTGTGCGGTTTTTCTTTAATTGAGGTTTTGTTATTAATTCATTGGTAGTTTCTTTCGCAGACTCTGGACGCCATTTTAAATGCCACTAACAGTGCATCGTGTAGGCAACAAACGTTATCTACGGCCTGCTGACATTTCAAAAAAATAAAGAAGAAAATAAAAACATCCACACAGAGGGAAAAAATACTTTTAACTTGATCTCAAATGAAATGAAAAAACGTTGAACCATTTTAATTATTCACTTCTGCAACAATTCATATTAATAAAACATATTGCAATTGACAGATCCCAATAAACTCATTAGTTACGTAAATACTTCCTTTCCACATAAAATATTTACCTAATTCTTCTATATTCCGTTACTGTATGCAGTTAACATAAACACTGCTCTCTTGCGACAAATGCGTGAAGCAAAGTGTCTCACTGGTCAGCTAAATTTTTTTATTTTTTTATTGTTTTTTTTTCCTATGTTTTTACGCATCGTTTAAATCGACATTAATAGAGGCGGGAAAGGAATGGGAAGAAGGAACAGGGAGGAATTTAGTCAGAATGATTTCAAGGAACCGACCTTGCATTTCCCTGAATGATTTAGGGAAAAGATGGAAAACTAAATTCTGGATAGCCTGACGGGGATTTGAACGAAAATCTTCCAGAATGGAAGATCACCTACCAGGTTTGGTGTCCTTTGTTTTTCATAGCACGTCTTTACACTATATCACTTCAACCAGAGATAATATGTGAAAATAATAATCTCAAACTCACGGTGCAAAAGCACGAGTACTAGAGAATAATTAATAATTCCTAAAAGAGAGAGAATGTAGTCATTGTTCGAAATTCAATAGAAGAACAAGATATCTTTAAAATAAAATAAGTAATAATTGGAAGGCCGTAATACATAAAAAAATTAAGCTTTTTTAAAAAAAAAAAAAAAAAATAGCAAACTGTGGAATGAGAGACAGCAATAATCGTGTAAATTTTAACGATGGTTATAATTTTAGAAATTGATGCAAGACAGGTCATGAACTTCAAAAGACGGTGGTATTTCATTTACGTATACAACCTGTTTGTCAGCTATTGGGCTTCCAGGAAAGAACATTTCAGGAATATATGCACAAAACAAATATTGGTAAGAGTAAATCATGTTCTGTTTTACTTTGCATACACTATTGTAATGAATATTTCCAGTGAAGAATATTTTGCGTAGTAAGAAGTATTTCAGTTTTAGTGGTAAACATTCATAACGGATGCGCGACAGGGCTGATATAGTTTCCGATATCCACGGAGAGAAGGTAACTCATTCATAAAACATAGCGGCGCACGCATCGATCCTTAAGCAAAACAGAAACAAAATGAATCCGTGGAATAGAGAGATACAATATATTACAATTAACTTTTTATTTACCGATACTGTTGCAATAAAAAAATATCATTGTACATTTCGGGAATTAGAAGTAGGAGTCATATGGCAAGTACGTAAAAATATATCTTTCCAATTTCACAGTAATTTGTGCAGACAAAGCAACTGAGTTATTAACAGTTCACGCTCACATAACGAAAAATTATTTTTAGCTAGCAGATTTATGCTTGATTGTAGCATTGTTACTATTAATTTCCATTCACAATTTTTATTGCAGCTTTAAATGCTGTAGTACGAGCACTAGCAAGCTGCATAATTTTGGAAATGCCGTTTCAAGATACTTACATTAGTTTCATCTGTCGTAATCTAAAAATCTTGCAATCGATACTTCACCAACTTATCAGTGTACGAATGACGTAAAATTTTGATTATATTCTCGCGGCCGATGACAGTACAAAATTAAATAATGATATTATTAATTATTAATTAAGTTAGTGAAAATTAAGACAATGCAATTAATTCTCGTAGTCAAAATGTTTACAACGACGAAATTAAAAAAAAAAAACAACTAACCATTTATTCGATTTATTGTCTCCGCATTTTAATTACACAGTACAAGCGCAATTTCGTCAGGCAAGATTCAAATTAAACAAATGTGAGACATGACAGAAAGCTTAAAATTATTTACTATTGTAATTCTACAGGTTTATCTATTGTCTCTAAATGTAATGATATGTGGGATAATCCGTGATTTTCTATTTCATTGCATTAAACGACATTTACGCCAATTGCGACTAGGGCTGTTGATATTTTTAAAAATATTGGTTTTTCGATATCTCGATATTTTAAAAAGTATCAATATCGGCTGTCGATATATCGGAAAATAGTATTGATGTATCGATATATCGACTCTTTCATAAATACAATTTTATAAAAATAAATCTTGTAAAAGTAATGCTGTGTTACATTGTTCTTAAGCAAGTATTCACTTTCGAATGGTTACTCTTGGTGATGATGATTGTTGACTTTTTTTAAAATTTTGCCATTATGCATGTCACAATTTTCTTAAAAATTTACAAAACTCGAAAGAGGTTCGAGTAAAATCTTTTTTGTGCATTTTAAAGATTGATAAGCAATACAGTGGAGACATTTATTTAGGTAGAAGTTTATGGTCAAGTTACATAACTTTTTTCATTTTTTTTTTGTGGTATTTAATTTACTTTTGTATCTTGATAGCTTATTCTGAGTTGACTTACTTTTCTTGCTCTCTAATTAGCAACATTTGTAATTTTCACTTCCCTCTATTCCTGCAAACACACTAATTTCAAGTTGGACTTTCCTGGACAATTCGCAATTTTATTTCAAACAATGGATTCGCGTTCGATTCGTACTGGGTGAGCGATGCCTTGTCTACACTGTTGTCATCATCTGCGTAGACTTGGTACCTAAGCTTCCAAATTAATTATAGAAACGTAGTAAGATTTACATAAATTTGCTGATCTCTATGCGTAACAGAAATTTGAGGGACATAGTGTCAGCCAGAGCAAACGAAAAATAGTAATTTATTTTTAAAAAATATCGACGCCAATATCCAAATTTCAGTATCGAAATATCGATATATCGTCCTAAAAATCTCACTCATAAATATCGATTTTTCAAAAAATAATATCGACATTTCGATATATCGATATATTATCAACAGTCCTAATTGCGACTTAGTTAAGAATTTTTTAAGCATGCCAGCAAGTATCGTAAGCAACAAGATCTATAAATGTTTCTTGAAAACATACGATAACGTGAAATGAGTACGCAACAACCTCAGCGCAACAGTTTATCTCAGAAGCGCAATGCCGCAATCTCTGAAAACTGAAAGCCGTGCTTGTGGGCTGTATTTGTGCAGCATGCGACGGCTGGCTGCGATATCGTCGACATGAATTGTGAGCACGATACGTTCTTTAAAGG
Source organism: Vandiemenella viatica (assembly GCA_031002005.1). Taxonomy (NCBI): domain Eukaryota; kingdom Metazoa; phylum Arthropoda; class Insecta; order Orthoptera; family Morabidae; genus Vandiemenella; species Vandiemenella viatica. The sequence continues at coordinate 61,536,767 of JARYHS010009186.1, forward strand.
CACCAAAAAATAAAATAATGTTCACGGCGGAGCGATTAACTGATGTGACTGACGTCATGAAAGTTTTGGAACGCTCGGTTTATTGTTTCATAAATTACCCATAGTTCCTTGACATTCATTATTTAGCCAGGGGTCAAAAATACTTCACATCCAAAAAAAATCTACTACTCTCTACGTAATGCACCAAAAAGTAATCAGTGTTTCAAAATATGTTTTTCTCAAATTGGGTTTAGAGAAGACAGTCCATTTTTTGACTGGGACATAATGGCTTGTCTACGTCGTGACCATTAGGGCCAAAGAGGATTATGAGTAAGAAAAAAAAGGGTTTTGGCTACAACCTTTCGAAGTGACTCTCCCAGCATTCATCTATCATGATTCAGGGAAAACAATTTGATTAAACAACTTAAATTATTACTTAATAGTGATATCAAGAGCGATATTACAAATTGGAGCCTACATTTCATATATGATTTCCGGAAGTCATAAGAAAAACCAATTGGAATCGTGTAAAACCGAAGCAATCTGTTTAAGTCCAGGCCGCAACATTAACCACTCTTACATCGAGATCAGAGAAAAGATGTAAATTTACTCCATTAGTAAATTGCTTTTTTTTTTTTTTTTTTTTTTTTTTTTTTTTTTTTTTTTTTAATGGCATTCGGCTTTTTAGCAATTCAGTCAGTATCATATGTGTTTCATTTTCCTCAACTGTTTCAGATTCTTCTAGAGTTGTTAATAATCTCAAGTGAAAGGACATCACAGGACAAACACAACACTTAATTAAAAACACCCATGCCCCGGGCCGGATTCGAACCGGCGGACTCCGCAACGCGAAGCCAGCTAGATAGCCCCGCGATACCAAAGGTGGCAACTGCTTTCTTCTGAAAATTCAGCAAACTGAGAAACTGGTAACATCCATATTTCACAATACATAAGCTATTTTTCTTTTACTGTACAATTTTGTTTTTTGTTTGTTTTTTTTGAACTCGTTAAATCATTACCTGTTATCCGTGACTTTGTACTCATGGACTTAGAATTTTAGTACAGCAATTGGATATAGAATGCTGTAGGTTACGTGAAAGGTGTCTCCAAATGCATGGTGTTGGAATAAAGTGAAATAGAAACGTCTACAATTGTACTTAACTCATGAAGAGAACAAATTTGCAAATGATTAAAAATAGAAACAAAATAAGGAAGGGGGCAAGTTTAACTGTTGAAGACAACCTACCACAGTTTATCCAGGAGTATTTGTTTGTGGTTTAAAATTTTGACACTTTCTGGGAACAACTTACGTCATTATCGTTTTATACACTGTGTTTTTGGTTTTGATATCATTTGCTAATATACATAGCCTTTAGGGGTTGGAAACGCGTCCGTGGGAAAATATTTTCTCTAAGTGTTTCCCCTACTTCTTTAATTTTTTTGTCACTGGGCTTTATTGATAGTCACCACACGCAGCGCAAATCAATTTATATAATAAATTGTGCTGTACATGAAATTTATAAACAGATTATACACAAACCGACAGTGAGAGAAACAATGCCTGAGTGATCGTAACTAAAATACAGTATCCGTCTGTCTTTGAACGTTCGTTTAGTTTCCCAAATTTCGTATGCTATTTATTCCGAAAAAAGTATCTTTTAACCTTCCTAATGGTACATACTATTTGATTCTCAAATTTCATCAAGATTGGTTAAGCCACTTAGTTGTGGAAACGTTGTAAATGGACAGAGCCTTCAGATTTATAATATTGGTGTAGATTTGTTAAAAAATTGTTTTCGATCTTACGTACACGTTTCCCCGATTTTCCCACTTTCTTGTATTTTTTACATCCTCTATTTATTTGATGCAGACTTATTCCAAGTATTAATTTCTGTTTGAAAAAGAATCAAAAGTGAATATTTGCTTTAATTTATTAATTGCCTATCTACCCTCTAAAAGACTCTCTGGATCTAATGAGTGATTGGTGTTTCTGATATTAATTTCTGTTTAAAAAAGGTATACTTGTTTTGTACTCTTAAATCGCCTTTTCATCCTCGGAAAGTACTTCGATGTTTCTTGATCATAAAGAGAGATTGTTTTGAAGGAAATACTGCTTCACTGGAAATTACCTCTCTTAATAATAGTGCAGCTGCTCTGTGAAGTATATGAAAGAAATGAAACAGACAAGCTAGGTTGAAATATTACAGGATACTTAGCGTTTCCTTCACTCATCTTTTAAGCGTATTTTCGCCTACTCAATATTATGTTACCGTCTGAACTTGTTTTAATCAATTAAGGCAAAGGTTTTTGTTGAGATGTAAGTAAGCTGTTGTTTTCAATATTCACCTTAATCTTTAAGAGCAGGAAAAACTAAAATAAATGTACAGTCAAAATTTAGTTGTATAGACAAGGTTATAGAAACAATACGATTCACTAGCACCAATTGTTACGATTAGCAATACTCCAAAACTTCTTTGAAACTCTTGTCCGTTAACAATGCGTATTTCATCGGATGATGTGGCGAATTCCAAAATAATTGAGCTCACTTTTGGTGAGTATAAATTTGAATTACTGACAGGTTATTTGGTATTTTCTTTAGGTGTCTGAAACAGAATTTTGGAGCTTGAATGATTCTGTCAAATTATCCAAATTCGCTCTAGTTCTATTTTATTCGTAACTATCTGTTAATATGCGCTAGTTTTTACTCCTGTAATGACCTGAGCGTAGACATTCTGTGGAGACCGTAAAGAACTAGTTTACCTTGAATTATGAATGTTCTAGCGGAGTTCCCGGTGTTGCCCGGTATAATTGGCGTAGATTTACCAGTACCATACTTTTATTCCCGCAATTAGAAACATTTGCACAAAGTTTCATAAAATTCACGCCAAATTTTTTCGGAATTAATGCAAACCTAGATTCACCCGCCCTCTACCAGGAAACGGGTGGGTTGAAGTTTATTTGCACGTACATTATTTTCATTCGTTCGAAAAGATTCATGTATATCAAGCTTCGTTAATTTGGTTAAGAATTTGCATTACTACATTACCGAACAACGCAAGATTATTATAGAAACTCACATTTGATTCAATTGCGAAATGAATGGATATACTTTTTGCTTGAAATTTCATATACTTTAACTACGCAGATTCAGCCTTTTATACAAATATCAAAAGAGAATCCGGAATAACATTATCGTAAACAGAAGACTAATGCTGATGGGCAAAGATATTGTCCAGAGATCGTGCTTAAAGAAAATCTCTGATGTTTTTACGGCTATCTATGGCGTTTAAAAATTTAATATCCCGAATTTTAAAGAAAATAATTTTTCAAGTTTTGTTAAGTTTTCAAAATAGTTATTATTGTAAATTTATCTTACTGCTTTCATTAAAGGCTATGGTCAGAGACTCTGTAATTGTGTGTTTAGTGCGAAGTATGCAACATTTAATCCTTCAATCTTTGGGATTTGTTATCATACGTTCAGTATTTCATTTAATAATCCTGCGTTATTTGACGTTGAAGCATAAGACATGTCAAACAACTGATTTAAGATTCTAAGCTTGAAAACAGTGCAAACCCCATCTAAATCTGCTCCGTAGTTTCCGAGTTTTTATAAGACTAATATCTCTGGTTTTCATTTATAGATATAGATTAAGCTCTTATCGGAAGATGATATTATTTATTCGCATTCTGTCTTTGCTGAATGTTGGATGTATGTGATGAGACTCTCAAATACGAAAGTAGTGACACGATAACGAGACTTGAGTATTGGAATTGTTTCTGATGGCTGCTTCCTAAAACATCTCACGCGCGACCCAAAGCAAGGTCACATGACTTCAGAAAGTGCGTGAGATGCTTATATCTCATACAATGACTACTGCACAAACTGAAAGCGCAACTGACATTAATTTCGAAAGCGATCCGATTAAACTCATTTTTGCACACCTTGCGCAAGGTCCTTTAATTTTCTGATGTGAGAAGTTGAAAGATATGAGTGAATAGTAGGTAATGAACATGTAGTATACGCTCCATATTTCTTTATGATTTGTAGTATTTTGTTTTCCGTTATGCTGGAGTCTTGTTTATTTATCTGCACTGATGAGGCTTAACTGTCATATTCCCGAGCAGTGAATGATTAACGTTGCGTTTTTAACATTTCAGGCAGCCATAGACTTAGCGAAAAACGGTCTCAGTACACTACCATAGTGTAGATTCATATGATCTAGGACCAAAGGTTGTTTTAACACTCCTAGTCATACGGTTGTTTTCATACTCCTAGTTATACGGAGGCATATTACTATCGCTCCGGTGTCTATCCTTGTCACTGGCGTCTAGCTCTTAAAAGCAAGATGCTTCAGACATTATATTTGCACATTTTATGTGTTCTATTCACCGCAACCCAAAATCGTATTTAAAATTTACTGAAACTGTGCTCTAGAGTGGTGCTATAGAAGTAAAGGTGGTTTTAATTATTATTGTTATTAATTATTATTATTATTATTATTTTTGGCGAATTCTCCGAATGGAAGACGTTAAACAGATGACTCAATCAAGTTTTCTTTTAGTTCTTCTTGTTGTTCCAATATGCTTTCCGAGAAAGCTTGTTTGCGTTCTTCCGACCACTTTGGTCTGTATTGTTTTTGTTTTGGTTGCTCAGTTATAATTTCCCATTCGTCTACTTTGTGTTTGAAGGTGTTTTTTTCCTAAGATGTCTGTTGCTCCTATGTTTGCACTTTTAAGATCCTTCCGAATTTCACTAAGCCAAGGTGTTGACTTTTTAAGTGAAGTTACATAATCTATTATTTTTTTGTCAACCGATTTTCTGGTAACCTCTTAAGGTGACCAAAGAATTTCATTCGCCTTTCCTTGATGTCAATTTCGATGTTTGAAAACTTTTCTGTTGTTTTGATTGATTGTAGTCTGTAACCATCTTTAGTGAGTCTAGCTCCTAGAATTTTTCTTATGTTTTTCTCTCTACTTTTTTTATTTCTTCAAGGTCGTGTTAACGTTTCACTTGCATGGAGGACGGTTGGTTTTATGACTGCGTTGTAGTGCCGAATTTTGGTCTGTCTTGATATGGATTTTTTGTTGTAGAGATTTTGGACTAACCCTAATGATTTTTTTACTTTTTGGAGGCAATTTTACTGCGAGATTTTCTCAAGGCCTGTCAGTTCGATGAATTCTCCGAGGTATTTAAAGTATGGGACTCTGTTAATTTTAGCGTATTTTGTTCTCAAACTTGCTATTTCTGTTTTTTAAACATATGAATTCAGTTTTCTCGAATGAGATTTGTAGCCCTACTTTTTCTGCACATTCTTTGTGTGTCTCAAGCTGTTTTAATTAATTATCATTTTTTTATAAATTTGATAGCATCACGGTTGTAAATCTAAGTCCATTTTTATACCAGTTCCATTTAATAAAAGTTATTACCGTCATCTTACAATCTTATCCCGTACTTACACAAAAAATATTAATATCCAATTATCGAATTACTCGAATTTTGTTAAAAATGTCTCTGAGCTTAATTCAATATAGTACAACTTTTCATAAATACAATAACTGCTTTCAGACTTTCTTGAGTTAAATGAAAGATCGTACTTGTTGTTTTTTCTCGAGTCTTTAGCTACATTAAATTAAGTTATTTGGCCTTGACATAAAACACTAACGTTATTACGAGTAATTTGTATAGTAAATGAACACTGAAAGTGGTGCGTGAGCTGTAATTCTCTGGCCTTGCATTCGCAAGGACGCAGGTTCGAATCCCCGTCAGGCCATCCAGATATCGGTTTTCCGAATTCACTTTATGCGAATAGAGGTTCCTTTAAAAGGCCATGGCCGAATTCCTTCTCTTACCTTGCCTCCAGTTCTCTCCCGTATCTAATAATCTCAACGTCGTCGAAGGGTAAAGCCCATAAGAAAAAATGTAAATCTAATATTAATTTTCAAAATATCTTTTTGCTGTTTGAGGAATGGATTCATATTTTAGCTGAATCTAAAATTTACTTAATAATAACGTCCCACAATTCAACATCAGAAGCCGAATAGAGGAGAAAGAACCAACTGCTACAAAGTAGCTGTAATGTCGATTTTGGAGTCTTTTATAATTTGAGAAAGAAACTTGTAGGAAGTGATTTTGTAGGAGAAAAAAATGGTTTGCCTCCAACCTGTCGCGCATATTGGCCAGTTTCAAAGTCTGGTTATGTCGAATCAATATTCATTATCCTTACTCGGCCGCTGACTTTCCGCGTTATTTAACCGCTATTCATTCACCACTAACGTGCTGAAGACCCACGGTAGAGAGCTGAAGCCGTATGTTAGTTCAGCCCCGCCTCCCTTTGATGGAAGTCGTGTAGATTGGTTAAAGCCCACGGATGTCTACAACTTTAGTCTGCGGCTAATCCGTTTGTACTTCCATTGATTACAAATGGTACGGGTAAAAGATTAATCTACGCTAAAGCTGATGACACTTCACTACGCACACATCACGAGGCTGTTCGAAATGCATTGTTCATGTAATTACGCTAAAAGTTCCCACGGACCAAGTTTTCTCTTTCCCGATGCTGTGTCTGTTCTCTTTTAACGTTATTTTCAATTGTTTTCTTGTTAGTATATGTCGTAATAAAGAGTACTAGTTTTAGAGTTTCTCTTGATTAAAAGAGTACTAGTTTTAGAGTTTCTCTTGATTAATCTGTGGCTGTTTTCGAGTTCATCGCATCTGATTAATGTTTCGTAGAAGGTACTTCCATATTACTTTTACGAAAGGTGGTGGTTGAACGATAACGCTTTCACCTGGCGTCAAGGAGGACACAGTTTAGAATCCCGATTGGGCCATCCAGATTTGATTTTGCAAGGTTTCCCGATATTGTGCAGGAAGAATACCGTGATATGTCATGGAAAAATTCCTTCCCGTCCCTTGGTTCAGTCTACTAACGCCTCAAATGGCCTCGATGTTGACGGTGCATAAAGCCATAAAAATATGTAATGTATTTGCCTTTCACTTTGCAAATAAAATGGTAATTGTCCCATTTTTTTCTTTATTTAAATCAACGTTTTGTTATGAGACTTATGCAGTATGCTTTCATAGGCATGATTAATAATATTGTTCTGCGTATCTCGTCTGTTACTTTTGCATGAAAATTGGTGTTATCTCTTAGCCGGGTATTATCCCAAATCCGTTAATACAGTACTGGAATTAAATTAACTCTACTTGAATTAACATTTATTAGTTTTTCTGACCTCTTCAGTTTCAACGCCTGTTGTCATTAACCCATTTACTTTTATGTTGCAACATTAATGGTAATATTTTTGCACAGTAAACGAAATAAAAACGAGAAATTTGTCAGATTCTTGTCGGTTGAGTCAATGTTTGACTTAAATCTGACAACAGTAACGTTTGAGACTTGCATTCGGGAAGACGTGGGTTCGATCCCGTGTGGGGACATCCAGAATTCTGTTTTCCGTGGCTTCCCGAAAAGACTCCTCCCAAATACTGTACTGAAGTCGTACCCAGGCCCATAATTCCCACTCATCTCTATTACTCGAACAGCGAAGTTTCAATCACTGGCCAATGACTCAGAAACTGATTGTTTAAAGTAGGGAATTTTATGGGAATGATGCTTGGCATTTAGGAATACCAGAAAGATGTAAAACTGAGATTCTGTAAAAGGATGTTGTAATCAGTGGAACATTAGCTCCAGTGCCCTATGTGATTATCATACTGCCATGAAGATGATCTGTGTCCAGCAACATCGTATGAACTTGGGTTTAAAGTGTCTATTTTGCACAATTTTTAAGTCAATTTAATCAATAATAATATTTAATGCTAATTCACCCACTTCACAAAAAAGGGGATAAAACTGATATTAATAACTACAGAGGAATTTCCTTGTTACCAATTACTTACAAAATACTATCCAAGGCACTTCTCATGAGACTTGAAACACAAATTGATCATCTTATTGGCGAGTATCAGGCAGGATTTAGAAAAGGCAGGTCATGTACAGAACAAATTTTAAATCTCAAAACCATCTTACAAATCTGTAAAAACCTACAAATAGTAATCACCTTTGTAGACTTTAAAAAAGCTTATGACTCTGTTGACAGACAAACACTTTTTAAGACGCTAGAAGAATACAAATTAGACAGAAAAACCAGAGAATTAATCAAACAGACATTAACGGATACTATTTCAAAAGTAAGGTTCTTAGGTGAGGTGTCGGAGCCTTTTAAAATTGGCACAGGAGTTCGACAAGGAGATGGACTATCACCTCTTTTATTCAGTCTTGTTCTGGACAAAGTAATAAAAACCTTGGAGAATGAAGTTAAAGGAATAACCATTGGCAGGCTACTCAGAAATAAACTTCACTTGCGGTGTTTGGCCTTTGCAGATGATCTGGCAATTCTCTCCAACAACAAGCAAGAGGCAGTCTACGCGCTTGAAAAACTGCATGAAATTGCAGCTAAATGTGGTCTCAAAATATCATATGCTAAAACCCAATATATGGAAGGATCTTCACGGTACCAAGATGGACAACCCTTAAAAACGCGATTTGGCAATATCTCTCAAGTAGCTAAATTCAGATATCTAGGAGAAATTATTCAACCTGCAGGATTAAATCGTGAAGCAAACAAGGAGAGAATAACTAAATTACAAAAAGCCTACAGAATCACCTGTAACAGATACAACAAAAAGTCAATATCCCGAAATGCCAAGTTAAGACACTTTAACACTGTAATCAAACCGGAGGCATTATACGCATCAGAAACCTTGATTATTGGAGGAAGATCATTGATTAAAGGTATTGAAAAGCAAGAAAAGAAAATTTTAAGAAAAATCTTTGGCCCTGTTTGTACCGGAGGAATTTGGATGAAAAGGAAATCAAACGAACTGTATCAGCATTCGGAAAAAATTTCAGACACATTCAGGAAAAGACGAATTAAATTCTACGGCCATATTATCAGAATGAGTAATAACAGACTAACGAAAAGAATTATAAATCTAGCCCTTTCAATAAAAATTAAAAACAACTGGCTAATTGAAATTGAAAAGGATCTCCGGAAAATATGAATAACAGACGACATCATACAGGAGAGATGCCGATTTAGTAGCATGGTCAACAATCACCAGTTTGCCAACAGCCAGTATATCAGAAGAAGGAACCTTTGGACAGAAGAACGTAGGAAAGGGCACAGCGAAAGGATGAAGAGGTTTTGGGAACAGAGAAAAACACATCTGCTAAATAAGTTCACTCGCGCTCCTGAGTTGGGCACAACGATGGAAGAAGAATAATATTTAATGCTATTAATAATACAATTAATGAACACATAAATTACAACACGAATGTGTTTCACATGTGATGGATGAGCAAAGATGCTTGTGGAAGAGTCTTAGAGAAAGAAGCGTTAGGATGATGCGGCATTTTAAGACATGTTGGAATGATTAATTTGATAACGGCAACAGCTGAAAAAATTAAACTATAAAGAATGACAGAGATCAGAACTTGTGAATCAGATTATTAAGCACGTAGGTTGAGGATAAGAGGAGACAGACGATTGCACCAAACAAGTCAAGATACTCCTGCTAAAACAAAACTACTGACAGAGAACAATTACAAGCACTAAATATCATATTGACTGAGTAAAAAACTTATATGTTAAACCTTTCCAAATTTGATAAGTGAAGGAAGATTTCTTTCACAATTGAGAACTGCATAATCCACAACCTTTTGTGTGGCTCAGAAAGTTTTTAACTGGAAACAAACTAAGTACTGTGCATCCATATCCTTAAAGGCACGAGGGAAGAAAGAATATATGAAAGTAACACTGTCCAATCATTTTCTTTCCTCCATTCATTGCAAGCAAAATATGTTGGTGGAAGAGTTACTACCCTGCTCTCATAGTCGATAGTGAATGTTTGCAAGTTAGTCAGTAAATTCTAGCGGGTAGTACGTTGTTTGACTTATATACTGCGGCACGTAAACTTTTATCAAATCATTGATTCTACAATTTACATGTGCAGAATTAAACTGATTATGTGTTGAAAACAATTGTAACAGTAGAAAGAGAAATTTTATGATAAACTGTCACAAAACTTATAGAACATTTGTAGATACTTCTGCACAAAGTAATTTTTTCTTCTATAGAACTTTTTCGTCTTTTAATAGTTGAATCGTGAACGCACTTATAAGAAACATTTAATTTTTATTTATTTTTTAATTTTATTATTATTATTATTTTGTTCTTCACAATACTTCTTTCGACGATATGCCGCAACTATAGATAAAAACTTTTTTTTTCGAGTTGCAGTTGGAAGTATGACTACAGATTCTAGTGCTGCGTGCAATTTAAAACTTTTGTTATAAGGGAAAGTAATTATAAGAAGGTTGTTTCAGAGTGAGATGGCGTGTTGTTTTCATATTCTACGCATGCGCCGTGACGTCATCGTCATGGAGAGCAACAGCTGTGGCCGCGCAACAGTAGTAATTAGGAAAAATATTCTGGTAATATAAGTATTAAGCTGTTGTGAGCGCTACATACGGAGTCACCAGTTACCGTAAACTCATTGGTTATTGATAAGTACAATTGATTTCAATTTCTTTCTCTAAGAAAACTATACTTTAAAAGTATTCACCATTCAAGAATGCAGATTTGATTATTTTTTTACGGAGCGAAGGTTGATATTGAAGTTATTAGTATTCAAATCTGACTAATTATTATAATTTTTAACTGTAATTCTCTTTATATATCTACTTTGTTTTCATATTACTATCCGTCTACCTATGGCTTTAAAAGTCTAGTATTGAATTCTCTGACAAAATAAATTTGCCTACTGTATTAAGTCGACCAGTGCCATAATCGAAAGCCAGAACATTAAACATAGTATTATACAAATATTTTGTTGAATGATTTCTTTTCTGCATCATGTATTTTAAGGTTTTAAATTTTGATTCGTTAACTTGTTATTGGCTACACGTTCCCCATACCGGAAGTGGGTAACTTACAGCCACATTTAACAGTTACTTGTGTGACTTCAGCCAGACTTACATAACCGACTTTGCCCGTAAGATACAAAAAACAAGACTGTTTCTTAAGAAAATATTCGGTCTTACAAATGATGTGTTTCTATTGAACTAACTGATAACACAGGAGAAAATTATTGTTACCTAGATTGCTTAGTGAGCATTTAACTTTGATTAATCATGTTGGAGGCGTTGTGTTGCATTTCCTTCCTAAAAATATTAAGTGACTGAAGCATAAATTAAAAATGTTAAGGTTAATTAATAAAACATTCACTATTAATTCTCTCTATACTGTAGATGATATTTTAAATACTTATAGACATATTATTAAAATAAGTTACAAAATATTGTTTTCTTATTCTATCTTTTAAGATCTACGACCGATACTTACAACAGTCTTTGTGATTGTTTTAACGTATATATTATGTTCTTGTATTCCTCAACTGATTAAAATTGTTTCTGTAAAGAAACTTCATTTTACCTTCTTATTTTACTCTGTAGTAAAATCAATCATTTTTTAAATGCTTTTATGTATTTTGAGTAGTATCATAATTTTACAACTACGTTTAATTGCGATTTTTTTTTTACCTTCTTAGAATGGTCTCATCGATAGTACAAACTAATTTTTAGTTATAAATACTTACTATAAAAGGATGAAAAGATTTTAAAAAATGCTATGAACCGTACATGACCATTTATCTTTAAAATAGAAGATAATAATCATGCAGCAAAAGTCAAATAACAAGAAGTCAAGCAACAGACATCCTCGGACTATTCTGAAATAGTGAAGATAAATTTCCGGCGAATAATATTGTTTTCGCGTAATTAGTATTAGCAATAATGACATAAAATAAATTGGGAGATACAGCCTTCTCCATCCATCACTATTTTCAACAAGATTTAATGAAAGTTGCATTTAGTATTTTGTCTCTTGAAAATTTAAATGAATGACATAAACATTTTTTGGCTGAAAATAAACAAAGTTTTTTTTTATTTGCAGCGTCATTTGTTCGTATTGATACCAGGATAAATAAAATCTTCGCCATTGTTCTGAATTCAGAATAAATATTTTTACCTGTTTACATCGCATCATAACATAATAAAACATCTCTTGTAAAATAAAATAGTAACCTACTTTGTGTGAACTTTTATAATCATTACGTGATGTGTTACAGAATTTAGAAAATATTCCAGTAAGTACACAAGTTTAAAAAACGCTTTTGGAGCTGCCCCGTAACGTTATGCAGCACGGTATACACACATGAAGTTTGGTACATTCACGAAGTTCTGTACCTAGCTAAAGAGTTACTCTATTAAATTTTCATGTGTAAGAGCACAAACGAATATAATTTAACAGGCTTGGAAATATTTTACGGAGAACTGTCTCAGATATGCAGGGGTATTCTTGAGAACACGTGGTAAAATACCAAATTCTACGCCCAACGTAATGTTTTCCAAACACTTTTGACAAGGTAATTTTTTAAGAAATATTGTCACGTTTTCGCTTTTGAAATAGTTAATAAGTTAAAAGCGGAACGGAGCATACCTTTATACTGATGACAGTGAATGAATTAAATTAATTTCGTTACCAAAATGAGAACGTTAACGGAACATTTATAAGGTCTAACTAAGCCAACAAAAAATTAAATTTAATTCTATGCCATATGTAAAATCCTACTCTTCAATTGTTAGTAGTAAAATTATTTAGTTCATCCTATAGCTACACGTAAATGGCTACGAGTGTACTACGAGTATAAATAGAGATTGAATTATAAAAGCTTTTATCATACAATATTAAATAAGATTCAGAGCTGTATCTCTTAATTAGCCTGCTTGTTATCGTGATTAATGTAAGAATTTCGTGGTTTTAAAAAGAAGAATTCTGCGATTTTCTTAGTCTAAAAAACCGCACGTAGTAACAAATATCTAATATATATATAAAATACGAGTTTTTTCGAATTTTAACGGTTATATAGAATGTATACTTCATGGATATGATTACATTGGTCGAACTTTAACGCTGGTATCAGTTTTATTTTAGTAAAAAAAAGTGCGATCGTGTTCGGTGGGAGACGAGCCAACGCACACGCGAAAGCTTCTTTTGTCCACGCGCTCGGAGTCACGTGACAGCTCCTGTCCGGGCGACCCTTACCGGCAGAGCTGCTCTGGGCGCAGTCGTGGAATGCTTCATTCCGTTAGAGGACGACCCGTCGGCCTCGCGAACACCCTGGCCTGCGGAGGCTTGCCGTCAACGAGGGGGCGCGGCGCGGACGCTCGCGAGACATGCCACTCGCTCGCAATCGACTGCCGACCGACTCGCTCCGCGTGGCTGCCGAGCCGTGGACGATCGCTCGGCGACTAGCGACCCACTGACTGCGCTGCACACGGCGCGACCCGCCGCGCCCGCCGCGCCCCTAGCGGCGCCTGGCGACACCTCGCCGCGTGACGTCACGCGGGGCGGGGGCGGCTCGGGGGCGGCGCGCGCGATCAATAGCGGCGGCAGGGCCGTGGTCCGGGTGGGACAATGCGCCCGCAGTCCGCTGTCTCCTGGCTGCCGTGAGAGGAGAACGGACACGTACTGTGCGAAATAAGGACGATTCCAAAAACCACACCCAGGTGTTTTAATGATAGTACCTCTTAATATCCAAAGAGAAGCAAATGATTATACAACGAAAACATTTATATAAAATTGAATTTGTTTTGCATCGTTAAGAGAGAAGCTGACAAGTAATACTGTTGCGCTTGAGTGACGTAGGACGATACCGGAACGCCATCTACCAGTTCTTGTCTGTAGCTATCGGATAATGTGTAAATAGACCAGACGCATCTATATATGCAAAAGTAACTCCATCTCTCTGTTTGTTACGTTTTCATAGTAAAGGGAGCGTCCATAAATCACGTAGCTCCATTTTGGCCTCCTGAGAACCCCCTCACCCCACGTACCCCGACGTGGTTTTGCTTCTAATCCTCCCCCCTTCCGGCCCACGTAGCACGTAGCTTTTTGATTCCATAAGACACTTTGTACAGTTTTCTCTTGTCAGACTATTGTAAATTACATACGGAGATAATTAAATGAAGGAAATAAATATTTACATGCTGTTGTGTGTGTTCTGTCCCTTATTTTAACTGTGAAAAATAATACGAATGGGATGCTACGTGATCTGGCTCGGAACCACCCCTCCCCGCACGTACCGCAGCGTAGCTTTCTAGTCAACCCCTCCCCTTCCTAGACCGAGCCACGAAGTTTATGGATGCTACCTAAACTGCTAAACCGATCTTGATATCTCTACATATCCCTTACAATCCACGTCCTCAACTATCTGCTTCATATATTCTAATGTCTTCCTCTGCAGTTTTTACCCTCCGTTCCCCCCACTAACAAATTAACCAATCCAGCATGTCTCATAATATGATCTACCAGCCTGTTTCTTCTTTCTGTAAGCTTCTACCACAAACTTCTTTTCACAACCATTCTTTTCGTTCTCTGTATATCCACTTAATTTCCAGCATTCTTCTGTAGCACCACATTGAAAATGCTTCAATTTTCTTTTTTTCTGGTATTCCTAAAGTCCATGCTTCGCTATGCTCAATACATAGAGTTCTGGCCTCGTATTCGGGAGGACGTGGGTTTGAATCCCCGTCGGGGCATCCAAATTTGAGTTTTCCATGGTTTCCCCAAATCACTCCAGGCGAATACTGGGATGCTTCATTCAAAAGGCCATTCCTTGTCCCCCGTCCCATCCCGCCTCTAATGACCTTAGCCGTCGATGTGGCGTAAAGCCCTAAGTAAAAAATAAAAATAATAATAAAAAAAATACATAGAGTTTTTAAAAAGTTCTTTTAAGTCCTAGATCAATATTTTAAACTAAAAGATTTCTCTTTTTCATGAAGGCTCTTTCTCCTATTCTGCTTTTAAAATCATTCATGCTTCGGCCATCAGTTGTAATTTTGCTTCCCAAGTAGCAAAGTTCAATTACTTCTCCTATAGATCATTAGGAAGCACATAAAATATTTTGTCATGAAATTTCTAATAAGTAGCTAGCCCTCGGATTTCCAACCCCCAAGGGCTATATACCTTAGTAAAATATAACAAAACCAAAAACGTGTATTAAACGGTATCGACATACAGTAAGATGTCCCCAGAAAGTGACGTAATTTGATACCACAAACAAAACTCTGCCAGAGGAACTGAGGTAGGTATATTCCCACGGTTAGCACCTGCCCTTAGTTTTCTGCTACTTTTAAACAAGCAAATCAATTCTCTTAATGATACAGCTTCGATGGTATGGTGATGACTTCCCCGTCAAATTTTCCCGACATGGTCCTTTTTGGGACGCTCTTTATGTAACTAACAGCTCTCTATATCTAATGGTAGCAATAAAATTCTAAGCTCTAGTATATGAGATCGTGGATAACAAATGGTGTGTCAGTAAACCAGATACATGTCGTTAGTATAATACAGTAATATAGCAGCCGATCATTGAGTGAAGCGAATTGATCAAGAATCGTAATGTCTAACGAAGACGATGCATTAAAATTGTGAAAAAGTGTTGATAAGCTTATGAGTGAATAAAATAATAGTATACAAAAAATCATTCCGCTAGCATCTAGAACGAAAATCGTAGTTTTCCTAACCTCAATTCGTCATTTTTTTTTCAGCTAATAATTGTTAGTTATTCAATAAAAATTGTAAAAACACATTAAATATTATCAGTATTATTCAACACTTTCTAGTGAAATATAGCACGAAATGTCTACAATTAGGAACCAATATTAAATTTTCCACCAATGCTGATGATACGTCTATAATAATAAGGAATTTTTAATAAAACGTTGACATTAACATCATTTTATTGGCAATAAGGATTGGCATAGAAAATCTTGATTAGATATTAGACATTTCATAATGATAGATTTCAAATTTAAAAAAATCAAGTACTAAATGTGCCACAATAAAATTGCATCTGTGCCAGTTAAAGCACTGTCATATAAGACGCTACACCAGGATCGTGTCAGGACAATATGCTAATTACTAAGCAGAATGTCAATTATGGGACAGGATGTTCATTACGGAACAAAGAAATGTATGGTTCATAAGGCTCAACAAACGTTGTTTTACCCGTTTCAGCGTTTTCACTGATGAGCTGAATATCTCAGTAGACAGCTACGAAAACCAGTGGCGTAAGAGTGTTCATATAAAACCCAGTACCCAGGAACTTTCGTTGCCAAGATGGTCACAGTGTCAAGTGGCACACGTTGCTCGAAACACGATGAAAACGGAATTGGTAACAGAATACCATACGGATAACACACAGAGGCATGAGTGATGGATCATTTCCAGGAAGGGGTATAAGAGGCACATCCTCAAGCCCCAACTACACCCACCATCGTACAACCAGCAGCTACCTCCGCCCCGGAAATTGAGACACTTCAGACTTACCGCCGTTACAGTAGGAATCTCTCCACCACTAGAGCAGGAATGGTCAGGCATAGCACCCTTTAAGAGTGCCCACGGGGAGCAAAGTGGATGCGGTGCCGTAACGAACCGGGTGGAAGACATTCGAGCCCCAGGCCGTATAGCATACATGTCATCTATCTACGCCCACAACCAGCTCCGTTCGGAAGCGTGGTGGAAGTTGCAGCGACCGAGCGCTCAACGGGAAGAATTGTACCATGCCATTTCCCCACACCCAGCCAACGCATCAAGGCATCACTGAAGGGCAGGGGTTAATATGCGCTCGTACAAGCTTCACAGAGAACGATTGTAATTCATGATCGTTCATAGTGCTAAAGACGGAGCTGCTCTTCTCGAGTCAGAAGTTCGGGACCAGGCGCTCTAGTATCCCCACAATACAGGGTGTTAAAAAGTGTCAAATAATTTAGAAGGTAATAGCATGCGTCAAAATAAGAAAAAATATTTAATAAACATTAGTCCTTGCACACATACTTTCGGAGTTAATAGCAGGCTCTCAATGTGACTCCGTCCACGACAATGCATTCCTCAGCCCTTCGGCACTCTTTGAAACTTTCCTTTCTGGTCCTGCATGTCTTCAATGCATGTCGGAACATACAGGACTAACCAGGACAGTTTCAAAGTGTGCGCCGAGGGTCTGAGGCATACACTGCCGCGAACAGACGTCACATTGCGCACGTGTTATTGACTCCGAAAATATCCGATTACAGCCCAATCTTTATTAGGTGTTTTTATATTATTTTGACGCATACTATCGCTCCCTAAAATATTTGTCTTTTTTTTTAACATCCTGTATAGAGTATCTGTTAGGCGGAAAGAGCCAATGACTACCACGTTGAAAGGTGTGCTAATATCACCAGGATCAGCGCAGAATGTCCGACACGGAAGACTTCTCTTACCTAGCTCCCCCATTCCGAAGAAATTGGGAGGTGCTGCATACTTGCCATCAGCAGAATAATTTCTTGCTGAGTCGTGGACGACGGTTAAGGCCACGAAACGTTGCAGGAACCCATCGATTCAGTCAACCATGTGTTACTTGTTTGTTGCCTCCTAATCTCTTGGATCCAGCTTTGTGGTGCCCTCCTGCGCAACACAGTAAAAACCTACTTGTTTTTGATCCGGTAAACTCCGGCCGATTGGGGCAGAAATCGCGCAGAGATAATGTAATTACATCTGTCAAATTAACATAGGCTCAGGTACAGCACGGTAAAGCAAAACGCAATTCAATCTTCTGCTCCACGCAGTACGCTATAACTACGATATCGCAAGAATTGAAAGGATGTTCCGTTTTACGAGATGAGACTTTGAATGAAATATTTCCTTTTTAATTTATTTTACCTACCTTTGTTTGATTATTTCAGAAGAAATGTTATATGAGCTTCTCAGTTTTACTTCTTGGTTAGTCATAACGTAACACGATCCAAACATCTGTGCACTAGGTACTGTGAATTACCAACATCTCTAGTTGCAAGAAAAAGACAGTCACCTTAGTTTTATCAGGGTCCTCCCAAGCACGCAGTAGGGCGTCATTGGCGAATTCAGAGAGTGGGATCTAACAATAAGCTACTCGTAAACAAGGGGCCAAAACAGCAATAAAAAGGAGAATCCCTTTGGTCGACGAAACGAGCGTGAGCTTCCCTGAAAACGTAACGTGCGTTAGTTGGAACACGCTTTAGTTGGTTTGGCGCCCCGATAATCGTAATGGACAAATCTGCAACGATAATGGTTTTACCGTAGTCAATCATTAGGGAGCGTCCATAAACTACGTGTCTTGGTCGATTTATATTTTTGGGGGGGGGGGATAGGGTGGAAAGCTAGGATGAACTACGTGGGTGGTTGTGAGGTAACCAAGCCATTCATATTTTTTGTCACAGTTAAAATAAGGTACAAAACACACAACAGCATGTGAATACTTATTTCCGTCATTTAATTGTCTCTGTATGTAATTTACGATAGTCTGACAGGAGAAAACAGTAAAGTCTTCTGGTATCAATAGGGAAAAAAAAAAACGGTTAGCGTTCTCGCCTCGCATTCGGGAGGACGGCGGTTCGAATCCCCGTCCGGGCATCCAGATTTGGGTTTTCCATGGTTTCCCCAAATCACTCCAGGCAAATGCCGGGATGCTTCCTTCAAAAGGCCATGGCAGAATTCCTTCCCATTCCTTGCCCCCCATCCTTCCCCGTCTCTAAAGACCTCGATGTTAAAAAGAGACGTAAAGCAGTTAAAAAAAAGGGGAAAAATACGTGGCACACGTGGAGAAAAGGGTTAGAGGCAAAAGTCACGTCGGGCTACGTGTGGGAGGGGGGGGGAAGGGGGGTCTACGTGGGGGAGAGGGGTTCACAGGAGACCAAAATAGAGCTACATAGTTCATGGACGCTCCCTTATCTACTGTTAAGTGTAATTGGAAATTATTTGTTTCAGAAGAAAGACTGGTTCTTCTGAGGGGCAAACGACAGACTTCCGGGGTTGACAAGTGTCTAGTTCAAGGCTGATTAAATTCGTGGCTCACCAACGCATTTCAATTTGTCCTCCAACAGCAGCGGTCTAGAATATGCTAGCTCAAAAACCTCTGCAAAGGTCTTATTGTTGTTTTTTACTTTTCACTATAATTAGAAAACCACTTCAAATGTATCATTCATTTTTTAAATTTTTGATTATAATTAAACTGTATTACTTGTATTTTTATTTTGTTTAAATATAAATTGTGACTATACGCAAGTACTAGGTGGCCTGCAGGATGATATAGAATCGAAATTGTGGCCCATTTCCAGAATTGGTTGGGCAGCCTTGGTCTAGACGGCACACAAGATGGGTCTGTCCGTAAAACCCCTCAGTTTTGCGCTGGTGAGCGAATGCGCCTCCCTCGCAGTTTCATTTGGAGCGCAGCTAGCAGTTATCACAGCGTGAGCTCCCATTCATCACTGCCCGTAGAGGAGGCAGTTACGCAGCTTGGCTTGGAGACACTAGCTGTCTCCTTGTAAACGAAATGGTCTGCGGACAACCCACCTGGTGGGATACTTCCACACTAATGCATAATGAATATATGAGAAAAGTAATATAATCCACATTAGTTTCTACGCACAGTTTAATTGAGTTTATTAATTCGGCTTACCTGCATCCGAATCGAAATTTATTTTGGACCATATGTAATTTTATTCGCAGTAAAATGAACATTTAAACTGAATATTTCAAGATATTCTGGCAACCTACTATCTTCGTTATAGAATTCATTTGTTTGTTCGTTATAGTAAATCGAATGATATGAAATACACGTTTAAAATTTTATACCAGAATCCGGTGTCTAAAGAAGAATTTGCTGTCTGGTGTGCCATATCTTTTTTTTTTTTTTTTTTTTTTTTTTTTTTTTAAAAAAAAAAAAGGTTAAATTAATATTTATGTAATTGAAGAGGATCAGAAGAAAAATGAAACCAACAACTGTGTTAGTTCTGAATGCGAACATAACGATAAAAGAAGCAGACGAGTCACGAAATCAAAGAGGTTTCAAAGCAAACAGAAGATGAACGAAATCAAACACTGTATTAGCGTCACATACACAAACGTAAATGGATTAACCCTTCAGATCAATGCGTTATGGTGATCGGAATGTATCACCCACCTCAAAACTACATATTTCTTCAGTCAGTAAGCATGGTGAGTCAGCAAGAAATAGTTAAGCTATGGTACAGAGCAGCGACCGGCGGAAGTAGAACGCCGATCAGCAGTTCGCCAGGTTGGGTGACGACACAGGAATAATAATGAGGAAGTGGTGGTCGGTGTGACGGAAATCAATAATAATGAATAAACTTAAAAGAACGGAGAAGAATTGAACTAACTAGAGAACTACAAACTTTAGTATTAAAAATTAATTAAGAGCAATATTTTGAAATATGGAGATCGAGGAGTAAGGTAATATAAAAGGTGAAGCAATACTTAAAGACATTTTAAAAGGGAAGCACATGCGGTAGCCATCATGGGTCTTGGCGGGCCGTTAGTGGTGACGCCAGTCGGAAGACGCTATAGCGTCAACAAACCTTAGAACATGAAAACTAGTTATTAACTCTTTGGTTTTTGTTTAGCAGGGACCATAAGCCAGAGGTGTTATACTAAGCCCTTTTGGGTTTGTTTTTCGAGGGTGGTAGCTCTGTCTAGACCCGAACTAAATTGAAACATTACCATCGGCCCAACATAAGAATCCCGTTAGACGTGCGTTATAAAAGGCCTAACGCACGTGTGGATAAGATAGAGAACTACATGACTTTTTTTGCAACTCGTAATGCCAAAGCGTGGAACCTCTCCATGTGCTTTTCAGTGCTTTCGCTGTCAGGGCCATGGACACCTGGCCCACAACTGCACGGGAGAGGAGCGCTGCGTGAGATGCGCGGGCACTCACAATGTTGCGAGTTGTAACATTCCAAAGGATGGAACACCTACATGCTGAAACTGTAGCGGAAACCATCCCGCCTGCTACAGTGGGTGTCCGTGAAGACACACCTACGCGTCGACAAACCAACGCCCCGTCAGCATAGGCCACATCTCAACCCACACGACTCCAGCACAAATCAACGACCTCGCAGCAACAGCCCATCATCCGGCAGCAGCACCACCAAGGTGTTACACCGAACAGCGACAGTAGATGCCAGCTTAACACCATGATGCAGCTACTGCAGCAACAAAACTTGCTAATGACTCAGGTCATAGCAAAATATGCCATCAATCCGGAAGTGACACATCATCAGCGCAGACAACACTAGATCAATTGGAAGGAGATGTAATTGATTTTGCAAGAACTTCCTCATACTCTGGGACAGAAGAGATTGTAGAAGATTGTGTCTATGCGAAATGGATAAGAAAGAAAGATGGATCCTACGTACGTCTCACTCTCAGTGTACAGTTCATTTCAGCTCAGTGCATTTGCTCAGTTGTAACAGTGTAGTGAAGCAATTGGCGAAGCTACGCCATGACGACAACCTGGCCATGCTGCAATTAATATAGGTAATACTATCTCTCTCTCCCATTGGGTTTAAACTCTCTCTCTAATATCTGTGCAGTGCTCACATAAATGTGCAAAGTTGTAAAGAAGATGTTTAAAGTTAATGAGCTAATCAGATATTAAATCCTTTTCAGAAGAATAGAGTAGTAAGATCATGAAGTTTTCTCTAGTAAAGTAATGTACGATGTTCTATAATTATAATAAAAGTGAAACTTGATTCCAATATTTAATTTTATTTTAATTGTACCCAGTTAACACCATTAAGATTTCTGGAGTGTATGTGGCTCTAGAGAGAGCAGTCTTTGAGAGTAAAAAGTCCCATATTAGTAATAAAGACACCGAGGAATAAATGGGGAGGTGAAAAAAGAAGATGACGACAAGTCCAAGTATGTAAGTATTCATCGTTATAAATAAGAGGGGAGGTTACAGTTGCCAATACTGCAAGCTGGTAAAACGGCCTCATACAGTACGCCAGTGCTGATAGGGAAGGGGAAAATCTAATGAACCCATCTGGACACCTCCAGCGGATATCTCTCTTGTAACCATTACTCAAACGCAGTTGAGAGACGTAGTCAGAAGCCACCGAATGGCGCTACCGAGTATTGCAGCCGCCTCCAAGAGAAAAATTATCAGGCCGCTAATACAAAGATGAGCTCTACTGATATAGGAGGTGCTGAGCATAGTCTCAGTATTACGGATGTGAACTTAGTATTTCAGGTATAGTCTCAACATTGCGAAGATATTCCATTAAGGCAATCCAATTTGTATTCCAGTTAGTTGTAGCTGCAACGCTCCGGAGATGCATTGTTGTTCTTGTCTTTTGTCATACTTTCAACGAGGAATGAAGGCATCTAACCAATTTTATATATTCAGGAACGCCATCAGGTCACATCGTGTGTAAATAAATGTGAAAATACATATTTGCCATTGACCGTGATTTATCCTGGCGTCATACGCCAGTCCACTATAATACCCGTCAAATGTTGCTATTAGTGAGTTAAGACGAATATTCAAATCAGAAACATTGCTTGACTTCTAAGCTCGACACTTATCGACGGCTCCGGAAAAAGCTTACCCAGCTCACAGCTCAGCCTGTAATAATTTAATAATAACAATAAAGCATTTTATATTTTCCCACATGTCACTAAACTGGAATTTAAAAACGAATTGGGCGTAATGCGTTACAAAAAGTCGAACATTCAGGATAAAATCATAGACAGTATACTATAGTACTCGAGCCGTGCTGTGGCTGGAGTTATTTTAATTTTTAACCCCACTGAGTAAAAAAAAATTAGACTTCATAATGTGCTATGATTAAATTAAATTTTGATAAAAGCTCAACAAACCAATTTACAGGCAAAAAAACATAATTCAAGACGCACAGAACGTTTTAGTGATTTCTTCTAAATCCAAAATGGTATTTTCCAGTGTATTAATGGATGGTGCAAAGATAGGGTAATTATAATTCATATTGAAGAAATTTTTCTCTATAGTGGCAAGAAAAAAAAACCAGTAATTTCATACTAATGTAAACCGAATTAATGGATTATCAGGTCTGAAATGCAAAATGTCAACCAACATTGGAACAGAGAAAATCAAATTGCATGACAATACTCATTCTTTTTTTGAGAAGTAAAGAATTTCTGAAGATTTTTGTTTCCATTAATTTCATCACTCAATAGAAAAAGAAAAAATAGTGTATCAAAGATATTTGTACTCCAGTTTACACGAGAATATTATACTAACGGAAAATGTAGAAAAAACTTCGAAAAGTAGTTATCTCGAAGGCTGGGTCAGTCATCGAATTTATGCATTTTGGTGCTAAGGTAGATTGTGCTGTGACTAACTAGGCTTCCACTCGTTTACCAACCAGTGCAAACGACGATAATCTTGTGATGATGGCTCACATATATGGAACGGTACCAGCTCTTCCATCATAAGGTCTTCCTTCAGTCTTTTAAATGATGCAAAATATTTTAAAATAATACATCATCTGCTGAGGTGTTTTTGCACTAGAACTCAAGATACTAATACAGAAGATGAGTACCATTGTGATTAGCATTATCACTACTACTATTATCATTACTCGATGCTCGGAAACATGTTTATATAATAGACATTCAAATCTAAATGAATAAGATATGTCATAAATTTTTAATTATTAGCGAGAAAAGTTTGTGCACATAGTCAACTAAATGCACAATCTCCAATTTGACTTGCACCTCTCATATTGTTGATGCCATTTTACACACTATTACATCAGATTAAGCAACCAGTATTAAACTATTAAACCATATTTACTACGACATTTTTTATTTTATTATTATCTATATCTATAAAACGAAAACCGGACATATTGGTCGTATAAAAACTCGAAAACTACATGGGAAAATTTCGACCGTTTTAAAGCTTAGAATCTTAATTCACTTGTCTGGCATGTCTTATATTTCAACGTTAAATAATGTAGGAGCATTAAATGAAATTCTGAACGTATGGTGAGAAATTCCACAGGAGGAATCACTAGATGGCGCATACTTCGCTCTAAACACACAATACAATGTCTCTGACCATAGCCTTTAATTAAAGCAATAAGATAATTTACATTAATAATTATTTTGCACACTATACAAAACATTAAGCATTCTTTCTTTTAATCCGATATATTCAATTAGCTTGAAGTATTCTTTCCTTTAATTCGGGATATCAATTTTTAAACGACATAGATAGCCGTAAAAACAACAGAGATTTTCTTTAAGCACGATCTCTGGACAATATCTCTGGCCTTCAGCATTAGTCTTCTGTTTACGATAATATTATTCCGGATTCACTTTTGATATTTTATCTGCAGGGTTAAAGGATATGGCGTTTCGAGCCACAAGTATATCCATTCACTTCGCAATTGAATCAAACATGAGTTTTTAACATAATACAGGGGTGGTCAGTAATGTAATAATGAAATATCTTAGCCAAATTATCGAAGATTGATATACGTGAATCTTTTCGGACGAATGAAAATAGTATACGTGCAAATAAACTTCAGCCCACCAGTTTCTTGGTAGGGGGCGCGTGAATGTAAGTTTGCTTTAATTCCGAAAAAGTTGGCACGTATTTTATGAAACTTTGTACAAATGTTTTGTGGGAATAAAAATAGGGTACGGGTAAATCTACGCCAACTATACCGGGCAACTCCGGGAACTCCGCTAGTTATTAATAAAAACAGATCACAGCAAATGACAGTGCACGAATCATACACTGTTCCCAAACAGAAGACGGCCCTCAAATCGTAAAAGCTCACCAAAAATCATATACTCCTGTTTAGTTTAACAATATTTTTATCTAGGTTTCTTCAGTTATTCATGGTTCAAGGATGAAATTACACTCCATATTCCTATACCAAAAGGGGTTTTTGGGTGAAATTGGAGCACACTGTAGCTCAGTGGTTGAAGGGGTCTGATTGGCGATTGAAAGGTGTCCGGTTTGAATGCTGGTGTCGGCAGGGATTTTCAAAGACTCAGGTACATCTTGCTGTGTAATGTGGAGTACGCCTGAAGGTTTCGTAATTCAAATCAGACGTTAAACTGCAGGATCTCTGCACTCGGTAGGAATACCGGGTTAGGTTAGATAGCTACGAGAAGGACGAATTGCGCAGCCAGTAAAATCCCTGTCACTAGGTCTTTACGACCACACGAGACTAATATTATAGGGTGAAATTACAGGCATAATAATGTTTCTGATTAACTTCTATTAATTTTATCTAAGTGCGTGAAAATTTCTTGTTGTTGCCAACAATAAATTAAATGGTACCGTAATAAATCTATCATTATCGTACAACACAGATGCAAAAATTAAGTTATTCAAATCATTAGTGCTACGGATACATAGGAGGAAATATTCCGAAGTTTGTTTGTACTCATACCAGAAATATGAGACTGTTATACGTAATATTTATAGCAATAATTTTAGCAGTACGAACTACCGTTATTTGAAATGGAGTATGCGAGATATCAGCTGCAAAAGTAATATTAGATACTTTATTCCAGACAGGAGGGTTATTCAGTATAATGCAGTATCAAAACCACAGATGCGAAATGTGACGTCATGTGGCTAACATTGGCTGAGAAGGTTTAGGAGAAATTATGTTAACCTCTTTTGATCAAAAGAAGCATTAGCGAGTGAACGATTCCTGATGAGTCACCCTCGTACTCCTGAAAGGATTGGTTTAGGAAACGGCTCCTAAAGGCGGATAAATCAGATAACCAGAAATGATCAATGTATGGGGATAAAGAAAGCAGCGGGAAGCCGCTGCATTAAAGAACCAACGCGTGTTTGGATTCCACATAAATCTTTGAAATTACGTGTATAGTGATGAATTCATCCTGGGTAAAATATTCCACACGTTAAATAGTTCCCCAGTCGGAATGGAAGTATTTTCTTAATACTCCCGAACAAAGCACAAGCTGATAAATGTGAAATTAATATATATATATATATATATATATATATATATATATATATATATGACCAGTTTAGTAAATGGAAATATAGAACGAATATAGGTATAGGAAAAACAATGGTACAAAAAAAAGCAAATTTGACCTTAAGGTTAATACTGGATAGATGAATCAAAAAGAGAAGACATTGAAGTCGTTTGTTGACTTAGAGAAAGCTTGCGCAAGATGGGACGAGAAATCCAAATTTTGAATAAATTGGGTCTAAGATATTAGGGTAAAGTAATAATTTATAAGAATAAGGTGTTTATAATAAAAGTAGAAAACACGAGACACATGTATCAGTTAGAAAGGTTGTGAAACAACGTTCTAGTCTGCCCCGCCCTTTATTCAACCTTTATGGGGTGATGAAGAAATAGAAAAAATATATACCGAAATTGAAGAATTAATCCAATATGTGAAGGGGGAGGAAAATCTAATAATCATGGGTGATTGGAATGCAATAGTGGGAGAAGAAAAAGAGGGGAATACTGTAGGAAGTTTTGGTCTAGGAGAAAGAAATGAGCGAGGAAGCAGGTTGCTAGAATTTTGTGAAAGATATAAGCTAGTAGTGGCAAACACACTGTTTAAGAACCATGCAAGAAGAATATACACCTGGAAACGTCCTGGGGATACAGGCAGATATCAGCTAGATTATATCATGGTCAAACAGAGACTCAGGAATCAAGTTCTAGACTGTAAAGCGTACCCAGGAGCAGACATAGACTCTGACCATAATTTGATAATAATGGAGTGCAGGATGAAATTTAAGCGAATAAAGAAGCAGTATAAGCAGAACCGACTGGAGGTGAATGAACTGAAACAATCTAGCACGAGAGAAAAATTTGCAGAAATGGTAGACTTGGGTGTAAGAAATAACTCTGAAAGGAGCTCAACCGAGGACGAATGGAATGCATTAAAGGCCGAAATAATGAAAGCTGGTAAAGAAACATTAGGCTTTAGGGAACAAGCTGCCAGAAAACCTTGGATAACAGAAGAAATTTTGGAGCTGATGGATCAGAGGAGAAGGTACAAAAATGCTCAGGATGAAGCAGGAAGAGAGCAGTACAGGCAATTTAGAAATCAAATAAAAAGGGAATGCAAAATAGCAAAAGAAAAATGGCTACAAGCAAAGTGTGAAGAAGTAGAAAAGGAAATGGTCGTTGGTAAAGTAGATGTTGCCTACAGAAAGATCAAACAGAATTTTGGAGAAATGAAGAAAAGAGGTATGAACATTAAAGCTGCCGATGGGAAACCTCTTTTAAGCTCAGAGGATAGAGCTAACCAATGGAAAGAATACATTGAGAAACTGTATGTTGGGGACGACTTGAACAATAGTGTAATGGAAAAGGAAGGTGATGTCAACATTGATGACGTAGGAGATCCTGTTTTGAGGACAGAATTTAATAAAGCTCTGAATGACTTGAAAGCAAATAAAGCAGTTGGAATTGATGAGATCCCTGCAGAACTTCTTAAATCTCTAGGAGAGGAAGGAATCGAAAGATTATTCAAGCTGATATCAAAAAGCTATGAAACAGGAGAAATTTCAACTGATTTTAATAAAAATATCATCTTCACACTTCCAAAGAAAGCACAAGCCGATAAATGTGCGAATTTTCGCACCATTAGTCTAACACCACATGCTTCAAAATTACTGACCAGAATAATATACAGAAGGATGGAAAGGGTAGTAGAAGAGATAGTAGGTGAAGATCAGTTTGGGTTTAGGAAAAACTGTGGTACAAGGGAAGCAATTCTGTCTTTAAGATTAATACTTGAAGGGCGGATCAAGAAAAACAAAGATACTTTTATGGCATTTGTTGATTTAGAAAAAGCATTTGATAATGTTAGGTGGGACAAGATGTTCAAAATTTTAAAGAAGTCAGGTCTAAAGTATCGAGATAGAAGAATACTCTATAAACTATATAAGAATCAAGTGGCTGTAATAAAAGTAGAGAATCACGAGAGACATGCATCAGTTAAAAAGGGTGTGAGACAAGGTTGTAGTCTATCCCCGTTAATATTCAACTTGTACGTAGAAGAAGCATTGAATAAAGTCAAAGAAAGTTTCCATGTGGCATAAGTTTTCAGGGAGAAAAAGTCAGTATGCTACGATTTGCTGATGACATTGTCTTGTTAACAGAGAGGGCTGAGGATATTGAGAAGTTACTGAATGGCATGAACAAAATACTGAAGGAAGATTTTGGACTGAATATAAATCAAAGCAAGACAAAAGTGATGAAATGTAGCAGAAATGATACCAATACTAGTAGATTAAATATAAAAATAGGATCGGATGCAATAGGAGAAGTAAGTGAATTCTGTTACTTGGGAAGTAAAATTACAACCGATGGCCGAAGCAGGAATGATATTAAAAGCAGAATAGTACTAGCAAAAAGAGCATTCATGAAAAAGAGAAATCTTTTAGTTTCAAATATTGATCTAGGAATTAGAAAGAACGTTTTAAAACTCTATGTGTGGAGCACAGCACTTTATGGTAGCGAAACATGGACTTTAGGAATACGGGAAATAAAGAAAATTGAAGCATTTGAAATGTGGTGCTACAGAAGAATGCTGAAAATTAAGTGGACAGACAAAGTAAGAAATGAACGAGTTTTGGAAATGATGGGTGAGAAAAGAAGTTTCTTGAAGAAGCTTACGGAAAGAGGAGACAGGCTGGTAGG
Source organism: Vandiemenella viatica (assembly GCA_031002005.1). NCBI lineage: Eukaryota > Metazoa > Arthropoda > Insecta > Orthoptera > Morabidae > Vandiemenella > Vandiemenella viatica. The sequence goes on from JARYHS010009186.1 coordinate 61,565,395, forward strand.
TCATATTTTGAGACATGCTGGATTGGTTAATTTGTTAGTGGAGGGAACAGTTGAAGGTAAGAACTGTAGAGGAAGACGGAGATTAGAATATATGAAACAGATAATTGAAGACGTGGGCTGTAAGGGGTATGTAGAAATGACGAGGTTAGCACAGGATAGGAAAGGATGGAGGATTGCATCAAACCAGTCGAAAGACTAACGACAGCAAAAAAAAAAAAAAGGGGGGGGGGAATTTGCTAATGATATTTTCTTCTTAGCAGAACAGGGTGAGGATATTCAGAAAGTACCAAACGACATTAACAAAATACTCAGGAATGAATTGGAACTAAATAAAAAACCAAAGCAAGTCATGAAATGTAGCAGTATATTAAATATGATCAATATTTAAGTGAATCCTGTTACTTATTGAGTAATATTATAACTGACGCACGTAGCGGGATTGATGTTAAGAGCTCATTAGTACCAGCGTAAAGAATCTTTAAATTTCAGATATTCATGTAGGGCATAGAACGATCTTTCATAAACTGTAAGTATGGGACACAACATTACTGCAAACCTTCATTTGATTTGACTTTGAGGGTAAAAAGATAAATACATATACAAATAAATTCACTTTTTTAATAAAAAAAATTCGAAGCCAGATCATTTAATACTAGCGCTTTCGTACTTCTTATGTTAATTATTAATCTTATGTATATATATATAAAAATGGACGTGTGTTTTCCTATATTTCACTTTTCAGCCACCACTACCTAGCACAGATCACTGGTATTAGTGTGTGAAAAAAGCATGGAGTTTCCTGTCGTGCAGAACGTTGGCCGAATGTCGATAGCTGTGGGAGATATGATGGTTAAAAGTGGTCGATACATGATATTTTCGTATTTCGACCAAAGACATGTTTCTTCGTATATGTCACTCTACTGCCACAACTACTTAGCATAGACCAATGGTGTTTGTGTGTTGTAGTGGTATCGTGTCTCCTATCGCGTAGTATGGTTGTTAGATGTCGGTAGCTATGAGGGTGTGGGATATATGGTGGTTGAAAGTGGTCGACCTGTGGCACTTTCATATTTCTACCAAAAACGTATGTGTCATGGTGTATCACTTTTCGGCCAAAACCAACTAGCGCAGATCACTTCTGTTTGTGTGTGGTAGTGGCACAGATTACCCGTCGATAACAACGTAAGCCGAATTTCAGTAACTGTGGTAGTGTGGGAGATATGGTTGTTGAAATTGGTCGATTAAGGATATTTTCGTATTTCGAGCAAAGACATGTGTCTCCGTATATTTCACTCTGCTGCCACAACTACGTAGCATAGACCATTGTTGTTTGTTGGGTTGGTAAACATGGGATGAAGATATCTGCAAAGGAGAGTCAGTTTATTAGATACACAAATAAAAAAGTTAATTATCAATATAAGGTAGTGAAAGAATTGCTTGCTTAAGACTTGAAATGTAAAATTTTTGGCATTACATTTGATAACAAGCTTAACTGGGCAGGACACATTGGACCGGTGGTAGGAAAAGGTTACAAAATTCTGCACTTGTTGGAGAGAGTGATGAGGGGATGTACGAGAGAAGTAAAGGAATTGGGTTACAAACCATTGGTCAGACCATAGCTCGAATATGGTGGTGTAGTATGGGACCCTCATTTTACGTATCAAAAACAGGAGTTGGAGAGGGTGCAATAAAGGGCTGCTAGATTTGTTTCTGCAAATTATGGCAAAATGCAATCAGTGACGGATATGATAAAGGAGCTGGAATGGGATTCATTAAAAGACAGGAGGAGAATGAGGAGGGTCATAGGAGTGTACAGGGCGATGAGGCATGGAAAGATATTGGAGTAGTTATGTAAAGTAGTGCATGGAAGGGAAAAGATGACCATGACCACAAGCTGGCACTCGATTTCAGGCACAAATGTGTGGGAAGATTCTCTTTTTTAGGTAAGGGTGTCAGGGATTGGAATGAGTTACTAAGCGAAATGATGAATAATTTACCGAAAAGTTGAAAGAATGTTAAAATAAATTTTGTAGAGGGCAAATGTAGGAGGTTACAGGATAGGGAGAAGATGGGGGTGTAGGGAAATTTCCACCGGAGCCTGTGCGCCATTGCAATTAAATTAAATTAAAATTCTCAAGATTAAACTTCCATTACAAGACAACCTTAGCATCTTAGTGACATTCCTTACTGGGAAAACTTAAGTCCCAGGTTGAGGGGAAGTTTTTGCACTATAGCGCATCTCCTTCCAGTTTATGTTATCGGTTGTCATTATCAAAACGGTTCGTCTCTATCTGGATTTGTCATATCCGGTGCTTTTGTCATTGTCCTTATATTTTAGTGCATAATTAGTGGTCCAGTAGTTTCTTTGGCCACTTGAGAGTTGTCATATATTGGAGTCGCACCTAGAGTGGTTATCAGCGGATAAGTAGATTTTTTTATTATTGGCGTAAGATTGTCTTGCCAGCTGTTCAAACCCCTCGCGAAGCTTGGGTAGGCCACTTATTTGGTGTAGGACATGTGTCCCCGTCTCACGCGGTAGATGATATGCCTGTCTTACGGCAGTTGTTGTAGCTTGGAGGCAGCAGTGTTGCCCAGACAATTGCTGCGTACTCCACTACTGGCCTGACTAGCGCAACATAGAGGCGGCTTCCAAGCAGCGGCCTCAGTGCTGAAGAGTGGTTGAGAATCGGGTATAGAATTCTCATTCTCCCAGATTGCGCGGACGTTGGTGACGTGAGGCTTTCACGACATTCTCTTGTCCATTTTCACACCTAGACCGGGCCTAAGACCGAGCCTTGTGGGGCGCCTGCAGCGTTGTTCTTGATTGAGAATGTGGCCCCGTCCATGACTACTCGAAAGGTTCGTCCCTCCAGGTAGCTCTTGAGTAGTTTAACAAGAGAACTCCTTGCGTGGAAAGTTTATATAAGGGTCCTTGGTGCCACACCGAGTCGAAGGCTCGGCTGACATCCATCAGGACCTCACCGAAGTACTCGCGACGTTCAAAAACGGCAAAGGCTTCTTCAGCAAGACGAAGGAGCTGCTGAGTGATGGAATGCCCTTGTCAGAAGCCGAACTGTTTATGAGGCAGCAGCCTCTCGTTGTCTATGATTCTGCGCAGTCTTTTAAGCTATATTCTTTCAAACACTTTGGAGAGTGTAGGCAGCAGGCTGATTGGTCGGTAAGACTTGGGCGACCTCCTGTCCTTGCCCGCTTTGGGAATGGGTATAATGTGGGCATGTTTCCACGTTTGCGGGTATTCGCCTGTACGGGGAATTTGATTCAAAGACTCCGTGATGTATAGGATTGCCGTAGAAGGCATTTGTCGGAGAATCCCTCCACCGATCCCATCGTGTCCGGTGGCTTTCATGATTTTCAGGTTCACGAGGGACGATGCCACCTCCTGCACCGTGATTTCCTCTATGAGGTCTTCCTCCGAAGGAACGCAGGCGTCGCTCCACGAAGTCTATGTGCTCATCGTCTCTAGGGATGTCGACTGGTTTAAAGTTTCCCCCAAAGGTCTCAGCATGAGTTTCAGCCTTTTCTTCTGGGACGCAGAGATGGTTGTTTGCAAGAACCAGAGGTGGGATCTTTAACCTCTGCCGGAGTCGGGCCTTCGTTGCTCGCCATGCAGACCCGTCTTCTATATTCAAGACGGAAATGAAATTAGACCAGTCAGAAATTCCGTACTGTTCTACATCCTCTTAGACTGGGTTGCCAACCCTACGAGACAGAAAAACAGTAGTTTCCCCGAAAAAAAAAAACCAGTAGAAAACAGAATTATGATTATTTGAAAACATGAAATTTACGGTTTGCACATTTTTTATTGAAATAAAACAAGTGAAGAAAATATAGATATACTGTTTTCAAAAATACAATTTATTAGGTATTTTTACAGTCATAAGTTTTATTTAAGAAATTATGTACAATGAATAACAAACATTTAAAAAATCAAAGTGAAATTATATTTTGTTTTCATCATCAATTATTTCATCTTGAAAGTTTTCTGATTCATTTTCAAGTGAAAATCGTACATATTTTTATTAAATTTCTTCATGTGCTTTTCTGTGGTATTAAATGAGTAACATTCAGTTACTTCAGATTTTGTATGTAATGTTCCATTTATACTTGTTGTTGATAATTTATTGCATATTTTGGTTTTCATGATATTTATAGCTGAAAACAATCTTTCCACAGTTGCGCTGCTGTGAGGTAGGCATAAAAGTTTCTTTACAAATTAACACAACACAGGAATGATTGAGACCCATCTCCATTTTTCAGTTCTTTTACACATGTCCAAAAGTTGTTAATATCGGGGATTTCGTTTTGGTCAAAAGGAAAGTTGACATTTCTTAAAACTCGCCATTCTCTGTCCAGCTCAGTTATATCATCTGGACAAATCCTTGGGAAGAAATAAAGTAAATCCGCAATCGAAGGGAAATTCTTCTTCATCTCGGTATCCAAAATTGCTTTGGGATTTAGCACCTTCAGACATTTTAAAGCACGGCAATGTCTGTCAATAAAAGGAAACCTTTTTAGTATTTGTTTTGCGGCCTCTAAATAAAACTCCTTACATTTCATGTAGAAATTTTTAAGCTTTTCTTCATCCATTTCTCTGATTTCTTGCTTTCTTCTTATCAGGTTTGATACCATTCCACCGACATATATCTCGTATAGTGGTAAATGTTTCTGTTCATCTGTGAATCAAGGTTCAACATTTTTGTTTCTTTTTTTCTGAAATATTTCTTGTTTCACGTTTTTCTGTTTCCGTGAGGTCTAAATATTCTGTTTGTACAAAACATTCCAGAACAGTTGTGTATGCATTCAATATTTTGTCATATAGCAAATATAATTTTGGTGTTTCAGACTGCATTTCTTTGTTGAGCTCTGTAAATATAGGTAACACAAACTTCAAAAACTGTAGATACAATTCTGTCGTTGGTTCGAGAGCCATAGAGAATTGCTTGTGCCGAAAGTAAGCGATCGACATGAACTGCAGCTTGGAAATATAATTAACCGACGGCAATTGTTCTAAAAGCCTGTTTACTACCTCAATGAGTGACAACCATCTTGTTTGGCTAGGGTGAAGTAATTTCTGTGGCTTGACATTTGTAAAAGCTTGAAATGTTTTAAAATCTCCAATACGTTTGGGAGAATTTTTTATATAGTTAAATACTCTCTACAAAAGTCCTCAACGCCTGTCGGCAGTTTTTCGCATGTATGAATCGCATAAACTAAAAGAATGACAAATGCATTTAACAGCAAAAAGGTGCGGTATGTCATTTTTTAACAAAGTGATCAGTGAATGATTACCTCCAAACATAACATTGGCACCGTCAGAGGCAAAACCAAGCATGTTTAATTGTATGGTATGCCTTTGTTGAGAAAATATTCGATGATTTTGTTGTACAGTGCTGTTGCTGTTCCATCTAAGATTGGAATTAAAGTCAGAAATCTATCTTCAACATTGAAATTTGAATGTACCATTCTTACAAGCCCAAATGTTTGATTGTAGACTTTTCGGTGCTTTCGTCAACAATTAATGAAAAGTAATTTATTTGTAGCAGCTTTACTAGATTTTCTCTTCTGCTGATTGTTCTGAACATTTACAACAATCGCTCTAGCTTTCGTCCGATTCATTGATAATTCTCCGAAATTTGGAATCTGGACACACTGCACAAATTAATTTAGTCAAATGAGATGCGATATTAAAAGACAGGTTATGTTCAGAAATAAAGCAGGCTATTTTTACTCACCAGTTTTGGCCATTACTTTGGTCCTGTGTCTGGTTGTTGACACTAGCATCGATGTTAGTTTTGGTTGTTTTTTTAAACTTTGTACAATTGTTGAG
>JARYHS010009186.1:61572242-61602031 GCA_031002005.1 Vandiemenella viatica
TCCATCAGTTTCATCCATCAAGCAACTGAAGGTGTGTAGGGAAAACCACGTGGAGTGACGTCAAGCCATCTCTGCAATCGGCTGGTGTACGGTGAAACTGCGGTCCAAACACTTCTCATTAAATTACCGACCACCGAGCAGAAAACATCAGTGCTTTGATTGGATAGTACTAGATAACACCATTTCATTTTAGTTTTGAATTCGGTATTGAAATATTTGTCTTGCAAGTTGTGAAATATTATTTTGAATTTAGGTATTGAAAATAATATTGTTTTTAAATGTTATAAAGTAATATTTAGAATGATATTATTTTCTTATTTCCTTTTTATCTCAACATGACTTTGCGTCGGAGATTATTAAAAAATATGAAGACCTACCATGCTTATAGTAAGTCTCTAATCCTGACTACTATGACAAAATAAAATTGCATATGGCAATAGGTCAATTGATATTGTTGTTTAAAAATAAAGTCATAATGCAAACAGAGAAAATTAATTCTTTGCGATATTGTTTTTAAAAAGAACATAATATAGGGCAGAATCCTCCATTTTATATGTGGTACTTGTTTAAATATGTTGTTTACAACATGTGACGTACCTGTTACTACTTCAATAACTCTGTTTTATATTCATTTTGCAGCGTTTCTATAAGTTTTCGCAGTGTACTGGATGTTTATTTAACTCTCGGCATTTCGTATTCAGAATTCGATAACTTTTAATATCTTTTAGAACTAATACAGTCTCATTGTCATTATTATTTGGCACAATTATGTTGTTGTATTAGACATGAGAGAACCGCGTCCTCTTCAATAACTAATCTTTCAACCATTTGGTCCTGTTTTTAGTTTTCTTTAAAATTAAAGAAGAGCTCAGGGCCTAGGAGTTGCCAGTGTTATGTTTATCACACCATAGGAACGTCTGGAAAGATGAACTAGGATACTTTCCCGTTACCTACCCGAGCGTGATACTGTTAGTAACTTTTTTTGTTTTTTGTAAGTATGGATAACTACGATATTTTTTTAACTGCTTTACGTCTCTCAACAGCGAGGTCTTTAGAGACGGGAAAGGATGGGGGCAAGGAATGCGGCCATGACCTTTTTAAGGAAGAATCCCGGCATTTGTTTGGAGTGATTTGAGAAACCATGGAAAACCCAAATCTGGGTGCCCGGACGGGGATTCGAACCGCCGTCCTCCCGAATGCGAGGCCAGAACGCTATCCGTTACACCACCATGCTCGGTAAAACTGTAATATGATACATATTCATGAAGACTGGAAACTAGACTAGCGCGAATATGGATGACTGGTGTGATGGTGTATGTGCTACGCTTTTGGATGTCATGACATCCAAATGCAGCAATCGTGTCTAGCCAACTTCAAAATAGTGATCAGTATTGCCGTAAAATCTCGCTGAACGTTATTCTGAATATTTTATCCATCCCCGAGTCCACAACTGTTGCTTATTAACGTGCACAAGTCATACGAAAACATAATTTCGCGTTGTGAAAAAAAAAAAAAATCCTGGATGTTCCTCTTTAAAGTTATGAGGATCTCGCGTACTGTAAATCAAGACAGAAATGTTGGTTTATGTGCGTTGGCCCGCGGCCGGGATATTAAAAGGCAGTTAGAAGATTTCGTGCGTCTGGAGCGGCGTGCGTTTGACGTGAGCACAGTACTAACTCATCTCTCAAGAGAGACGCTTTTTGTCGGCGCGGTGGAAGAATGCCGGATTTATTGCATCGATTGAAGTCGAGAAATGACAACCTGACTGAATCGCGGCGCGCTGCCAAAATGTTTCATCCCTACGATCACCCCTCGCTCAGCGTCATACTCCTAGAATATTTCCTCCTTTCTTATCGTTACGAATAAACACAACAGAAAAAAAAGTTATTTATTATGTAAAATAACTTTCATTACCTAATCTTGTTTGACCAGTAAAACTTTGCACTTCATGAGGTACCAAACGTAATCCTTACGATTTCAAGAGTTCTAGTGATACGTAATGAATTATTTAATGTTTTCTCGGGGACAATATTGCGATGTTAGAGCTTTTTATAAGGGCGGGAATTCTGTTCAGTTGCCTGAGAGAGACACTAGAATAATCTTCACAACTGCTGCTTTGTGAGAGTTTGAATTATTTTTGGAAGCAAAAGGTGTTCTTAGAGACGGAGGTGTAGGCAGTTGATGTAAGCCAGTTTTCATAGTATTAGACCATAGACGAGGAGTCATGAGATGGTAAAAAAATTCTTCTTTCCTGAAGAACCTGTGAACCTCTATCAAAGAGGTCAACGGCAGAATGGAGAAAAAATAAATATTATACAAATAGAATTGTGAAAAGTTGTTCCATTACTTCAGTTGTCACCAAATCAACTTCTTCTGTAAAAACTTTTCCCGTCTCCGCGTTTAGGAGTTTACCCTGTGTGATATTTATTCCACCATGGGAACGTCTGGGAAGACGAACTAGGGTACTTTCCCGTGGCCTTCCGCAGTGTGGTAGTATTGGTAAGTTTTTTTTTTTTTTTATTTTTTTTTATTTTTTTTTTTTTTTTTTGTAAGAATGGGTGACTATTATAGTGTGTGTGTATATTTGAGTGTGTTTATGCGCGTGTTTGCGTGAGTGTGTGTGTGCGCGCATGTTTGGGTGTGTGTGTGTGTGTGTTTGTGGGTATGTGTGTGTGTGTGTGCGTGTGTGTGCGCGTGTTTGCGTGAGTGTGTGTGTGAATGTGTGTACTTGTGTGTGCGTGTGTGTGTACGCGTACGCGCGTGTGTGTGCGTGTGTGTATGTGTGTGTGCGTGTGTGTATGTGTGTGTGCGTGTGTATATGTGTGTGTGTATGTGTGTGTGTGTGTGTGTGTGTGTGTGTGTGTGTGTGTGTCTGTGTGTGTGTGTATGTGTGCTGCAGTGTAGAGCATGTTGTTTGTGTTGTGGATGAGATATGAATGGAAGTGAGAGGATGAAATCCGTTCAGGCCTAGTCTTCTGAAAATCACCGTAAGATCAGTCACATTTAACGCCCTATCCGACGGACGAATCATCGTCTGCAGTATTGTATACCATCGCTCCATACGCACTGCGGGGAGGTTTGGGATTTTGCCCAGTACTTTCGCGCACAATTTTGTGATTATATATTGTGTACCAACACCTATCCTATCCTGCCGACCAAGACCTGATGACGGAAATTTCTTCCACTACGAGGACTCGAACCCAGCCAACCCCATGTCAGTGCCGGACACTATCACGGTGTCGCAAACGACTTAGTGAACGGAGTGGGCTTGCTATCACTATAAAAGACAATAACATAAAATTTAAAAAAATTCACATATGGTAGGGCGTTTAGACGGGGCATGAAGAGAAAAATTCGTTCGGATAATTTTCATGGGTATAATATGAAATGTAACGGCCAACCGACACTAAACAATTTGAATTTTTCTGTAATTTTGCGGAAAACAGATAAAGTTACAGTTTTCACACCCCTTTATTTTCAAAACTACTAATATTTCAGAATTTTGTGCTGATACGTTAACATCCTAAAGTTAACAGGAAAACTATAGCAATCTTTCTAGAATTATTGGTTTTATTAAACCAACTAAATAAATAATCACAAGAAATTTGATAGTTTATAAGAAAAATAAATTGTATCTTATGAATAGAGTACTAAATATCTCGTGAAAATACATTTTAAAAAATTCTTAATTATTTGTTCCACTACAATTGTTTCGACTGATTCATTGTTTTACGTTTATTTTAAATATTATGTATACCATCTAAAAGTAAATTTCCTTAAGTTTATAACGAATTCTATTTAAAAATCTTTTTTTTAATGAATTTTAAAAACTTTATATAAATTAAATTTTAAAAAATCCATTTAAATACAAAATCGTAGTACGGAATTGTCAGCGCTTAGATTAACTCGCAGGCAATTTTTTTGTTTTTTGTTTGTGAATAAAAAAAGATCACGGCGTTCCTACAGCTCCTGGTGCTTCTCATAGGATTCCCATTACAATCGTTGGCACTAGGATAGATGTGATGGGGTCAGCGTCACGATCCGGCCCTTTTTCTTTACCTTCCCGCGGAGTTTCCTCCAAGGTACTCGTTGGACAGTAGGCTGAGTAGGCCAGGGGATCCGTTCAGGACATTCAGCTTCGAGGAAAAAATCTTCGGCTTCGTCCGGGCTGCAGTCAGACGCTCTAACGCCTGAGCTAAGCATTCTGAATGTTACGAGGGTGAGTCCAATTAATACCTTAAGTTTGTAATAAAAAATCGAAATTTTACGCCGTTATCCTGTAAGTTGGTAAGCGTGCTACAAGCAGCGTGCATAATGGCCTGTAGGTGGCAGCATAGTGCAGATGCACAAATACCGTCGCAGTATAAAGATGGCTGCCCCACTTGAGACTTGCACCAGGGAAGAACAGCGTTCTGTTATTCGGTTTTTGAATAGTGAAGGTGTGAACCTATTGAAATTCATCGTAGAATGAAGGTTCAGTACGGTGATGCATGTTTGTCACAGCACCAAGTATACGAATGGAGTAGGAAGTTCGCAAATGGTATGACTTCAGTGGAAGATGCTCCTCGTCCAGGTCAGTCACAACGAGTTGTGACTCCACAGAACATTGCAGCAGTTGAAGCCATAGTGATGGAAAACCGCCGAGTTACACTGAATGACACTGAAACATGTTTAAAGATTAGTCATGGCTCAGCACACCACATTGTGCATGATGTGCTCCAGTTTCACAAAGTGTCTGCAAGATGGGTACCACGGCAGCTGACTCCTGAAATGAGAGAACGACGCGTTGATGCTTGTGAAGAATTTCTTCGGTGCTTCGAACGAGAAGGTGATGGCTTCCTTGCAAGAATCGTTACTGGGGACGAAACCTGGGTTCACTTCCACCAACCGGAAACGAAGAGAGCGAGCAAGGAATGGCGCCATTCCTCATCACCAAAACCAAAGAAGTTTCGAACAGAACCATCAGCAGGGAAGGTTATGCTGACTCTCTTTTGGGACGAAAAAGGCGTCACTTTGGAGCATTACATGCCTAGAGGGACCACTGTCACCAGTGCATCATACACAGATCTCCTAAACAGGGGCGTAGCTACTATGGGGCTAGGCGGTGCAGTGCACCGGGCCCCCTTGGCTCAGGGGGCCCCAAGCGTACCTCTGGGGCCCCAAAGCGCACCTCTGGGGTCCCCAAGCGCAGTTTAGAGGCCCACGAGCCTTCATGGCAAACTGGCGACCTTTTTTTTAGCTCGACAGTCGTCTAAGGGAGTCCCTGAGACACAGGAAGCCCCTCACTAAAGGCCCTCTCACTGCTCAGGGGGGGGCCCAACCACTGATCAGGGGGCGCCTAAGCACAACTCAAGGGCCCCAGCCTCAGCACAGGGAGCCCTTACCAGCAACACAAAGCAAAGAAAGGTCGCCGATCTGGCCTTAGTGCCCAAAATAAAATTTTTGCACCGGGGCCCTTGTTGACCTAGCTACGCCACTGCTCCTAAAGAATCATCTTCGGCCTGCAATCAAGTCAAAGCTACGCGGATTGCTGTCATCAGGTGTCCTTTTTGCAACACGACAATGCAAGGCCCCACACTGCCCGTACAACAGTTGCAACAATCACAGACCTGCATTTTGAGTGTCTTCCTAATCCACCATACTCACCTAACCTTGCCCCAAGTGATTTCCATATGTTTGGACCACTCAAAGAAGCAATGGGAGGAAAGAAGTTCCGTTCTGATAAAGAGGTACCCCACGCGGCGCATGAGTGGTTGCGCGGACTACCAAATTTATGCATTTTCTAAGCGCTGGAGGACTTGCATTGAGCGTGGGGAAGATTATGTTGAAAAGCGATACAGCTTTGTACCACTTCTGCACAATAAATAATATTTTAAACAATATTTAAGGTTTTCATTTGACTCACCCTCGTATGTGCCAACCATGGAACGGTTTCTGTAATTTATTTGATAATGAATAAACATTTGAAAGATAACAACGTAATAATAATAATAATCTAGAATTACCACGTAAAAACTGAGATGAAGAGAGAGAATGTGAAGTACATCACGAGAAACGGGGTCCAAGTATGAGAATGCTGCTCGCTGGGACCATATAGTACTTATTGCATGAGAAGCGATGGCATTAAACAAGTGTTATATTAGAAGAATATAAATTTGTTACCATCCAACGTAATAAAAATGGAACAAACTTGAGCCTGTGTTGTTACAAAGTTTGATTTTATCTGCTTATTCATTTTAATACTGTAAATAACTCCTAAACACGTGTAGTAACGAAGGAGGTTCAAGTGTTGGATACGAGCTTAGCTCCTCTAACAGGGCACTTAGCTGATTAATACGTCTGGATCGATACGATCGTCAGAGTGCTTACATAAGCTCTGAAAAAGTCGCGTTTTGCATGTAGAGGGTAGTGCCATTCTACCGACAAACTCATAATTCATGCAATACTAATTCCTTTTAAACATTCAACCTACAATGCTACTGGGTAGTTTATAGTTATTGCATCCCGGCGTTTATAGCACATCGGCTTTTAGGCGGTATTGCCTTTCAGATTAATGCAAGATTCTTTACCGCTTTTTACAAAACAGAACGCGTTAGAATGAAAGTACTTCTACCTAGATTTACGAAAAATTGAGTTCACTTCTTCAGGTGCTGTGTTATTATACCAGTGACGTGTAAATCATGACGATAGAAACTGTAATCAACAGAAAACATCAATTAAATGAAATATATATGACTGGTTTGTTTGCAAACTAGTTGGCTACTCCTTGAACTGATCTTGAATAGGTCATAGGTTCGATTGACTTTAACGCAGGAAATTGTTTTACATATAATATATATATATATATATAGGGTGTTACAAAAAGGTACGGCCAAACTTTCAGGAAACATTCCTCACACACAAACAAAGAAAATATGTTATGTGGACATGTGTCCGGAAACGCTTACTTTCCATGTTAGAGCTCATATTGTGGACGGCTGTGATACAATACGCCATTCTCCAGGGCTGCATCAGCGCATCAGGGATTCCATGCGACGGAGGGTGGATGCATGTATCCTCGCTAACGGAGGACATTTTGAACATTTCCTGTAACAAAGTGTTTGAAGTCACGCTGGTACGTTCTGTTGCTGTGTGTTTCCATTCCATGTTTAATGTGATTTGAAGAGAAGTAATAAAATGAGCTCTAACATGGAAAGTAAGCGTTTCCGGACACATGTGCACATAACATATTTTCTTTGTTTGTGTGTGAGGAATGTTTCCTGAAAGATTGGGCGTACCTTTTTGTAACACCCTGTATATATATATAATATGGCCTTCGGTGTTTTCGACCATTTAGCCAGCTCCAATTTGTTTACGTTGCAACTGCTGTATCAGAATTTCGCTATGATATTGTGGACAGTACAGTGAGGACAACACAAGACGAACACAACACTTATTAAAACCACCCATGCCCGCGGCCGGACTCGAACCGGCGGCCTTGCAATGCGAAGCCAGCGCGCTAGCCACTACACTGCCAGGACCGGCTAGCAGGAGGTTTAATGACGTCTTTTGTTGCGTGTCTTCCATACTTTATGATACATTAAAAGGAAACGAAGATTGATTGATTTGATGAAAACACTTGGAAGTGGCTCGAAGGTCTGTTCAGCGAAAAAAAAAAAAGAAAAAAAAAACATAATGAATTAGGGGAAAAAAATTGATTTCGGTTTTTTTACAGCTTTTCCATGGCGTGGACACCCGATTGAAAAGCGTATACGATGATTGAGAGGTAAATCGGCTGTGGTTTTCATGAAGGAACAATCTCGGTATTCGGAAAACCATAGATAACCGAAATAATGAAGGCCAGATTGGTAACAGGACACTCGTCCTTCCAAATTCAGCCGGAATACCACCATTGATCTCCCAGTATCTGGATCATCATCATAAGGTCAACTATTGGTTATTAAAAGAACTTCGGTTAGAATTCCAACTGATGTTGCAGTTTTCATAGTTCTTAACATAATCTTCATCTCTTCCAATTGTTCGACTGTGGATATAAGTCCCTTACGAACTCTCCATGGTTCAGATTCGCCTTTAAGATACAGCTGCAACGATTACTGAAGAGTTAACAATGGTGATTGAAACCATGTCGCAATTTGTTTAAGACAACACGAATTTAGCTTCACAAGAAATTAGTCATGCTCGCTAGCTTAATGAAACGACTGGCAGTAAAGTAACGATACAGAAATGACAACCTAACCAGTACTGTGAGGAATACACTCATCCACGCTTATTCCAATGAAGTTTATTATAAATTGAAGACTGACTTCGGATGTAAATAGCAACAGCTAGACTACGAACTTACGGAGCGGCAAAAAACAGCAAAATTACATGGCTGATAAGTGATTTGGCTAGCGTCCTTACAATGGTCATGGAAATTAGTTAACAAAATGAGAAAAAAATCAGACACTTAAAATATCAAGAAATAAATCAGGAAGCGGAAAAAAACAAGACTGATATGGAAGATTTCCCAACTGTAATTTAATATACAAAAACTGTAAGTAAAGTAAGAAAAAGGATATAATTAACATTTAGTAATAAATTTATACTATTTGTTACAAAAACATATAGGGTACCGGTAGTGGTATAAATTAACCGAAGCGTGTATATCAAAACGAAGTTTTGTTTTGTAGCTACACCAGTTTGACAATCTTAAAAGTTGTTTATATCCGATGTAGATATTTCAACTATATACTCTATCACTTTTATAGTAGGCTCGAAGAAATGAACTACCAGAATTCTCAGTTCAACCCTTTATTTTGACGAGATTAGAAGTTAGATCAAAATTTTCAGCAGTGGCCACTGGTGCGAGAAAGGAAACAAAATAATAGCTCCTTTTATCAATTAGGGAGCGTCCATTAATTACGTGACGTGTTTTTTCTGAAATTTGGAACCCCCGCCCTTGGTGACATCTGATTGCACCCCCACCCCCCCCCCTTTTCCCTAACGTGAGATTGACCTTCGACCTCGTAATTTTGGGGGCCCTTTTTTTATAGCTCTACTGTGATCTAATCTGATATAAAAAATTACGTAAGATTTCTATCCACCTCCCCTCTCCCTTGGTGAGATTTTCCCTGATCTCCCCCCCCCCCAATTCTGACCTAATATAATTAATGGATGCCCCATTATCTGTCACGTCTATTGCAATTCGATCTTTGGTATGTTTTCAAATAGCTTTCTTGACGGAAGTTTATAAATATCTGATCCTAATATTCAAATTCAGTTTTAGTAAAAAGTTGGAAAAACAGTCTGAGAAAAAGGTAGCCAAAGTAGGACTCCTCTTAGGAATATAGACAAAATAAGAAGAAATATTCATTATATTTAAAAAGAATATGAAAGAGTTTTATTTTAGCATTTGACTATGTGGCATAAACAATTCAGCTTATTTGACATTCGCAATGCTTGATTACCGTCTAAGAAGAATGTGATAGGCTGGAAAAACAGTTTGTGAGAAAAAGGTAGCCTAAGTCAGATCCTAATAAGAACATACATAATATAACCAGAAACCTCCATTAAAATTAAAAGAATTTTATTTTAACATTTCAACGCGTGGTATAAACAATTAAGCTTATTTGACATTACTAACATTTCTTAATTCACCATATACGGTAATAAGTTCTTCTCACCAAGAATTCTGTTTATTTTGGCCATCTGAAACAGCACTTCAAATAACTTTAACAAAGGGAAGAAATATTAATATGAATTATGTGGGGTCCGACTTAATAAACATCGAGGGGTCCTACTTGGAAGGTCTTTAAGGTTTTTAAAAAGAATGTTGGACAGATATAAAAAAATTACAAATGACAGTGATATAGAACAAAACTTGCCAAAGACAGTTCAAAAACAGATTGTTACTTTCTCCGTTTTGAACACTATAAAAACGCTGATTAATGAACAACTGCAGAAAATTTCAAAAAGTGTTAATAGCGTGCGTAACTGGCCTCTGCCCAGCCCTGCAAACTTTAAAAAAATATTTCTTACAGTATCAATTTTTTTCTTATGGCTTGACGCCTCGCTGACGGCTAAGGTCATTAGAGGCTGGATAGGTCTGGGGACAAGGAACGAGAAGGAATTCGGCCAAGTCCTTTTTGAAGGAAGCATCCCGGCATTTGGGAAAACCATGGAAAACCCAAATCTGGATGCCCGGACAGGGATTCGAACCCGCGTCCTCCAGAATGCGGGGCAGAACGTTAACCGTTCACCCACCACGCTCGGTGAGAAATATACTACCAGAATGTAGCATCATCCAAGCTAGAAACATTGGGAATCGACTTACGGACTCGGGTCAGGGTTTAGTTACTTTCTCCACGTGTGTGCTCGGAATGGAATCCAAATCCTATGTAGACCTATATCTTTAAATATTGAACTGAATCATTCCAGAGTTTCCCAGATTATTCTACCAGGTGGTAGAGCCAGTTTTCACACTATTTAGTCTACACCAACGCTGCTGCAAGTTATCTACAAACCTATAGTTAACTTCCCGTTATGATTTTAATTTTAATATTACCTCATGAAATCACTTTCAGTAGTAACAAGTAAACGTTGTGCAGCGTTTTATTTTTACTCTATACCCTCATACTTTCAGTGAAACGAATCAAGAAGTGATTTGTTAGACTTAACCCAAGCCTGTGTACAGCCATCCGTACAGGGTAGCTGCAGTCGGCAACAGGCATGTCGTGTTCACGTCTGTCAGCGCACGGGTCAATGCTCTTTACGTAAACATGAACACTGTGCGCTGTTCACCACCTCGTCCACTGTAATTCTGTAGCCTAAGATACGGCAGTGCTATTTATATATTTATCTATCATATTAAAGAGATGCGACTTTAACAGATGATTAGTTATGAAGTGAATCTCTCAGAGATATTTCAGTCATCGTTCTCGAAGTAAATTTATGCTCGTAAAGTATAGGAAAAAATCATTAAATTGAAGTTAAATTTTACCTCTACACCAGCGGTTCCCAACCTTTATTGGTACAGGGCCCACCTTTAAGTAAAAAAAAATTTCTCGACCCACCAAATATGAGAGTCTATCTAATATCAGAATGGGAAATTTTGTATGAACTCGATTCGCTATCGACTATCCTATCCTACGAAAAGACAAATTTTCGTACAAAGGATATACTATCATCAAAAACAAGGATTGATAATACATAAAACAACAAACATGTTATAGACCGGGAAGCTCCACAGACCATCACCTCATAAAGGTAACTGCTGAAATTCCACGATTAGAAGTAACGCGATCAGAATTTTGAAATGCAAGTGGTCTGCCAACCACCTGCAGACCCGATTTTAGCGGTTGATTGGTAGCTTTATCATTGTGTTTTACTGCATCCAAATGTATGAAAATATGGAAGACCGGGAGCAGGAAAACACAATGCTAAACTTAACAGGCAACCACTAAAATGGGTTTTATAGGTAGTTCCCACCAAGATATGACTTGGGACATCAGTGTCATTTTAATTTGCAAATAGAGTTTTAACTAATCCTGGAATTTCAGCCGTCAACTCGATGAAGCGATGCTTTGTGCAGACGCCTCCCGCTTTTTTACAAAGATAATGAAAAATCCGTTTAATTATAATAAAAACACGACTTTACAATCAGTGAGATTTCTGGTGTTTGCTGGTGAGGGCATTGATATCAGGGTTAACACTGATTAATTTTAACCTTAAGTCACTACTTACACATAGTTTATTTATGTATTTGTTTTTCAAAACCAATAATATATATTTTTGTTGTAAAAACCTCGATTTTTCCGCGACCCACCAAAACGCACGCCGCGACCCACCAGTGGGTCGCGACCCATAGGTTGGGAACCCCTGCTCTACACGATCTAACATGGTTGCCTGCGTATTAACTGCCGCAGGTAATTGTTGGTAACATTTATATGATCCTTAGTGTGACCATCCTAAGAGTAACAGCGCGTGCGACAGTAATATTCCGCATCTGAAATGTAGCGTCCACTGCCTGTTTAGGGGGCGTTCATTTATTACTTGAGGTGTTTTCCCAGCATTCCGGACCTTCCCCCCCCCCCTTCTGGTGAGACTTCGAGAGATTTGATCGGACCCCCCCCCCCCCTTTCTGGTGAGATTTGGTCGGACCACACTGTAAAAAGACGTGAGGTTTCTAACAATCCTGGGGTGGAGGTCGCGACGTATGCAGATGACACAGCATACTTCACATGCAGTCGCAGCAGACCTATTGCCACCAGACGCCTGCAGTAGGTATTGCAGAAAACTCTATCCTGGGCGAGGAGATGGAGGATTGAGATAAACGCGACAAAGACCCAGGCTATAATGCTAACGCGTAGACTTGAAACCCAGTTTCCGGTAATACCAGTGCCTAAACGACAACTAGATGGCAATGACATCACCTGGTCGACGACTGCACGCTAGCTGGGGTCACGCTCGACAGGAGACTCACGTGGGGCCCCCACACCGAGGACATCCGAAGGGGGGCAAGCGCGAGACTACAGGAATTATTCCCTCTGTTAAAAATAAAAAGTCTCCTTCCCCCAACCCCAGGAGTCAGAGTCTATACAGCCCTCATCAGACCGATAATTGAATATGCCTGCCCAGTGTGGGCATATGCAGCTGACTGCCACATACAAAGGCTCCAAGTTATTCAGAATAGAGCATTAAAAAGAGCCCTGCACCTTCCGAGCAGGTTTCCAACCGACCCTCTACACGAGGCGACATTGCAGCCTACACTCAAAGAAAGATTCCGACAAATCGCTAGGAACTTCTACAACAACTCAAAAAAGTCAAACAACCCAGTGGTACGTAATATCGGACAATACGACCCTACTATTCACCAACACAAAAGACCACTGAACCTCCTCTACTATAACCACACCATCATAAAGAACTATCATACGTGAAGAGAAGAAAAACCATTGTTAATAGGAGAAAATGTCCTAGGACAAAACTCCAATAATCACTGCCAACAATGAAAAGGCAGAGACTGGTGAAATGGCGTGAGGTTTTGACGGAGATCCCCCCCCCCCTATTTCAGCTCACGTAATTAATGGATCCCTTATAGAGAAAAGGAACGGGTACCTCGGATCATTTAAATGGTGGCAACCAGGGGCGTAGCTACTAGGGGGCTAGGCGGTGCAGTGCACCGGGGCCCTTACGCTCAGGGGGCTCCCAAAGCATACCTCGGGGGCCCCCAATCGTAGTTCAGAGGGCCCACGGGCAAACTGGTGACCTTTTTTTAGCTCTACCGTCGTCTAAGGGGGCCTCCTGAGACACAGGGAGCCCCTCACTAAGAGCCCTCACTGCTCAAAGGGCCTCTAGCAACAACACAAAGCAAAAAAAAGGTCGCCCATCTGGCCTGAGCGCCCAAAATAATTTTTTGCAGCGGGGCCCTTGTTGACCTAGCTACACCACTTGTGGCAACTCCTAGTTGTGGTAGTTTTTACGCAGGCAACCATGTTGAATAGTGTAGACGAAAAATTAACTACAATTTGAGGTATCAAAATTTTTTCGATTATCGATGAGCGTAGTTAATCGTCTGATAATTTACTCTGAGAACGGTGATTAAAATATTTCTGATAAAGGGTACCAGCTGCAGCATTTTGCTTGACAACCAGGCCACTATGTTTAGCTTTTAACTACTTTTCCATTTTCTCGCATTTCTTTAAAACAACAGATGAATGTAAAAGTCTCATTGCCGGATCTGGTAGACGATTTTGGGTTGTTATCAATTTAGCGTTTAAGCCCAATGCGTGCAATAAGCATGAATCTTAACTCTGTACCGTACTTTCGTTTCTTTGAGGAGAATACAAATAAATGTTTTTTTTTTTTTAATGTGTCACTGTTATCTTCGAATTTTTAAAAGATTTTTATGCATACGGTCTGCATTCTAGAGTGGAAAGGTTTGTAAGCTGATTTCACAGCTATTATTGAGCGCAATTTGTGTAATGTCGTTCAATTGATTTCCTGACAGAACTTTTGAAAGAAGAGACAGGGCTTTTTGCTTAAACAGCGATAAACGTAACAGTCATGTCACGGTTCATGAAATATGTGCATTCCTAAAAAAAGAATGAGGTTGGGATAATTCAAAGTTTACAGGAATAATGCTCATTGATGCCAGGAAAAAAAATATTTTATTCAGTAGATCACGCATGTTCTCTGTAACGTAATGTAGTGTAACAATCAAGGTGATTGTCCAGTCTGTACTAGTCACTAAATCTTAAAATAACTTACATAGAATAAAAAAGGTGACTATTCAAACACTGAATCACTATATTATCAACTGCGAGAAACAAAATTTTACAACATTACAGAAGATACACATGCTGTGTTCTAAATTAATACCTTTCATCCATTATATATAATATACTTATAATTTCCACATTAAGTAAAGTACAGCTTATTTTCCTTATGTACTATGAATTACTGATTTAATTATTCAACTTTATCAATTATTCGGTAAACTATTTACTGCCAACCAGACTGGAACACAGAAAGTATAATCTAAACAATATGACGCAGACATTTTAAGCTTCATCTTTGGTCTAACTTTATTAAAATTTATACTGATGGTTCTAAAACAAAAACGGATTCAGCTATGCAATTTTTCTTTCCCTCTTCAGTCGAAGAAAGTCTGTTTTTCACCAGAAACATTAGTATAAAACACAGAAGCACCAGCAATTTGAGAGGCCATAATCTGGATACAATAAAATTCTGGTTTTAACAGAGAAGCGTCGTTCGAGAACTAGCTTTTTTTTTTATTGCTTTACGCCTCGTCGACGTCGAGGTCATTAGAGGCGGGAAGGGACTGGAGCAAGGAACTAGAAATAAATCGGCCCTGGCCTTCTTTTTTAAGGAAGTATCCCGGCATTTGACTTGCGACATATATAAGTACAGAATCTTACAGCACATTATCAGATTTACCTAGGTATAATTACACAGGGTCGAAGAGGAAAGTCTTATGCTTCCATACAACCCTTGGTATGTAGTTTCCAGATTAGGCTGAAGGCATAAAACCCCAATAATATGGATGTTATTGGGACACAGGGGCTACCCAAGCTATCTCTAAAAAATCGGAGTCATCTATTAACATGTACATTGAGATGAGTTAGGCGATATAAATAACATAATACTTGTATGCAACCAACACCGTGATCAACAAAAACTTCAATCCCAGCGAGCACGGGACTTAAAATGTGGCTGTGCTTCCATACAACCCTTGGCTTGTAGTTTCGAGATTAGGCTGAAGCCATAAAACCCAAATAATATGGATGTTATTGGGACACAGAGACTACCCAAGCTATCTCTAAAAAATCGGAGTCATCCATTAACCTATAGATTGAGATGAGTTAGGCGATATAAATATGATAATACTTGTATGCAGCCAACACCGTGATCAACAAAAACTTCAATTCCTGCGAGCATGGAACTTAAAATGTGGCTTTTTCATTTTACTTTGGTGTATATCAGAAGATAATTATTTCCTTTTACGTTATAAAGGTTGAAATTGTTAAAAAGTATCACGTCCGCACAAGGGGCATGGACACAAGCCAATAATTTAAAATCCGTTCGGAAATTACAGTACAATGGCAGTGTAGTCACATGTTAATCATTTTTTTTATTTGTTTCTTATGGTCTACCTTTTTTGTTGATTTGTCTTTGAACATATATTTGTTGACATGAGTGCGATTGTCAGAGAAGATAAAACTTATTGGGGTGCATCAAAAAAAATCTTCGTCGTACGCAGTTTCAATTTCAACTATATGAAGCAGTTGATATAATACTGATGTGATATTAATACCGAATTTAGAAATCCATTTACCATAGACAATGTAGATACCATACTGGTTTTTCCACGCCGTGTTGAGTTAGACATGCATTCGATAGAATAAGATTCTGCAAGTATCGTGAAGCAACGAATGATTCTTAAATGGGGGAAGGTATCTGGCCCCGATAGTATCTCAGTGACAGTTTCTTCAGAGTTTGCTACAGAAATCGGACTCTTTCCCACTTGCATGTGCCGGAAATAGCGTAAGTTACTCCCATCTTTCGAGAAAGTAACAACCAAACTTAATGACATCCGTCTGTCTGTCTGCTTATCAAATGCTCGTACATTGTGAAATTCTTGGATGATTTCAAATTAATTGCATCAAATCAACACAGATTTCGGAAGAAAAGATAATGTCAAATATAGCTTGCTACAGTTTTTCATGATGTGGTGATATATTGCAAGTAGATGCAATTTATTATTATTATTATTTGCAGTTAAGCTCATTAGGACTACGTAAGGTACTCAGAAGCGTTGGTTCGCTTTCCTTTGCACCCATAATTCCATCATACGCTTACTGTGGGCTTCTTTTCTCTCATCTGACCATATTGCACCAGATCTTTAGTCCTTCCTCCCTGTCAATTTACCACTTGTGAACTTTGGATTTAAATATATCTCAGTTTTCGATTTCTTTTGAAGAAATTCCTGCTAATTTGAGGTCTTTCTTGATTTCTCCAATCCATTTTATTGTATCTGATATTGCTTTACTTCGATTTTCATAGAATTCAACTATTTGTCTTGTCAGTCTGTTAGGATTTATTCTTTTGACGTGTCCATAAAAGTTTAGTCTTCGTTTTTTAATATCACTGTGAATGTCTGCATACCGTAAAATTTCCTGATTACTTTTGAGTCTGTATTGGTCTCCTAAGAGGTTTGGGCGAAAATTTTCCTTATAATTTTACGTTCTTTTTCTCAATGTTTTCTATATCTTTCTTCATGTTCAAAATAGGTGTTTTTAATCCATATAGACATTCGGGTTTAATAACTGTAATGTCTCAGTTTTGTATTCTTGGAGATGGTTTTTTGTTATAGATGTTTTTTGTTAGACGATAACCTGTTTCCATCTTTCGGCATCTAATTTCATTAGCTTTTGATTCGGTTCCATTCTCTTGGATTGTTTCGCCGAGATACTTTAAGTATGGAACTCGTTTTTTCCATTATTATTAATAATATTTTTATTTCCAGAAAGACTTGTATAGTGTTTCACATGACTGCCTTTCAACGAAGATACGAGAGTGTGGAATATAGCAACAGATTTGCAAATGGATACGAGATTTCTTAACTGGGGGTTCTCAATGAGAAACGTCTTCTGGATTAAAAGCTAAATCGAGTGTGCCGCAGGAAAGCGAAATACAACCACTTCTATCACTAATATTTATAAACGACATTGTAGACAATGTTAGCAGCCGTTTAAGATTGTTTGTCAATGATTGAATTGTGTATTCTGTAGTAAAGGTTTCTGCATATTATTTAAACGTTTTCTCATGACGCGAAAAGCAGCATCTTAAATTAAACTCCATTAAGTGAAGCGTTTTCAGCACAGCTAATAGGAAGACTCAACTTACTCACGAGCACAAATTTAGCCCTCAAATTCTTGGGAACACAGACTTCTTTGAGTAGCTAGTTGTAAAGGTAAAAAGTAGCATAAAGTGTGATCAACATATAACATAGGTTTTTGAAAAAGTTGATTTTAGATTGCCGTTCGCAAGTAATATTTCGAATAAATGTAATCTATCTGTAAAACAAATAGCGTTTAAAACTCTTGCGCCTCTTCACCTGAAGCACTGTTGTAATGTATGGATTTTGTATAGCGAGATATTGATATAAAAATATGTTACATATGGTATTATTAGCCGGGAGGTCCCGAATTTAGTTCGGCCGCCGTTTTAACAGAGATTCGATTTGCCGAGCAATTTTCCTCTGTCATGGCTACCTTAGGCAAACCCTTTTTTTTTAATACTGCTTTACTCCTCGTGACGGCTAAGGTCATTAGAGGCGGGATGGGACTGGGAGAAGGAAATGGAAGGAATTTGGCCATGGCCTTTTTGAAGGAAGCATCGCGATATTCGCCTGGAGTAATTTGGGGAAACCATGGAAAACCCAAATCTGGATGCCCGGACGGGGATTCGAACCCGCGTCCTCTCGAATGCGAGGCCAGAACGTTAACCGTTCACCCACCACGCTCGGTTTAGGCAAACCCGTTAATCCTACCGGGTAAAGAGGACTTGCAGTTTAACGTGGAGTCCGAACCACGCAAACGATCTGGTGTACTTCATATTACACAGTCAGAAGTGACAGGGGTGAAGGTCGGGTTAAAGGCCTTTCAAAATCCCCGCCAAGACTGGGATTCGAACCGAGGGCCTTTCGATCTTCAGTCAGTTGCCTTAAACTATGACCCACCAGGCCGGATTAATATCATCAAAAACCTGTAGGAAAAAGCCACGAGATTTGTATTCGTTTGCGACAGCCTTTATGATAGATTTTTGCAGGACAGTTGAGAGATGGTAGGCAAAGTGTCTAAAGTCCGACATACATGGAAGAGGGTGATGAGGCAATACACCAAAGAATTAAGGTATGTGGTCTATGAAACCGTTGTCAGGTCCTGGTGCGAGGGCAGAGGTACAGTATGCCACCAATATTATATCACATACAATACCTGGAAGAAGTGCAAAAGATGGGAGTTAGTTATAATTTACTGTGAATATTGCTGTAGTGTTGAGCACAGTCAGTAACGATAAAGAAGCTAAGACGGAAGACATTGGAAAAGTGGATGGAGCTAATTAGAGTGGTAGATACGTATCAAGTGCCGTTGCCGTGAGATCTGGATAAATATCGGGAAATGAATTAGGATTAGTGTGCGGAAACAGAGGTAATATCGTACTTTGAACCAGTTTTTGACCACAGGTATAAGTGATTCGGAATATTTACATTTCCAGGTAAGAATGTCAGGAATTGGAATAATTTATCAAGGTAGACGCTGAAAATTTGCATCGAGCGATGAACGATTTAATGTGAAGCTGTAAATAGTGTATCTTTAGGTGTGCAAGGAAATTTATACCAGGCAATAAGCTTCATCTTACTTATATTATTCCAGTATCTTTCTGCTCACAATCTGCTTCAAATCCACACTCGGGCGTCGTTTTCATTCCAAGCTAGTTTGAACACTTTAAATTGGATTGAAATATATAGGAAATTAGCAAAATCAGCATCAGGTAAGTTATTCGACTCTCGAAGTAGTTAAATTTGATTATTATTTAAGTGTAACGACAAATAATAACACAAAAATGAGTAAATGCAAACGCCTTATAACAATAAAATAGAATCCAACGCTGCTTTGTGCACCCAGAATTTCAAAGAAATATAACTTAAGGACGAATGAAACAAAGCAATAATCTTCCACCGAGACACCACTTTTGGAGTGCTGTAGCAGTATATCAGACCAATATTGATATGTGAATAACTGGAAATTTGAGGTTATGTCTGACTGGTTGCTACGGCTCTTCTGTTAACTCGGTTTAATTCAACGAATACAAAGGGTTATGATGGGTCGTGGAAAGATATCGGTTTAAGAATTAAAAGTAACACATGCAAGGGAAAAAATGACCATGACCAGAAGCTGACACTTGATTTCAGGAACAAGGGTATCGGAAGGACGTTACATCGCAATTAAAAGTAAATTAAATTAAAATTAAATCACGTCTTCTACCGAAGTATGGATCTACTTCTACATCTACATATATACTCTGCAATTCACAATTGTGGGTGGCAGAGGGTGCTCAGCACCAAAGCTAATCTCTTTGCTGTGGATGTTATTACCTTAACTGCTGTCAACACATAGTCCTGAAATCCAGTGGAGTCACGACTCCCAGATATAAGTTAAATGAAATGACGATTTGAAGTCACAATAAGAAAATAGCAGTATAAACTACGATATATAAAGGTCAGTAAAAAAAAACGGTAAACCAAGTTTTTTTTTAACAACAGCCTTTATCTACGTCTCAGTTGGCGAGGAATGATAGCTTTTTAGTATAAATGTAACCGAATAATAATATTTTCGTGTGGTTTTATTGACCTAGATGCAGGGTATGTTATTAGACCTACAGTTTTACGTGGAATCCAAACCACGGAGCGTGCTAGACTTGAATATTTAAACTAATTCTAAATTGCGGACACTTTTTTTCTTAATTTCTCAGTTAGAGATATCACACCAAAAGGAAACATTAATAGAAACTAGTCAAAATTAAACCAGTAGTTTTAGTGTGGATCAAGTTTAACGGAAAATGGAAATTAATTTTCGGATTGGTTTTTCCCAACTTCTCTGCCGTAAAATCAAATTTACCTTTTTTTTATTCTTTAAATCAAAATCCGGGATTTAATTTTCGCGTGACAGTTTACCGACGTCGCATGAACATGAAACACATCTCACTCTGCTCTTGATATCCTGGACTACACAGCATTCGAAGACAATGAAAATAGATAGAAATCTTCTTGGACAAGTCGCCATCAGCGAAATTTGGGCGGCTACTCGCAGTCGAAGTATTAGCTTCTTGTGTATAAATAAAATTATCTCACTCTGCAAAGGTTAAAGATTGTTTCATTTAGGGTGAACTACTCCTGATCCATTTCGTAGTAGTTAATGGCATCTTTTGCATTATTATCACCGTTCATTGCTCCTCTGTTCTTCAAGTAACGAATTTCGTCGTAGTTCTAGTCGGCGTGCTTCAGGGAAAGATGTGGTTGTAGTTGACTGTACGAAGTTCTTTATTGACTTCAGCCTTGTGGGTTGAGGTTCGTGTCCAAACAAAGGGTGTCTGGGGTAGGGCTGTTGATATTTTAAAAAATATCGGATTTTCGATATATCGATATTTTAAAAAATATTTATATCGGGTTCGATATATCGAAGAAAAAGTATCGATATATCGACCCCATTATATAAAAACAATGTTACAAAAACAAATCATTTTAAAAAAGGGCGAAGTCTTGTGGCTATTTAATGATGAAGAGTTGTGAGATATTTTTCTGAATCAAGTTTTGATTTTCTCAACAACAAAAAATAGTTTTTCATGACGTCACGGATAAATATTTTTTTTAAAAAAATTGTGATTTAGCCATTATACTACTACTTTACTAAAAGGAAAGGCAGAATGTTTATGATTTACTCGAAGCCTTGTGAATCTAGAAAGAGCATCGAGGGAAATCTTGGCTTTTATGAGTTTAAAAGCTCAATAATACAACATTGTAGAGGCATTTATTTATGTTGATGTTCTATTATCAGAGTTTGCATAATGACCAAGTCTCTTTTTTTATAAGTATTGTTTTATGTGGAATTTAATTTCTTTTTGTAGGTTGATAGCTTATTCTGAGTCTTCTTACTTTTTTGGACCTAATGTTTGCACCTCGTGTATCCGAATTTATCAATATTCCTGCTTGCATCCAATTTCAATATCAAAATACTTTCCTCGACAACGCACGCTCATGTAAAACAACGGGCTGGAGTCCAATTCGTTCTGTGCGAGCTTCGCCGTGTCTGTATTGTTACCATCGGTGTAGGACTACCAATAACTTCCAAATTAAATGTAGTAACAAAGTAAAATTAATTGTGTTTTTTATGCTCCTGATCTTTGTGCAAAACTGAAATTCAAGGCATATAGCCTCATCAAGAAGAAAGCAATTAACTTACAAATTTTCTCTAAGACGTTTCAGCTTTTAGATTGGCATTGAAAAACACAGGAACTTTTCTTATACTATGGGGATGAAACCAAGTATGTGTACCAAATTACCATTTTCTAGGACAACTGGATGTTGCATAGAATTATGATGAGAGAACGTCATAGTTATTTAAAAGAGTTTCAGATCCAAAAAAAAAAAAAAATCCAAACTAAGGTGGTGAATGAAGTAAAATTTTGCACCAAAACTCATGTCAGAAACTTCATTTGACATACTTTTCAAGAGCATGAACTCATGTTTTTCCCGTTGTTTCTTCTACTATGAATGGAGAACTCCCTATATTAATTGAAAATTTTCCCTTCTTTGATATTGCTTCGCAAATGGGTAACGCTTTACCATAATACAATTTTTTAAAGCTGAGATTCTAGGTGGAATGCTGGATTTAGGGCGAGGGGTGGGGGCAAACCGGGGTACTTGCTCTGGGCGATAATATCGTGTCCAACAATGCGTTTGGCAAACATTTAAAGTGGCGACATCAATGCGTTTGGCCAACAATCAAGGAGGCGATTCTCGGAGTCAGGCTGGCAACAATGTTTGAAGAGGCGGCAATCTCAGTTTTTCCCCGGCTTGGAAAAATCCTAGAGCCACTACTGTCAAGGCAGTTCCCTTGGTGTTAATGTTTTTTAAATGAACCAATCTATGATAATAAGTTTTTAGCATAGCGCTTTGTAAAGGCAATCCAAAAGTGGTAGATTCTTTTTTTCAATTTCTTATCTTAATAAATTCGTAAGTGATACAACAAAACTGGCTGTAACATAATTTTGGAGCTCAATTCTTCTGTTGGTATGGAACAAGAACCGTATCCAATTCGCGCGAAATATTTAACTGTGGAGTGCCAGATACAGGCTTATAATTTCCGGGACATTTCTGGGTCTAAAAAGTATTTTAGCGGTATGTTTAAAGAGTGAACAAAAATGCAAATTAATAAAAAAAATCTATTTTAGGTAAATATGTTATCTAACGTATATATAACACCTCTTTTAACTTTATTAATTTAACTATGGTAGAAAGTCAACATCAGGTATTATGAATCAAAAGGAAAAATACTAAACTTAAAACAAAAATTGACTACCTCGTTAGGAATTTTTTACTTTGGTACAAAATCAACATCGGGTATTATTAATCAAAATCTCAAAAATATTAAACCAAAACTGAACACTTCTGTTAGGCTCATTAATTAAAATTAGGCAGAAAATCAACATCAGGTTTTATCAACAAATAAAAAATTAGCATTTATCTTTTGCTAAATCAAAAACAAAATCAATCCAAATAGATCTTAATCATCTACTTTTAAACATTTAATACTAGATTTTGCCATTTTCATAAATATTTCTCCGTCACTGCTTTACAAAACTGATAAAATTTCTCAGCAAGAGTCTTCAAAATTGATTGAGTTTGCAGTTCAGCTTTGATCGAATCCATGAACGTTCTGTTTCACTCTTATTTCATAAATTATTCAACGGACTAAAACTTGTCTCGTAAAAGTCATTGATTGTTGGAATTGACAAAACAAAACCAACTATTTTTTAAAAATATTCAAAATCATTAAAAACGCTTGTTCTAAAGAAATTGGCCCAGATTTTATGGTTTGTAAAGTCTTTTGGAAGGACCTGAAAAACACGTTTCAGACATGTGAACTCTGTATAAAGGAAGTTAATGTTAACTGCATCTAGAATTTTCAAATTCCCAGGAAATTCAAAGAGTATTTTCCTGTCAGTTTCAATTCCTCTGATTTAAGGGACATTCCATCCTCCCGCTGCAAGCATGGGATACTTGGCTTGGCCTCATGACCACCGTGGTGAACTGAGTTTGAGAAAAAAACTAGTATACGGAAATTCCGGGACAGTAACGCATAATTCCTGAACACGAGATCAGACACAAAATTCCGGGACATTCCCGGATTT
Source organism: Vandiemenella viatica (assembly GCA_031002005.1). Taxonomy (NCBI): domain Eukaryota; kingdom Metazoa; phylum Arthropoda; class Insecta; order Orthoptera; family Morabidae; genus Vandiemenella; species Vandiemenella viatica. The sequence goes on from JARYHS010009186.1 coordinate 61,595,715, forward strand.
TCCGGCTATCTGGCAATCCTACCCATACCTGGTACATTACGATTAGTTTCTTAATGCTAATACTTTTGCATTGATTGAAGACAAATTTTAAAACTTTTCAAAATGTCCAGACAAGAATTCTAATGAATATTGAATGAGTTATTTTACCTTTGTTTTTTACTTCTCCACAGGCCCGCCGCTAGCTGTTTGAGCGCCCGCGTGCAATAGCGATTATGCCGCCCCCTGTCCAACTACAGCCAGTGGTGGATCTAGGAAATTTCCGAACCGGGTCAAAAAACTGTGAGATTGCCGCCCCCATTGTTGCCATCCCCAGTGTCGCCGCCGACCGCCCGTAGCAGCTGTTGAGCTAAAAAAAGAGGAGGTCCCCCGCTAAATTATATGCTGCCTGGCACGCCCCCTTACGGCGGCCGTGCTTCTCCATGTGCTCGTATCGTTCATTGTTTCTTAAAATTCTATCTATGAAAAATTTATTGCATCTGCAACACAGGTAATCGTTTTCCCTCCAATAATAACTTGGAATATTCTACCAGGAAAACGGAAAATAACCACTTATTTTTAAAAAATATCGGACTCCGATATCCAGATTTCAATATCGATATATCGATATATCGTCCAAAAAAATATCACTCATAAATATCGATATTTTTTTAAAAAAATATCGATATATCGATATATCGATATTTTATCAACAGCCCTAGTCTGGGGTCTGTTTCCTGTTTCCTCTTCTCCGTCTCTGCAGCTGTTTTCCTACGAATGTCAGGTGGTAATATACCCATGGCATGATTTGGTATATTTTACTAACAGGAGTTGGTTTCTGGCAACCTGTTACAATGCGACCAGCATCATTCAATTAGGGATGGGCATTTAAAAAAATATATCGATATATATCAAAACGATATTTATGAACACTATCGATATACATCGGGGAAAAAATATCGATATTTCGATATAATATTTCGATATTTTTGGCTAAACGGAGTAATCATCTTAAAAAAATCACAAAAAACATCAAAATATTTAAGAAAATTCTGAAAATTAAAGACACAGGTAGAAATTATATAAACATTTATTAATTTATTATTTTTTCAATCAATCAAACCACTATTCGTCTGATAAGGACATCAAAAGGACTCTCTGTTTTATGTGCTCCTCCGTCAATCTACTCCTGTTGTTCGGTATAGCTAAATTGACTGCAGAAGCCACTCTTTCGGACGATACAGAAGAAGATTGACATATAATATTTCCGAAAGCACTGGCTTGGAGCGCAGGCAATTCACCCAAAACTTTACTGGGTCTGATTTTCTGTCTATTAATGGTTGGTCCAGATACTGCTTAAGCTCATTAGTAACTGAGTCAGAGCTTGGAACCTCTTGCATAACAGTAGTGCTAAGGGATAATAGCTTTTAATGTGTGGACCAAATTGATGTTTTATCTGCGATATCTTGTGTTGGTGTCACAGTGTTGAAAAACTAAAAACCGCTCTCACTACATCAATCGAAGACAGCAATCACAAGAAAGTATTCTTTAGTGGGGCTATAATTCACGAGAAAGCTATATGTCTTTATGCATATTTTAAAGGGCATTATAATGAACATTAGGATAGAGGATTTAAAACAATCTAGAATTGGTTTATTAAGTTCAAAGTGCGACAATCACTCCATTACATCAAAGAATTTTCTGTATACTTGGAACGTATTCTCTGTAATCCTATATAAACTACCATTCCGTATTCAAGATTTTCGTATTTGCGGCATATTTATGGAACGTATTCCTTGCGATGAAGGAGTTTTGACTGTAGACTAGATTGTAGACATTTAAATGAATTAACGGTCATTCATAATGACTTGTGGTTCATCAACCCATTAATTGTTATTCATAAATGAAAAAAAAAACAGTTGAAAAGAGAATATTTCAACTAAAAAAATGAAATAACCGCTTACATGCTAACATAAAAATGACGTTAACGTAATGTTTTTAAAATTTAAGAGCTTTTTTTTTTAACCTCTCAACCGCTGATGAAGATATTATAATTCGACGAATACACTTTTTAAGATTGGATATGTATGTATATTTATCCTATATACATGTAACGATTAAATTGGATACTAAATTGCGTTCGTAGAAAAAATATCGAATTGGTGCTTAAAATCGATACATCAAATACAATATCGATATATCTCAAATAAAAATATCGTCGATAAATATCGATTATTTTTAGAAAAAATATCGATACATCGATATATTTTGCCCATCCCTACATTCAATGCTATATCAACCTGGCTAGCATGTGCAGAGTTTTGCCAAACTGGTGCTGAGTATTCTGCTGCAGAGAAACTAAGTGCCAAGGCAGATGTACGAAGCACATTTGGCTGTGCTCCCCAGGAGGTACTTGTATGGTAAGTTTCCGGATGATGTTGTTCCGGGCGGATACTTTGAGTTTCAGATCCTCACAAAGGGCTTTGAATGTAAGAGAGCGATCAAGCTTTACTTCTAGATATTGTGGAGTATCTCAGGGTAGTAGTTATTGCCCCTTCTAGTTGATGATCAGCTTCCTTCTGGCTTCTCTATTTCTCAGATGGAATGAATAGACCAGTGTTTTTCCAGGGTTGGGCTTCAAGTGATTAGCATCATAATACTTGGCCATATCTTCAAGAGCTGTTGTCAGCTTCACCTCCACCGCCTCAAAGGTTGTGCCTTGAGCTGCAACTGCTGTGTCATCAGCATAAATGAATGCTCTTGTTCCAGAAATAATTTGTTGATCATTTGTATATATGTTGTAGAAGAGCGGGGCCATTCTTCTGAGTTCTCCATCGACTCTTCTTATTGTGGAGGGTGACGTAAAACCTTCTGTTTTGCAGTAAACTTTTTTTTTTTTAACTGCTTTACGTCTCTCAACAGCGAGGTCTCATACGCCGCTGTGAGATCGATGAATGCCACACCGTTAACCTGTCCTCTTTCATACCCATCCTCCATATACTGTGTGAGGTTAAGAATTTGGCCGCAACATGACCGACCAGGTCGAAAACCAGTCTGTTCCTTTATGAGAATTTTGTCAATGCACTCTGAGATACGGTTGAGAATCAATCTCTCTAAGACTTTGTATAAATGACAAAGTAGTGAAACTGGTCCAGGCTTTAGCAGTGGCACAACATTGACTTTCCGCCAGATCTTGGGGATCTGTAAGTTGGAGGTGCTGGCATTCATTAAATTCAAGATCCACTGATTTGTAGCTGGGCCAAACATTTTAATTTGCTCTGTTCTCAGGTCATCTAAGCCTGCAGCTTTGTTAATCTTCAAAGACTGCATGATGGCTTCCTGTTCTACCAGTCTGAATGGATTCCCAAGATGGTCTTGCTCGTCAGAGTGTCTTTGGAGCTTTCTGTTTTCATGTCTTTCCATTCAGTAGCAGTTGATGTGCTATTTAATTTTGACTAACTTTAAGGAGACTAGGTGGAGTGCTACTTGGATCACTATTGAGGTTTTTCAGTAATTTCCAAGCATTCGACTGTTCTGTTTCATGTCTAAATCTGACATTAAATTGCACCATTTATCTCTTCTAGCAGTAGACACAGCGTGTTGATATTTTTTTTTTTAATCGGATTATCGATATATCAATATTTTGAAAAGTATCAATATCAGCTAACGATATATCAAAAAAAAGTATCGACACCTTCATGAATACAATCTCATAAAAATAAGGCAGTTTACTGATAAAAATATGTTGTTCTTAACTAAGTTTTCAGTTTCGGTGAAAGAATGTTTTCTTTAGGTGATGGTGATTGATGATTTTTTTAATTTGACCGGCCATTATGCATGTCACAATTTTTATAAAAATTAATAATAAAATTTAAACTCGAAAGAGGTTCTAATGAATTCTCGGTTTTTGTGAATTTGTAATATTGGTAAGTAACAGAATTGAGGCATTAATTTAGGTAGAAGTTTAACTATCACATCATACATAACGGCCAAATCTTTTGCAAGATTTTTTGTGGTATTTCATTTCATTTTGTATGGTGATAGATTGTTCTGAGTTGTCTCACTTTTCTAAATTTAATTTTTTTGCGTATTAACAACTATTTGTTATTTGCTCTTCCCACTACTCCTGCTAAGATATTGTTTTCAAACTGGACTTCCCTGGACAATACGCACGCTCATTTCAAACAATGGGCTCGCATCCGATTCGTGTTGGTGGAGCGATCCCGTGCTACACTACTATCTTCATCTGAGTAGACGGCTTACCTATAATTTCGATATTAAATATATAAACGTAGTTAAATTTGGAGTATTACTTACCGTTGGTGATCTCTATGGGTAGCAAAAATTTGACAGGCATAGTGACATCCAGAGCAAAGCAGCGAAACGTTTCATGTTTGGGGTTGCCACTGTATAAATATGTATAAAATCACCAATTGTGATTTAGTGGTGAAACCATACGTGTATACCAAATTAGCTAGGACCAAAGGAAATACCTCATGTCTTCAGTGTCTGAGAAGCCACCAAGAGATAAAAACTCGAATTGCCGTAGCAAACGAAGCTTTTAACAGGAAGAGGCGACTATTAGCTGGAAAAGTAGACAAAGCGCTCAGGAAAAGACCCGGCAAAATAGAGTGTTACTCTTCATGTGACAGAGACGTGTACACTGAGGCGAGAAGATGAAAAACGGTTAGATGCGTTTGAGATGTGGAGGAGAATGGAGATGATAAGCCGGATGGATAAAGTAAGTAATGTTTAAGTGCTGGATAGGGTTGGTGAAAGGAGAAAACTACTCCAAGTCATAAAAGGGAGAAAGAAGAATTGGATGGGACACTTGCTGAGAGTGCTTGGTAAAAGACGCCTTGGAAGGGGAAAATAGTGAGAGGAAGAAGGAGGTGCAAAATTACAGACAACATCAGAGAAAACGGCAACTACATGGACATGACGAGAAATGAAGAGGACAGAAGAGCATGGAGAGCAGTCAAGTGAATATCCCTTACGGGAGAACACTGCTGCTGCTGATGATGATGATGACAGGAAGTACTGTGAAATTTTTAAGACAGAGTGTCGTAATCGGATAAGAACTATGAGTTTCTCTAACCTTTAATGCAAGGAGAGGAAGGAAGTAAAATTTAATACATTAGTTAGACGCAGTTAGGTCCGTTTATAGACAAAATTTTCTGACATACAAAGATTTTAAGGTAGAGAGTGGATCCACGATGGAGTAAGTTGACGGAAATTCCCGAGTTATAGAGTTTTCTTATGATTTTGGTAGAAAAATCTAATCTGTGTACAAGATTTCAGTTTTCTATAGATGCATGAAGTTCTTTCTAATTTTAACGATCATTGCCTTCCAGTAAATGAAAAAATTCTTCCAAACCAAGGATAGGAACGAAACAAAACTGAATGTGTTTGCTAAGCTTGATGAGTACATAAAATTTAAGCTGTTGGGCATAAAAAAAAAGAATCACAAACATAAAGCAGAGTAGTGGTCAGAAGAAGTAGAGCTAGCAGTAAAACAAAAAAGAATGGTTTCAATCAATCGCTGAATGATAAATCAGAAGAAACCAGAAAAAGAGGAAAATAAGAATAGCAAAAGCGGGGTTTGGGAGGTTACAAGAAGTCTGTATTAAAAGGACTCCAACAGGGAACGAAAGCCAAAACTAATCTCCAATTGATAAAACTAAGGGAATTGGAAGAATATTTTCAAAAATTACGGAATGAGGATATAGAAGAATAGTTAGAAGAAGTATTAGCAGATGAAAATGAACATAAAGATCACTATTTTCAAATTTCAGAAGACGAAGGCACTAAGAACGGAAAAGAATGTCAAGTACCCTGAACCAGGCGCGATCAATTTGGAATTTATGAAATATGGTGGCATCAAAGTTTTAAACATATATCAAAACTATTTAATAATATATTAAATGGGGAACCAATAACTAAGGCATTGACACTACGTTTCATTACTATCATATTTGAGAAAGGAGTTCCCAAAATGTGTTCAAATTATAGTGGGATTGGTGAAAATTTTGGCAAACTAATAAAAATTAGGTTATAAACTCATTTTAAGACTCTATGTGGATTTATTGTAGGTAGGTCGTGTACAGATCACATATTCATATTATGACAGATTTTTGAAAAATACAATGAAAAATAAAAAAATAAAAATATATATAGGGTTAATTTCAATAGACTTAGTAAGAGCTTACCATACTGTCCAAGATAAATGCAATGGAAAGCATAACACACTTCACATACAGATAACTCCTTAATTAAAATAATACATGCTAAATAAAAACTGGTTATGCATTATCACAAAAATTTAAAACAAACAAAGGTCT
>JARYHS010009186.1:61603031-61637940 GCA_031002005.1 Vandiemenella viatica
CATTATACTGAATAACCCACCTGTCTGGAATAAAGTATCTAATATTACTTTTGCAGCTGAAGTCTCGCATACTCCATTTCAAATAACGGTAGTTCGTACTGCTAAAATTACTGCTATAAATATTAGGTATAACTGTCTCATATTTCTGGTATGAGTACAAAGAAACTTCGGAATATTTCCTCCTATGTATCCGTAGCACTAATAATTTGAATAACTTAATTTTTGCATCTGTGTTGTACGATAATGATAGATTTATTACGGTAGCATTTAATTTATTGTTGGCAACAACAAGAAATTTTCACGCACTTAGATAAAATTAATAGAAATTAATCAGAAACATCATTATGCTTGTAATTTCACCCAATAATATTAGTCTCGTGTGGTCGTAAAGACCTGGTGACAGGGATTTTACTCGCTGCGTCCTTCTCGTCCTTCTCGTAGCTATCTAACCTAACCCGGTATTACTACCGAGTGCAGAGATCCTGTAGTTTAACGTCTGATTTGAATTACGAAACCTTCAGGCGTACTTCACATTACACAGCAAGATGTACCTGAGTCTTTGAAAATCCCTGCCGACACCAGCATTCAAACCGGACACCTTTCAATCGCCAATCAGACGCCTTCAACCACTGAGCTACAGTGTGCTCCAATTTCACCCAAAAATCCCTTTTGGTATAGGAATATGGAGTGTAATTTCATCCTTGAACCATGAATAATTGAAGAAACCTAGATAAAAATATTGTTAAACTAAACAGGAGTATATGATTTTTGGTGAGCTTTTACGATTTGAGGGCCGTCTTCTGTTTGCGAACAGTGTATGATTCGTGCACTGTCATTTGCTGTGATCTGTTTTAATGAATAACTAGCGGAGTTGCCCGGTATAGTTGGCGTAGATTTACCCGTACCCTATTTTTATTCCCGCAAAACATTTGTACAAAGTTTCATAAAATACGCGCCAACAATTAAAGCAAACTTACATTCACCCGCCCCCTACCAAGAAACTGGTGGGCTGAAGTTTATTTGCACGTATTCCATTATCATTCGTCCGAAAAGATTCACGTATATCAAGCTTCGATAATTTGGCTAAGATATTTCATTACTACATTACTGAACAACCCTAGATTATGTTAAAAACTCACGTTTGATTCTATTGCGAAGTGAATAGATATACTTATGGCTCGAAACGCCAGATCCTTTAACTCTGCAGATAAAATATCAAAAGTGAATCCGGAATAATATTATCGTAAACAGAAAACTAATGCTGAAGGCCAGAGATCGTGCTTAAAGAAAATCTCTGTTGTTTTTACGGCTATCTATATCGTTTAAAAATTGATATCCCGAATTAAAGGAAAGAATACTTCAATCTATGGCTTTTAAAAATTGAATATATCAGATTAAAAGAAAGAATACTTAAAGTTTTGTATAGTGTGCAAAATAGTTATTAATGTAAGTTATCTTATTGCTTTAATTAAAGGCTATGGCCAGAGGCATTGTATTGTGTGTTTAGTGCGAAGTATGCGCCATCTAATGATTCCTCCTGTGAAATTTGTCACCATACGTTCAGAATTTCATTTAATGCTCCTCCTTGAAATATAAGACATGCCAGACAAGTGAATTAAGATTCTAAGCTTTAAAACGGTGAAAACTCCATCGAAATCTGCCCCGTAGTTTCCGAGTTTTTGTACTACCAATATGTCCGGTTTTCGTGTTATAGATATAGATAATAATAAAATAAAAAATATCGTAGTAAATATGGTTTAATAGTTTAATACTGGTTGCTTAATCTGATGTAATAGTGTGTAAAATGGCATCAACATTATGAGAGGTGCAAGTCAAATTGGAGATTGTGCATTTAGTTGACTATGTGCACAAACTCTTCTCGCTAATAATTAAACATTTATGACATATCCTATTCATTTAGATTTGAATGTCTATTATATAAACATGTTTCCGAGCATCGGGTAATGATAATAGTAGTAGTGATAATGCTAATCACAATGGTACTCATCTTCTGTATTAGTATCTTGAGTTCTAGTGCAAAGACACCTCAGGAGCTGATGTATTATTTTAAATTTTTTTGCATCATTTAAAAGACTGAAGGAAGGCCTTATGATGGAAGAGCTGGTACCGTTCCATATATGTGAGCCATCATCACATGATTATCGTCGTTTGCACTGGTTGGTAAACGAGTGGAAGCCTAGTTAGTCACAGCACAATCTACCTTAGCACCAAAATGCATAAATTCGATGACTGACCCAGCCTTCGAGGTAACTACTTTTCGAAGTTTTTTCTACATTTTCCGTTACTATAATATTCTCATGTAACTGGAGTACAAATCTCTTTGATACACTATTTTTTCTTTTTCTATTGAGTGATGAAATTAATGGAAACAAAAATCTTCAGAAATTCTTTACTTCTCAAAAAACGAACGAGTATTGTCATGTATTTTGATTTTCTCTGTTCCAATGTTGGTTGACATTTTGCATTTCTGACCTGGTAATCCATTAATTCGGTTTACATTAGTATGAAATTACTGGGTTTTTTTTCTTGCCACTATAGAGAAAAAATTTCATCAATATGAATTATAATTACCCTATCTTTGCACCATCCATTAATACACCGGAAATACCATTTTGGATTTAGAAGAAATCACTAAAACGTTCTGTGCGTCTTGAATTATGTTTTTTTGCCTGTAAATTGGTTTGTTGAGCTTTTATCAAAATTTAATTTAATCATAGCACATTATGAAGTCTAAATTTTTTTGACTTAATGGGATTAAAAATTAAACTAACGGCCGGCACAGCACGGCTCGAGTACTATAGTATACTGTCTATGATTTTCTCCTGAATTTTCGACTTTTTGTAACGCATTACGCCCAATTCGTTTTTAAATTCCAGTTTAGTGACATGTGGGAAAATATAAACTGTTTTATTGTTATTATTAAATTATTGCAGGCTGAGCTGTGAGCTGGGTAAGCTTTTTCTGGAGCCGTCAATAAATGTCAAGTTTAGAAGTCAACCAATGTTTCTGATTTGAATATTCGTCTTAGCTCACTAATAGCAACATTTGACTGATATTATAGTGAACTGGCGTATGACGCCAGGATAAATCACGGTCAATGGCAAATATGTATTTTCACATTTATTTACACACGATGTGACCTGATGGCGTTCCTGAATATATAAAATTGGTTAGATGCCTTCATTCCTCGTTGGAAGTATGACAAAAGACAAGAACAACAATGGATCTCTCGGAGCGTTGCAGCTAAAACTAACTGGAATACCAATTGGATTGCCTTAATGGAATATCTTCGCAATGTTGAGACTATACCTGAAATACTAAGTTCACATCCGTAATACTGAGACTATGCTCAGCACCTCCTATCTCAGTAGAGCCCATTTTTGTATTAGCGGCCTGATAATTTTTCTCTTGGAGGCGGCTCCAATACTCGGTAGCGCCATTCGGTGGCTTCTGACTACGTCTCTCAACTGCGTTTGAGTAATGGTTACAAGAGAGATACCCGCTGGAGGTGTCCAGATGGGTTCATTAGATTTTCCCCTTCCCTATCAGCACTGGCGTACTGTATGAGGCCGTTTTACCAGCTTGCAGTAGTGGCAACTCTTATTTATAACGATGTATCTTTAATACTTACATACTTGGACTTGTCTTCAACTTCTTTTTTCACCTCCCCATTTATTCCTCGGTGTCTTTATTACTAATATGGGACTTCTTACTCCCAAAGACAGCTCTCTCTAGAGCCACATACACTCCAGAAATCTTAATGGGGTTAACTGGGTACAATTAAAATAAAATTAAATATTGGAATCAAGTTTCACTTTTATTATAATTATAGAACATCGTACATTACTTTACTAGAGAAAACTTCATGATCTTACTACTCTATTCTTCTGAAAAGGATTTAATATCTGATTAGCTCATTAACTTTAAACATCTTCTTTACAACTTTGCACATTTATGTGAGCACTGCACAGATATTAGAGAGAGAGTTTAAACACAATGGGAGAGAGAGATAGTATTACCTATATTAATTGCAGCATGGCCAGGTTGTCGTCATGGCGTAGCTTCGCCAATTGCTTCACTACACTGTTACAACTGAGCAAATGCACTGAGCTGAAATGAACTGTACACTGAGAGTGAGACGTACGTAGGATCCATCTTTCTTTCTTATCCATTTCGCATAGACACAATCTTCTACAATCTCTTCTGTCCCAGAGTATGAGGAAGTTCTTGCAAAATCAATTACATCTCCTTCCAATTGATCTAGTGTTGTCTGCGCTGATGATGTGTCACTTCCGGATTGATGGCATATTTTGCTATGACCTGAGTCATTAGCAAGTTTTGTTGCTGCAGTAGCTGCATCATGGTGTTAAGCTGGCATCTACTGTCGCTGTTCGGTGTAACACCTTGGTGGTGCTGCTGCCGGATGATGGGCTGTTGCTGCGAGGTCGTTGATTTGTGCTGGAGTCGTGTGGGTTGAGATGTGGCCTATGCTGACGGGGCGTTGGTTTGTCGACGCGTAGGTGTGTCTTCACGGACACCCACTGTAGCAGGCGGGATGGTTTCCGCTACAGTTTCAGCATGTAGGTGTTCCATCCTTTGGAATGTTACAACTCGCAACATTGTGAGTGCCCGCGCATCTCACGCAGCGCTCCTCTCCCGAGCAGTTGTGGGCCAGGTGTCCATGGCCCTGACAGCGAAAGCACTGAAAAGCACATGGAGAGGTTCCACGCTTTGGCATTACGAGTTGCAAAAAAGTCATGTAGTTCTCTTTCTTATCCACACGTGCGTTAGGCCTTTTATAACGCACGTCTAACGGGATTCTTATGTTGGGCCGATGGTAATGTTTCAATTTAGTTCGGGTCTAGACAGAGCTACCACCCTCGAAAAACAAACCCAAAAGGGCTTAGTATAACACCTCTGGCTTATGGACCCTGCTAAACAAAAACCACAGAGGTAAGCCCCCAACTCCCCTAACAAGAACTAGTTTTCATTTTCTAAGATTGGTTGACGCTATAGCGTCTTGCAACTGGGGTCACCATTAATGGCCCGCCAAGACCAATGATGGCTACCGCATGTGCTTCCCTTTTAAAATGCCTTTAAGTATTGCTTCACCTTTTATATTACCTTACTCCTCCCTCTCCATATTTCAAAATATTGCTATTAATTAATTTTTAATACTAAAGTTTGTAGTTCTCTAGTTAGTTCAATTCTTCTCCGTTCTTTTAAGTTTATTCATTATTATTGATTTCCGTCACACCGACCACCACTTCCTCATTATTATTCCTGTGTCGTCATTCAACCTGGCAAACTGCTGATCGGCGTTCTACTTCCGCCGGTCGCAGCTCTCTACCATAGCTTAACTATTTCTTGCTCACTCGCCATGCTTACTGACTGAAGAAATATGTAGTTTTGAGGTGGGTGATACATTCCGATCACCATAACGCATTGATCTGAAGGGTTAATCCATTCACGTTTGTGTATGTGACGCTAATACAGTGTTTGATCTTCTGTTTGCTTTGAAACCTCTTTGATTTTGTGACTCGTCTGCTTGTTTTATCGTTATGTTCGCATTCAGAACTAACATAGTTGTTGGTTTCATTTTTCTTCTGATCCTCTTCGATTACATAAATATTAATTTAACCTTTTTTTTTTTTTTTTAAATAAATAAATAAGATATGGCACACCAGACAGCAAATTCTTCTTTAGACACCGGATTGTGGTATAAAATTTTAAACGTGTATTTTATATCATTCGATTTACTATAACGAACAAACAAATGAATTCTATAACGAAGATAATAGGTTGGCAGAATATCTTGAAATATTCAGTTTAAATGTTCATTTTACTGCGAATAAAATTACATATGGTCCAAAAAAAAAATACGATTCGGATGCAGGTAAGCCGAATTAATAAACTCAATTAAACTGTGCGTAGAAACTAATGTGGATTATATTACTTTTCTCATATATTCATTATGCAGTAGTGTGAAAGTATCCCACCAGGTGGGTTGTCCGCAGACCATTTCGTATACAAGGAGACAGCAAGTGTCTCCAAGCCAAGCTGCGTAACTGCCTCCTCTACGGGCAGTGATGAATGGGAGCTCACGCTGTGATAACTGCTAGCTGCGCTCCAAATGAAACTGCGAGGGAGGCGTATTCGCTCACCAGCGCAAAACTGAGGGGTTTTACGGACAGACCCATCTTGTGTGCCGTCTAGACCAAGGCTGCCCAACCAATTCTGGAGATGGGCTACAATTTCGATTCTAAATTACCCTGCAGGCCACAATTTCGCTTCTATATTATCCTGCAGGCTACCTAGTACTTGCGTATAGTCACAATTTATATTTAAACAAAATAAAAATGCAAGTAATACAGTTTAATTACAATCAAAAATTTAAAAAAAATGAGTGATACATTTGAAGTGGTTTTCTAATTATAGTCAAAAGTAAAAAACAACAATAAGACCTTTTTTATTTTATTGGCATTCGGTTAGAGACCATACATCCAATCTACATTTTTACAAAGCTTCTTACATCCATTTGCGTAACTTATCTATTTACACATTTCCTTATCTATATTAGGTAAAACTTATTACAATCTTGTTGAATGTATATGCTATTTACAATATTCAAATTTCAAGTACCGTAATCTAAAAAGCGTTGCTAGACAATACATCAACTAGACTTAGTAATCGGCGGTTCTGTATATCCATTATTTTCTATTGATTAGTCTAAATCGCCGTATTTCTTTGACAAATGATCTGTAGAGGGTTGATCTATCTGGTGTTGGCCTCAATCGGTAGATTGGTGAGGTTACTGTTAATTTTGCCAAGCTAGTTGTTGTGCTTGCGCGGAAGTGGGGTTGTGCTGTGGTTTGGGCTTTAGGTTTGAAGTATAGTCATTTCCTGTTTTAACTTACAAGATTGGTTAGAATTCTACCCATCCATCTTTTAAGTATCTGGCGAGGATGCGAAGTATTACTTTGTTGTTGCTGGAAAGTAGGAGGGTTACGTTTGTCGGAAAGGGGAAGCCGTTCTTGGCAAGATCTTTCATCATTTGGTCCTGGAGTTGTTGGTATTTATTGCATGAAAAAATTATGTGATTGATGTCTCCTATTGCCTGGTCTGAGCAGTCGCAGTATGGGGAATCTCTCAACCCTATTCGGTGTAGGTGGCTGGGGAAGTTCGCAGAGGTTTTTGAGCTAGCATATTCTAGACCGCTGCTGTTGGAGGACAAATTGAAAAGCGTTGGTGAGCCACGAATTTGATCAGCCTTGAACTAGACACTTGTCAACCCCGGAAGTCTGTCGTTTGCCCCTCAGAAGAACCAGTCTTTCTTCTGAAACAAATAATTTCCAATTACACTTAACAGTAGATAAGGGAGCGTCCATGAACTATGTAGCTCTATTTTGGTCTCCTGTGAACCCCTCTCCCACACGTAGACCCCCCTTCCCCCCCCCCCCCCACGTAGCCCGACGTGACTTTTGCCTCTAACCCTCTCCTCCGCGTGTGCCACGTATTTTTTTCCCTATTGATACCAGAAGACTTTACTGTTTTCTCCTGTCAGACTATCGTAAGTTACATACAGAGACAATTAAATCAGGGAAATAAGTATTCACATGCTGTTGTGTGTATTGTACCTTATTTTAACTGTGACAAAAAATATGATTGAAAAGCTACGTCGCTTGGCTTGGTAACCTCGCAACCCCCCACGTAGTTCATCCTAGCTTTCCACCCTATCCCCCCCCCCAAAAAAATCGACCAAGGCACGTAGTTTATGGACGCTCCCTAATGATTGACTACGGTAAAACCATTACCGTTGCAGATTTGTCCATTACGATTATCGGGGCGCCAAACCACCTAAAGCGTGTTCCATCTAACGTTACGTTTTCAGGGAAGCTCACGCTCGTTTCGTCGACGAAATGGATTCTTCTTTTTATTGCTGTTTTGGCCCCTTGTTTACGAGTAGCTTATTGTTAGATCCCACTCTCTGAATTCGTCAATGACGCCCTACTGCGTGCTTGGGAGGACCGTAATAAAATTAAGGTGACGGTCTTTTTCTTGCAACTAGAGATGTTGGTAATTCACAGTACCTAGTGCACAGATGTTTGGATCGTGTTACGTTATGACTCACCAAGAAGTAAAACTGAGAAGCTCATATAACATTTCTTCTGAAATAATCAAACAAAGGTAGGTAAAATAAATTAAAAAGGAAATATTTCATTCAAAGTCTCATCTCTATTTTGAAATTTCGTAAAACGAAACATCCTTTCAATTCTTGCGATATCGTAGTTATAGCGTACTGCGTGGAGCAGTAGATTGAATTGCGTTTTGCTTTACCGTGCCGTACCTGAGCCTATGTTAATTTGACAGATGTAATTACATTATCTCTGCGCGAGTTCTGCCCCAATCGGCCGGAGTTTACCGGATCAAAAACAAGTAGTTTTTTACTGTGTTGCGCAGGAGGGTACCACAAAGCTGGATCCAAGAGATTAGGAGGCAACAAACAAGTAACACATGGTTGACTGAATCGATGGGTTCCTGTAACGTTTCGTGGCCTTAAGCGCTGTCCAAGACTCAGCAAGAAATTATTCTGCTGATGTCAAGTATGCAGCACCTCCCAATTTCTTCGGAATGGGGGAGCTAGGTAAGAGAAGTCTTCCGTGTCGGGCATTCTGCGCTGATCCTGGTGATATTAGCACACCTTTCAACGTGGTAGTCATTGGCTCTTTCCGCCTAACAGATACTCTATACAGGATGTTAAAAAAAGACAAATATTTTAGGGAGCGATAGTATGCGTCAAAATAATATAAAAACACCTAATAAAGATTGGGCTGTAATCGGATATTTTCGGAGTCAATAACACGTGCGCAATGTGACGTCTGTTCGCGGCAGTGTATGCCTCAGACCCTCGGCGCACACTTTGAAACTGTCCTGGTTAGTCCTGTATGTTTCGACATGCATTGAAGAAATGCAGAACCAGAAAGGAAAGTTCCAAAGAGTGCCGAAGGGCTGAGGAATGCACTGCCGTGGACAGAGTCACATTTAGAGCCTGCTATTAACTCCGAAAGTATGTGTCGAAGGCCTAATGTTTATTAAATATTTTTTCCTATTTTGATGCATGCTATTACCTTATAAATTATTTGACACTTTTTAACACCCTGTATTGTGGGGATACTATAGCGCCTCGTCCCGAACTTCTGACTCGAGAAGAGCAGCTCCGTCTTTAGCACTATGAACGATCATGAATTACAATCGTTCTCTGTGAAGCTTGTACGAGCGCATATTAACCCCCGCCCTTCAGTGATGCCTTGATGCGTTGGCTGGGTGTGGGAAAATGGCATGGTACAATTCTTCCCATTGAGCGCTCGGTCGCTGCAACTTCCGCCACGCTTCCGAACGGAGCCGGTTGTGGGCGTAGATAGATGACGTGTTTGCTATACGGCCTGGGGCTGGAATGTCTTAGACCCGGTTCGTTACGGCACCGCATCCACGTTGTTCTCCGTGGGCACTCTTAAAGGGTGCTATGCCTGACCATTCCTGCTCTAGTGGTGGAGAGATTCCTACTGTAACGGCGGTAAGTCTGAAGTGTCTCAATTTCCGGGGCGGAGGTAGCTGCTGGTTGTACGATGGTGGGTGTAGTTGGGGCTTGAGGATGTGCCTCTTATACCCCTTCCTGGAAATGATCCATCACTCATGCCTCTGTGTGTTATCCAGATGGTATTCTGTTACCAATTCCGTTTTCATCGTGTTTAGAGCAACGTGTGCCACTTGACACTGTGACCATCTTGGCAACGAAAGTTCCTGGGTACTGGGTTTTATATGAACACTCTTACGCCACTGGTTTTCGTAGCTGTCTACTGAGATATTCAGCTCATCAGTGAAAACACAGAAATGGGTAAAACAACGTTTGTTGGGCCATATGAACCATACGTTTCTTTGCTCCGTAATGAACATCCTGCCCCATAATTGACATTCTGCTTAGTAATTAGCATATTGTCCTGACACGATCCTGGTATAGTGTCTTATATGACAGTGCTTTAACTGGTACAGATGCAATTTTATTGTGGCACATTTAGTACTTGATTTTTTTTAATTTGAAATCTATCATTATGAAATGTCTAATATCTAATAAAGATTTTCTATGCCAATCCTTATTGCCAATAGAATGATGTTAATGTAAACGTTTTATTAAAAATTCCTTATTATTATAGACGTATCATCAGCATTGGTGGAAAATTTAATATTGGTTCCTAATTGTAGACATTTCGTGCCCTTCGAGCAATATTTCACTAGAAAGTGTTGAATAACACTAATAATATTTAATGTGTTTGTACAATTAGTTCTTGAATAACTAACAATTATAAGCTGAAAACAATGACGAATTGAGGTTAGGAAAATTACGATTTTCCTTCTAGATGCTAGCGGAACGATTTTTTGTGTACTATTATTTTATTCACTCATAAGCTTATCACCACTTTTTCACAATCAAATTTTAATGCATCGTCTTCGTTAGACATTACGATTCTTGGTCAATTCGCTTCACTCAATGATCGGCTGATATATTACTGTGTTATACTCAGAGATGTGACTTATCTAGATAAAAGTATCTGAAATACAGATACAAGATACAAAATACGTATTTTTATCTTGTATCTAAGATACTTTTCTTAATCTTTATCTTGTATCTTGTATTTAGATACTTTTTCTTTGTATCTTTGTATCCTGAAAATACTAAATACTATTTCCGCATTTTTACGTTACGGCATCATAAAAACAACGGAATACATTCGTAAAATTCATTAACGTATATCAAAAGACAAGGTTATAGGGTCTAGTTATCTTTGCCTTCCTTCATACCTGTGAACTGTGAAAACCATAAACGAACCATGAAACGAACACCTGGCTGTCTATTGTATGTTGTCTTTGGTCCGCGCCATATTTTACCGTGCCAAATCGTGTATGGTATATCGAAATCGAATTTTTAGTGAATCATAATTGAGGACAACGGCATCGAAATGTAAGTAAATAAATAAACGAATCATTTTAATTATATTTAATTAGGTATATACCGGATTAGATTTCACTTGACAGCGACTACAGTGATCGTTGGTTGCGTGTGTGAAGGTTGCTTCACGCAACTCCGAGTATTTATATTACCTATGTTTCATAAACTATTTTTTTTTAAATCTATAAATTTTAAACTAAATTCTTAGGATTATTGTTAGCGAGAAGAAGTATTTATATTTACCTGTAAAAATAAGTTTCAAATTCGTGCCATTGTTGTAAGCTAGTCTCTTTTCTTTATCACAAAATACAGTATTGCTTTACAAATAGCCGAAAGCTTCTATTAAAAATTCTAGTGTAGGGTAACATTGTGGTATAAGTTATTTAACAATTCTAATTTCTTAAATATGGCATGTAATTGAATCTGTTGCCTGAGTTCCGATTGTTTAGGTTGCTTAATTACCAAATTTAGTACGTTGTGTTCTGTTTAGAATATAACAACTTGTTATTTAATTGGTTCTGAAAAATAAAATAACAACTTGGAAGTAATAAACAGTAGTATAAAACCTGGTGCTAATTAGTGATGAATACAATGAATGGAAAGAAAAAATTAAGATGACTCTGAGGACTGTGGAGTTTGTGTGTACCACAGCAGATATATGGTCTTCTTCTAAAAGAAGCTATTTGGGGGTTACAGTCCATTGGATTGAAAGCGAGACTCTTGAGAGGAAAAGTGCCGCCATTGCATGCAGAAGATTCAAGGGGTCTCACACATATGATAAAGTTGCCGAAATGATAGCTGATATACACTCAGAGTTTGATTTAAAACTATCCAAAATTGTTAAAACGGTAACAGATAATGGATCAAATATGGTAAAGGCCTTCGAAGTATTTGGAAAATCAGATTCAGATATTTCAGCCACAAATCCTGAAAACATTTCGCATAAAGAATATCTTGAAACAAAACCACAAGATGAAGATAATGAAGATGATGATCTGCTAACACAACCATTTCCAGATTCTTCTTCAGAACCGGAAAGTGATAACTGTCTGCTACCAGGACATGAAAGATGCGCTACGCACACTTTGCATTTGGTCGCCAGTACAGATTTTGAACAAGCAAGACTGAAAAACAATTTTTATAAAAAAGTGCATGATGCAGCTTTAGCGAAGTGTCAGGCACTCTGGAATTTATGTTCTAGATCACCAAAGGCATGTGAAACATATTTGGAATTGACGGGGAAATCACCAACTTCTCCATGCGCAACCCGATGGAACTCTTATTATAATTCCATAAAAGACCTTTTATCAGTGCAGGAGCGTCTCAATGAAACCATGAAAAGCCTTAAATTATCAGCTTTTAAGGACTATGAACTTCAATTTTTATGGGAATATGTAAATTGTTCAAAACCTATAGCAGAAGCTATTCAAAGTCTGCAAGGTGATAAAGATACCTACTATGGTTGTCTACTACCCGAACTAATGAGAATCCGGCATATGGTTAAATGCCTTAAAATGGAAAATCTAAGATATTGTGGCACTTTGTTAGATGTTATTGAAGAAAATCTAAATAAACGTTTCAAAAAGTTTTTGCAATTTGAGCCTGCAGCAAATGATGCAATATTAGCTTCAGTGTCCCATCTGTTTTTTTAAATGAAGTGGGTGCCAAAAATGATTTAAAGAGCATGTAAAAGAGCTTATCCTGATTGAAACACGGAAAATTAATCGATCTGAAAATAAAAAATCAGAGGCTTCAAAGAGTAGTGGAGAGGATATAAGAAAGAAGACA
The DNA here is from genome assembly GCA_031002005.1 of Vandiemenella viatica. Taxonomy (NCBI): domain Eukaryota; kingdom Metazoa; phylum Arthropoda; class Insecta; order Orthoptera; family Morabidae; genus Vandiemenella; species Vandiemenella viatica. The sequence goes on from JARYHS010009186.1 coordinate 61,615,846, forward strand.
AAAGACGAATCTTATTACATGTTTTTTGATGACTCTGATTCCTCTGTTGGTAGTGCCACTAGTGGCGACAGTACAGAATCTACTGGCAGCACCGCTGACTTAGAAACACTTCAATACCTTAATAATAAGGACATCTGCCTAAAAAGTTTAAATACTTATCCAACAATCAAGAAAATATTTTTAAAATATAACACTTGTTTGCCAAGTTCCGCCCCTGTGGAACGACTCTTCTCTTTCGGGGAGATAATAATGAGACCCCACCGAAGAAAAATGAGTAATGAGATGTTTGAAAAACTTATTATACTTAAGTCTCATTTAAAACCTTAAGCAACAGTTGTACATTGTAGTAAAATATGTTTCTAAATAAAAATAATACATTTTGTAAAAAAGTATTTTATCTTAAAAAAGTATCTGGAAAATATGTATTTTGTATCTTGTATTTCAAATACCTTTTCCAAAAGTATCTTGTATCTGATATCTAAGATACATTATTTAAATGTATCTTGTATCTTGTATTCAAATACTTTTTTCGAGGTATCTTGCACATCTCTGGTTATACTAACGACATGTGTCTGGTTTATTGACACACCATTTTTTGTCCGCGACCTGATATGCTAGAACTTAGAATTTTATTTTCAACATTAGATATAGAAAGCTGTTAGTTACATAAAGAGCGTCAGAAAAAGGACGATGTCGGGATCGAAGCAGTATCGTGAAGAGAGTGGATTTGCTTGTTTAAAAGTAGCAGAAATCTAAGGGGAGGTGCTAGCCGTGGGAGTCTACCTACCTGAATTTCTCTGGCAGATTTTTGTTTCTGGTTTAAAATTATGTCACTTTCTGGGGACATCTTATGTCAATACCGTTTTATACACAACGTTATTGGTTTTGTTATAATTTACTAAGGTATATAGCCTTTGAGGGTTGGAAATCCGTGGGCTAGTTACTTAAAACTGCCCATGAGATTTTATTTTATTTTTTATTATTATTTTTAATTTTTTTTACAAGGATTCTCCTGCTACTTTCAGTTTCTGTCCCCGGGCTTTATTCATAGTCATCGCAAAGGCTAATTTTAATGTGAACTATAGTATTTTAAACTACTGAATGCGAGAGAATCAAAGACTGAACAACCGATATAACATTACAGAGATTTAAACACACTATCCGTCTGTTTGTCACCATTCGGTTAGTTTCAGAAATTTCATGACAAAATATTTTATGTGCTTCCTAATGATCTATAGGAGAAGTAATTGAATTCTGCTACTTCGGAAGTAAAATTACAACTAATGGCCGAAGCAGTAATGATCTTAAAAACAGAATAGGAAACAGAGCCTTCATGAAAAAGAGAAATCTTTTAGTTTCAAATATTGATCTAGGACTTAAAAAGAACTTTTTAAAACTCTATGTATGGAGCATAGCGAAGCATGGACTTTAGGAATATCAGAAAAAAAAGAAAATTGAAGCATTTGAAATGTGGTGCTACAGAAGAATGGTGAAAATTAAGTGTATTGACAGAGTACGAACTGAATGAATTTTGGAAATGATCGTGGAAAGAAATTTGTGGTAGAAGCTTACAGAAAGAAGAGACAGGCTGGTAGATCACATTATGAGATATGCTGGATTGGTTAATTTGTTAGTGGAGGGAACAGTCGGACGGTAAAAACTTCAGAGGAAGACAGAGATTAGAATGTATGAAGCAGATAGTTGAGGACGTGGATTGTGGGTGGCAGAGGGTGCTCAGCACCTAAGCTAATCTCTTTCCTCTGCATTCCAATCCCTAATGGTACGAGGGAAAAAAGAATTCATTTAAGAATCAGTCCGGCACCTTATTTCTCTAATTTTATCTTTCCTCTCCTTCCGACTCAAATAGGTTGGTGGAAGAAGTATTTCACTACACTCAAAAGTGAAAGTGGGAGTACGCATGCTTACCAATATGTTTAAACGAAACGTGTGTCGTCTATCTACCAGAGACTCCCAACCTAGTCTATTAATCAGTTCTGTGACGCAGCGGTGTAGCAAGCGGTCACGGATCGAGCGGCTCTTCTCTGTACTTTCTCTATACTTTCGATCAACCCCTTACGAAACGGATCCAAAATGGCACAACAATAGTCCAAATGTGGACGCACAAGAGATTTGCACGCTATCTCCTTTGTTTGTTCATTACAATTTTTCAAGATTCGACCTATGAATCGCAGCCTAGAATTTGCTCTACCTACTAACGAATTAATGTGTATGTCCCATTTCATGTTCCTTTGTACTGTTACTCCCAAATATTTCATAGAATCGATCATATCAATAACTGTATCGTTTAACTCGTATTTCTGAAAAATTGGATTCTTTTTGTTAGTTATGGTCATTGTCTTGCACTTTTTACAATTTAGAGTAAGTTGCCACTCAGCGCACCAAGCCAAAATAACATCCAGATCGCGCTGTAGAGATATCAAGATCGGTTTAGCAGTTTAGGTAGCATCCATAAACTTCATGGCTCGGTCTAAGAAGGGGAGGGGTTGACTAGAAAGCTGCGCTGCGCTACGTGGGGGGAGGGGGGTTCCGAGCCAGGACACGTAGCTTTCCATTTGTATTATTTTTCACAGTTAAAATAAGGTTTAGAACACACACACAACAGCATGTAAATATTTATTTCCTTCATTTAATTATCTCCGTATGTAATTTACAATAGTCTGACAAGAGAAAACTTTGCAAAGTGTCTTCTGGAATCAAAAAGCTGCGTGCTACGTGGGCTGGGAGGGGGGGGGGGGGGGAGGGGGGAGGGGGGGGGGGTTTAGAAACAAAAGCCACGTCGGGGTACGTGGGGTGAGGGGGTTCTCAGGAGGCCAAAATGGAACTACGTGATTTATGGACGCTCCCTTTACTGTGAAAATGTAACAAACAGGGAGATGGAGTTACTTTTGCATATATAGATGCATCTGGTCTATTGACACATTATCCGATAGCTACAGACAAGAACTGGTAGATGGCGTTCCGGTATCGTCCTACGTCGCTGAAGCGCAACAGCATTACTTGTCAGTTCTCTCTTAACGATGCGAAAGAAATTCAATTTTATATAAATATTTTCGTTGTATAATCGTTTGCTTCTCTTTGGGTATTAAGAGATTTCAAACACCTGGGTGTGGTTTTTGGTATCGTCCTTATTTCGCACAGTACGTGTCCGTTCTCCTCTCACGGCAGCCAGGAGACAGCGGACTGCGGGCGCATTGTCCCACCCGGACCGCGGCCCTGCCACCGCTATTGATCGCGCGCGCCGCCCCCGAGCCGCCCCCGCCCCACGTGACGTCACGCGGCGAGGTGTCGCCAGGCGCCGCTAGGGGCGCGGCGGGCGCGGCGGGTCGCGCCGTGTGCAGCGCAGTCAGTGGGTCGCTAGTCGCCGAGCGATCGTCCACGGCTCGGCAGCCACGCGGAGCGAGTCGGTCGGCAGTCGATTGCGAGCGAGTGGCATGTCTCGCGAGCGTCCGCGCCGCGCCCCCTCGTTGACGGCAAGCCTCCGCAGGCCAGGGTGTTCGCGAGGCCGACGGGTCGCCCTCTAACGGAATGAAGCATTCCACGACTGCGCCCAGAGCAGCTCTGCCGGTAAGGGTCGCCCGGACAGGAGCTGTCACGTGACTCCGAGCGCGTGGACAAAAGAAGCTTTCGCGTGTGCGTTGGCTCGTCTCCCACCGAACACGATAGCACTTTTTTTTACTAAAATAAAACTGATACTATCGTTAAAGTTTGACCAATGTAATCATATCCATGAAGTATACATTCCATATAACCGTTATAATTCGAAAAAATCTCGAATTTTATATATATACTAGATATTTGTTACTACGTGCGGTTTTTTAGACCAAAAAAATCGCAGAATTCTTCTTTTTAAAACCACAAAATTCTTACGTTAATCACGATAACAAGCAGGCTAATTAAGAGATACAGCTCTGAATCTTATTTAGTATTGTATGATAAAAGATTTTATAATTCAAGCTCTATTTATACTCGTAGTACACACATCTAGCTGCCATTTACGTGTAGCAATAGGACGAACTAAATAATTTTACTGCTAACAATTGAAGAGTAGGATTTTACATATTGCACAGAATTAAATGTAATATTTTGTTGGCTTAGTTACACCTTATAAATGTTCTGTTAAGGTACTCATTTTGGTGACGAAATTAATCTAATTCATTCACTGTCATCAGTATAACGGTATGCTCCATTCCGCTTTTAATTTATTAACTATTTCAAAACCGAAAACGTGACAATATTTCTTAAAAAATTACCTTGTCAAAAGTGTTTGGAAAACATTACGTTGGGCGTAGAATTTGGTATTTTACCACGTGTTCTCAAGAATACCCGTGCATATCTGAGACAGTTCTCCGTAAAATATTTCCAAGTCTGTTAAATTATATTCGTTTGTGCTCTTACACATGAAAATTTAATAGAGTAACTCTTTAGCTAGGAACAGAACTTCGTGAATGTACCAAACTTCATGTGTGTATACCGTGCTGCATAACGTTACGGGGCAGCTCCAAAAGCGTATTTTAAACTTGTATACTCACTGGAATATTTTCTAAATTCTGTAACACATCACGTAATGATTATAAAAGTTCACACAAAGTAGATTACTATTTTATTTTACAAGAGACGTTTTATTATGTTATGATGCGGTGTAAACAGGTAAAAATATTTATTCTGAATTCAGAACAATTGCGAAGCTTTTATTCACAGTGGTAACAATAAGAACAAATGACGCTGTAAATATAAAAACTTTGTTTCTTTTGAGCCAAAAAGTGTTTATGTCATTCATTTAAATTTTCAAGAGACAAAATACTAAATGCAACTTTCATGAAATCTTGTTGAAAATAGTGATAGATGGAGAAGGCTGTATCTCCCAATTTATTTTATGTCATTATTGCTAATGCTAATTACGTGAAAACAATATTATTCGCCGGAAATTGATCTTCACTGTTTCAGAATAGTCCAAGGATGTCTGTTGCTCGACTTCTTGTTATTTGACTTTTGCTGCATGATTATTATCTTCTATTTTAAAGATAAATGGTCATGTACGGTTCATAGCATTTTTTAAAATCTTTTCATCCTTTTATAGTAAGTATTTATAACTAAAAATTAGTTTGTACTATCGATGAGACCATTCTAAGAAGGTAAAAAAAAAATCGCAATTAAACGTAGTTGTAAAATTATGATACTACTCAAAATACATAAAAGCATTTAAAAAATGATTGATTTTACTACAGAGTAAAATAAGAAGGTAAAATGAAGTTTCTTTACAGAAACAATTTTAATCAGTTGAGGAATACAAGAACATAATATATACGTTAAAACAATCACAAAGACTGTTATAAGTATCGGTCGTAGATCTTAAAAGATAGAATAAGAAAACAAAACAAACCAATATTTTGTAACTTTTTTTAATAATATGTCTATAAGTATTTAAAATATCATCTACAGTATAGAGAGAATTAATAGTGAATGTTTTATTAATTAACCTTAACATTTTTAATTTATGCTTCAGTCACTTAATATTTTTAGGAAGGAAATGCAACACAACGCCTCCAACATGATTAATCAAAGTTAAATGCTCACTAAGCAATCTAGGTAACAATAATTTTCTCCTGTGTTATCAGTTAGTTCAATAGAAACACATCATTTGTAAGACCGAATATTTTCTTAAGAAACAGTCTTGTTTTTTGTATCTTACGGGCAAAGTCGGTTATGTAAGTCTGGCTGAAGTCACACAAGTAACTGTTAAATGTGGCTGTAAGTTACCCACTTCCGGTATGGGGAACGTGTAGCCAATAACAAGTTAACGAATCAAAATTTAAAACCTTAAAATACATGATGCAGAAAAGAAATCATTCAACAAAATATTTGTATAATACTATGTTTAATGTTCTGGCTTTCGATTATGGCACTGGTCGACTTAATACAGTAGGCAAATTTATTTTGTCAGAGAATTCAATACTAGACTTTTAAAGCCATAGGTAGACGGATAGTAATATGAAAACAAAGTAGATATATAAAGAGAATTACAGTTAAAAATTATAATAATTAGTCAGATTTGAATACTAATAACTTCAATATCAACCTTCGCTCCGTAAAAAAATAATCAAATCTGCATTCTTGAATGGTGAATACTTTTAAAGTATAGTTTTCTTAGAGAAAGAAATTGAAATCAATTGTACTTATCAATAACCAATGAGTTTACGGTAACTGGTGACTCCGTATGTAGCGCTCACAACAGCTTAATACTTATATTACCAGAATATTTTTCCTAATTACTGACTGTTGCGCGGCCACAGCTGTTGCTCTCCATGACGATGACGTCACGGCGCATGCGTAGAATATGAAAACAACACGCCATCTCACTCTGAAACAACCTTCTTATAATTACTTTCCCTTATAACAAAAGTTTTAAATTGCACGCAGCACTAGAATCTGTAGTCATACTTCCAACTGCAACTCGAAAAAAAAAATGTTTTTATCTATAGTTGCGGCATATCGTCGAAAGAAGTATTGTGAAGAACAAAATAATAATAATAATAAAATTAAAAAATAAATAAAAATTAAATGTTTCTTATAAGTGCGTTCACGATTCAACTAATAAAGGACGAAAAAGTTCTATAGAAGAAAAAATTACTTTGTGCAGAAGTATCTACAAATGTTCTATATGTTTTGTGACAGTTTATCATAAAATTTCTCTTTCTACTGTTACAATTGTTTTCAACACATAATCAGTTTAAGTCTGTACATGTAAATTGTAGAATCAATGATTTGATAAAAGTTTACGTGCCGCAGTATATAAGTCAAACAACGTACTACCCGCTAGAATTTACTGACTAACTTGCAAACATTCACTATCGACTATGAGAGCAGGGTAGTAACTCTTCCACCAACATATTTTGCTTGCAATGAATGGAGGAAAGAAAATGATTGGACAGTGTTACTTTCATATATTCTTTCTTCCCTCGGGCATTTAAGGATATGGATGCACAGTGCTTTGTTTGTTTCCAGTTAAAAACTTTCTGGGCCACACACAAGGTTGCGGATTATGCAGTTCTCAATTGTGAAAGAAATCTTCCTTCACTCATCAAATTTTGAAAGGTTTAACACATAAGTTTTTTACTCAGTCAATATGATATTTAGTGCTTATAATTGTTCTCTGTCAGTAGTTTTGTTTTAGCAGGAGTATCTTCACTTGTTTGGTGCAATAGTCTGTCTCCTCTTATCCTAAACGTATCTCTTGTCCTCAACCTACGTGCTTAATAATCTGATTCATAAGTTCTGATCTCTGTCATTCTTTATAGTTTAATTTTTTCAGCTGTTGCCGTTAGCAAATTAATCATTCAGACATGTCTTAAAACGCCGCATCATCCTAACGCTTCTTTCTCTAAGACTCTTCCACAAGCATTTTTGCTCATCCATCACATGTGAAACACATTCGTGTCGTAATTTATGTATTCATTAAATGCATTATTAATAGCATTAAATATTATTATTGATCAAATTGACAGTTAAACATTGTGCAAAATAGACACTTTAAACCCAAGTTCATTCGATGTTGCTGGACACAGATCATCTTCATGGCAGTATGATAATCACATAGGGCACTGGAGCTAATGTTCCACTGTATACTAATTACAACATCCTTTTGCAGAACCTCAGTTTTACATCTTTCTGGTATTCCTAAATGCCAAGCATCATTCCCATAAAATTCCGTACTTTAAACAATCAGTTTCTGAGTCATTGGCCAGTGATTGAAACTTCGCTGTTCGAGTAATAGAGATGAGTGGGAATTATGGGCCTGGGTACGACTTCAGTACAATATTTGGGAGGAGTGTTTTCGGCAAGCCACGGAAAACAGAATTCTGGATGTCCCCACACGGGATCGAACCCACGTCTTCCCGAATGCAAGTCTCAAACGTTACTGTTGTCAGATTGAAGTCAAACATTGACTCAACCCACAAGAATCTGACAAATTTCTCGTTTTTATTTCGTTTACTGTGCAAAAATATTACCATTAATGCTGCAACATAAAAGTAAATGGGTTAATGACAACAGGCGTTGAACCTGAAGAGGCCAGAAAAACTAATAAATTTTAATTCAAGTAGAGTTAATATAATTCCAGTACTGTATTAACGGATTTGGGATAATTCCCGGCTAAGAGATAACACACCAATTTTCATGCAAAAGTAACAGACGAGATACGCAGAACAATATTATTAATCATGCCTATGAAAGCATACTGCATAAGTCTCATAACAAAACGTTAATTTAAATAAAGAAAAAAAATTGGGACAGTTACCATTTTATTTGCCAAGTGAACTGCAAATACATTACATATTTTTATGGCTTTATGCACCGTCGACGTCGAGGCCATTAGAGGCGTTAGTAGACTGGACCAAGGGACGGGAAGGAATTTTTCCATGACATATAGAAGAAACTATCACGGCATTCTTCCTGCACAATTTCGGGAAACCTTGCAAAATCAAATCTGGATGGTCCAATCGGGATTCGAAACTGTGTCCTCCTTGATGCCAGGTGAAAGCGTTATCGCTCAACCACCACCTTTCGTAAAAGTAATATGGAAGTACCTTCTACGAAACATTAATCAGATGCGATGAACTCGAAAACAGCCACAGATTAATCAAGAGAAACTCTAGAACTAGTACTCTTTAAATCAAGAGAAACTCTAAAACTAGTACTCTTTTAATCAAGAGAAACTCTAAAAGTAGTACTCTTTATTACGACATATACTAACGAGAAAACAATTTAAAATAACGTTAAAAGAGAACAGACACAACATCGGGAAAGAGAAAACTGTCCGTGGGAACTTTTAGCGCAATTTCATGAACAATGCATTTCGGACAGCCTCGGGATGTGTGCGTAGTGAAGTGTCATCAGCTTTAGCGTAGATTAATCTTTTACCCGTACCATTTGTAATCAATGGAAGTACAAACGGATTAGCCACAGATTAAAGTTGTAGACATCCGTGGGCTTTAACCAATCTACAAGGCTTTCATCAAAGGGAGGCGGGACTGAACTAACATACGGCTTCAGCTCTCTACCGTAGGTCTTCGGCACGTTAGTGTGAATGAATAGCGGTTAAATAACGCGGAAAGTCAGCGGCCGAGTAAGGATAATGAATATTGATTCGACCTAACGGGACTTTGAAACTGGCCAATATGCGCGACAGGTTGGAGGAAAATTATTTTTTCTCCTATAAAATCACTTCCTACAAGTTTCTTTCTCAAAGTAGAAAAAGACTTCAAAATCGACATTACAGCTACTTTAAAGCAGTTTGTTCTTTCTCCTCTATGCGGCTTCTGATGTTGAATTGTGGGACGTTATTATTAAGTAAACTTTAGATTCAGCTAAAATATGAATCCATTCCTCAAACAGCAAAAAGAAATTTTGAAAATTAATATTAGATTTACATTTTTTCTTATGGGCTTTACCCTTCGACGACGTTGAGATTATTAGATACGGGAGAGGACTGGAGGCAAGGTAAGAGAAGGAATTCGGCCATGGCCTTTTGAAGGAACCACTATTCGCATAAAGTGATTTCGGAAAACCGATATCTGGATGGCCTGACGGGGATTCGAACCTGCGTCCTTGCGAATGCAAGGCCAGAGAGTTACAGCTCACGCACGACTTTCGGTGTTCACTTACTATACAAATTACTCGTAGTAACGTTAGTGTTTTACATCAAGGCCAAATAACGTAATTTAATGTAGTCGAAGACTCGAGAAAAAACAACAAGTACGATCTTTCATTTAACTGAAAGCAGTTACTGTATTTATGAAAAGTTGTATTATATTGAATTAAGCTCAGAGACATTATTAAAAAAAATCGAGTACCTTTGTAAAATTCCAATGAATTTATTTTTTAGGATGAGTCTACTTCTTTTTCACTGGTTCGCAATATTTGTGAAACAATTCGAAAATCGGATATTAATATTTTTTGTGTAAGTACGGGATAAGATTGTAAGTTGACGGTAGTAACTTTTATTAAATGGAGCTGGTATAAAAATGGACTTAGATTTACAGCCGTGATGCTTTCAAATTTATAAAAAAATGATAATTAATTAAAACAGCTTGAGACACACAAAGAATGTGCAGAAAAAGTAGGGCTATAAATCCCATTCGAGAAAACTGAATTCATTTGTTTAAAAACAGAAATAGCAAGTTTGAGAACAAAATAAGATAAAATCAACAGGGTCACATACTTTAAATCCCTCGGAGAATTCATCGAACCGACAGGCCTTGAGAAAATCTCACAGCAAAATCGCCTCCAAAAAGTAAAAAAATAATTAGGGTTAGTCCAAAATCTCTACAACAAAAAATCCATGTCAAGACAGACCAAAATTCGGCACTACAACACAGTCATAAAACCAACCGTCCTCTATGCAAGTGAAACGTTAACACGACCTTGAAGAAATAAAAAAAGTAGAGAGAAAATCATAAGAAATATTCTAGGAGCTAGACTCACTAAAGATGGTTACAGACTACAATCAATCAAAACAACAGAAAAGTTTTCAAACATCGAAATTGACATCAAGGAAAGGCGAATGAAATTCTTTGGTCACCTTAAGAGGTTACCAGAAAATCAGTTGACAAAAAAATAATAGATTATGTAACTTCACTTAAAAAGTCAACACCTTGGCTTAGTGAAATTCGGAAGGATCTTAAAAGTGCAAACATAGGAGCAACAGACATCTTAGGAAAAAAACACCTTCAAACACAAAGTAGACGAATGGGAAATTATAACTGAGCAACCAAAACAAAAACAATACAGACCAAAGTGGTCGGAAGAACGCAAACAAGCTTTCTCGGAAAACATATTGGAACAACAAGAAGAACTCAAAGAAAACTTGTTGAGTCATCTGTTTAACATCTTCCATTGGGAGAATTCGCCAATAATAACAATAATAATTAAAACCACCTTTACTTCTATAGCACCACTCTAGAGCACAGTTTCAGTAAATTTTAAATACGATTTTGGGTTGCGGTCAATAGAACACATAAAATGAGCAAATATAATCTCTGAAGCATCTTGCTTTTAAGAACTAGACGCCAGTGACAAGGATAGACACCGGAGCGATAGTAATATGCCTCCGTATGACTAGGAGTGTGAAAACAACCGATTGTCCTAGATCATATGAATCTACACTATGGTAGTGTACTGAGACCGTTTTTCGCTAAGTCTATGGCTGCCTGAAATGTTAAAAACGCAGCGTTAATCATTCACTGCTCGGGAATATGACAGTTAAACCTCATAAAACATTCAGTGCAGATAAATAAACAAGACTCCAGCATAACGGAAAATAAAATACTATGAATCATAAAAAAATATGAAGCGTATACATGTTCATTACCTACTATTCACTCATATCTTTCAACTTCTTACATGTATATATATAAAACTCTGTTAAAAAATTAAAGGACCTTGCGCAACGTGTGGAAAAATGCGTTTAATCGGAGCGCTTTCGAAATTAATGTCAGTTGCGCTTTCAGTTTGTGCAGTAGTCATTGTATGAGATATAAGCATCTCACGCATTTTCTGAAGTCATGTGACCTTGCTTTGGGTCGCGCGTGAGATGTTTTAGGAAGCAGCCATCAGAAACAATTCCAATACTCAAGTCTCGTTATCGTGTCACTACTTTCGTATTTGAGAGTCTCATCACATACATCCAACATTCAGCAACGACATAATGCGAATAAATAATATCATCTTCTGATAAGAGCTTAATCTATATATGAAAACCGGATATATTAGTCTTATAAAAACTCGGAAACTACGGAGCAGATTTCGATGCGGGTTTGCACTGTTTTCAAGCTTAGAATCTTAAATCAGTTGTTTGGCATGTCTTATGCTTCAACATCAAATAACGCAGGATTATTAAATGAAATACTGAATGTATGATAACAAATCCCAAAGATTGAAGGATTAGATATTGCATACTTCGCACTAAACACACAATTCCAGTGTCTCTGACCATAGCCTTTAATGAAAGCAGTAAGATAAATTTACAATAATAACTATTTTGCACACCTAACAAAACTTGAAATATTATTTTCTTTAAAATTCGGGATATTCAATTTTTAAACGCCATAGATAGCCGTAAAAACATCAGAGATTTTCTTTAAGCACGATCTCTGGACAATATCTTTGCCCATCAGCATTAGTCTTCTGTTTACGATAATGTTGTTCTGGATTCACTTTTGATATTTGTATAAAAGGCTGAATCTGCGGAGTTAAAGTATCTGTCGTTTCGAGCAAAAAGTATATCCATTCATTTTGCAATTGAATCAAATGTGAGTTTCTCTAATAATCTAGCGTTGTTCGGTAATGTAGTAATGCAAATTCTTAACCAAATTAACGAAGCTTGATATGCACGAATCTTTTCGAACGAATGAAAATAGTGTACGTGCAAATAAACTTCAACCCACCCGTTTCTTGGTAGGAGGTGGGTGAATCTAGGTTTACATTAATTCCGAAAAAAATTGGCGCGAATTTTATGAAACTTAGTGCAAATGTTTTTAATTGCGGGAATAAAACTATGGTACTGGTAAATCTACGCCAATTATACCGGGCAACGCCGGGAACTCCGCTAGAAAATTCGTAATTCAAGGTAAACGAGTTCTTTACGGTCCCCACAGAATGTCTAGGCCCAGGTCATTACAGGAGTAAAAACTAGCGCATATTAATAGATAGTTACGAATAAAATAGAACTAGAGCGAATTTGGATGATTTGACAGAATCATTCAAGCTCCAAAATTCTGTTTCGGACACCTAAAGAAAAAACCAAATAATCTGTCAGTAATTCAAATCCATATTCACCAAATGTGAGCTCAATGATTTTGGAATTCGCCACATCATCCGATGAAATACGCATTGTTAACGGACAAGAGTTTCAAAGAAGTTTTGGAGTATTGCCAATCGTAACAATTGGTGGTAGTGAATCGTATTGTTTCTATAACCTTGTCTATACAGCTAAATTTTGACTGTACATTTATTTTAGTTTTGCCTGCTCTTAAAGATTAAGGTGAATATTGAAAACAACAGCTGACTTACATCTCAACAAAAACCTTTGCCTTAATTGATTAAAACAAGTTCAGACGGTAACATAATATTGAGTAGGCGAAAATACGCTTAAAAGATGAGTGAAGGAAACGCTAAGTATCCTGTAATATTTCAACCTAGCTTGTCTGTTTAATTTCTTTCATATACTTCACAGAGCAGCTGCACTATTATTAAGAGAGGTAATTTCCAGTGAAGCAGTATTTCTTTCAAAACAATCTCTCTTTATGATCAAGAAACATCGAAGTACTTTCCGAGGATGAAAAGGCGATTTAAGAGTACAAAACAAGTATTCCTTTTTTTAAACAGAAATTAATATCAGAAACACCAATCACTCATTAGATACAGAGGGTCTTTTAGATGGTAGAAAGGCTATTTAACAAATTAAAGCAAATATTCACTTTTGATTATTTTTCAAACCGAAATTAATACTTGGAATAAGTCTGCATCAAATAAATAGAGGATGTAAAAAATACAAGAAAGTGGGAAAATCGGGGAAACGTGTACGTAAGATCGAAAACAATTTTTAACAAATCTACACTAATATTATAAATGTGAAGGCTTTGTCCATTTATAACGTTTTCGCAACTAATTGGCTTAACCAATCTTGATGAAATTTGAGAAACAAATACTATGTACCATTAGGAAGGGTAAAAGATACTTTTTTTCGGAATAAATAGCATACGAAATTTGGAAAACTAAACGAACGTTCAAAGACAGACGAATACTGTATTTTAGTTACGATCGCTAAGGCATTGTTTCTCTCACTGTCGGTTTGTGTATAATCTGTTTATAAATTTCATGTACAGCACAATTTATTATATACATGAATTTGTGCTGCGTGTGGTGACTATCAATAAAGCCCGGTGACAAAAAAAATTAAAGAAGTAGGGAAACTCTTAGAAAAAATATTTTCCTATGGACACGTTTCCAACCCCTAAAGGCTATGTATCTTAGCAAATGATATCAAAACCAAAAACACAGTGTAATAAACGATATTGACGTAAGTTGTACCCAGAAAGTGTCAAAATTTTAAACCACAAACAAATACTCCTGGATGAACTGTGGTAGGTTGTCTTCAACAGTTAAACTTACCCCCTTCCTTATTTTGTTGCTATTTTTAATCATTTGCAAATTTGTTCTCTTCATGAGTTAAGTACAATTGTAGAATGGTATGGTGAACGTTTCTATTTCACTTTATTCCAACACCATGCATTTGGAGAAACCTTTCACGTAACCTACAGCATTCTATATCCAATTGCTGTAGTAAAATTCTAAGTCCATGAGTACAAAGTCACGGATAACAGGTAATGATTTAACGAGTTCAAAAAACAAACAAACAAACAAAAAACAAAATTGTACAGTGAAAGAAAAATAGCTTATGTATTGTGAAATATCGATGTTACCAGTTTCTCAGTATGTGAGCATTAAGTTTGCTGAATTTTCAGAAGAAAACAGTTGCCACCTTTGGTATCGCGGGGGCTATCTAGCTGGCTTCGCGTTGCGGAGTCCGCCGGTTCGAATAAGGCCCGGGGCATGGGTGTTTTTAATTAAGTGTTGTGTTTGTACTGTGATGTCCTTTCACTTGAGATTATTAACAACTCTAGAAGAATCTGAAATAGTTGAGGAAAATTAAACACATATGATACTGGCTGATTTGCTAAAAAAGCCGAATGTCATTTAAAAAAAAAAAATACTAATGGAGTAAATTTACATCTTTTCTCTGATCTCGATGTAAGAGCGGTTAACGTTGCGGCCTGGACATAAACAGATCGCTTCGGTTTTACACGATTCCAATTGGTTTTTCTTATGACTTCCGGAAATTATATATGAAATGGAGGTTCAAATTTTTAATATCGGTCTTGATATCACTATTAAGTAATAATTTAAGTTGTTTACTCAAATTGTTTTCCCTAAATCATGATAGATGAATGCTGGGAGAGTCACTTCGAAAGGTTGTAGCCAAAACCCTTCTTTTTTTCTTACTCATAATCCTCTTTGGTCCTAATGGTCATGACATAGACAAGCCATTATGTCCCAGTCAAAAAATGGACTCTCTTCTCTAAACCCAATTTGAGAAAAACATATTTTGAAACACTGATTACTTTTTGGTGCATTACGTAGAGAGTAGTAGATTTTTTTTGGATGTGAAGTATTATTGACCCCTGGCTAAATAATGAATGTCAAGGAACTATGGGTAATTTATGAAACAATAAACCGAGCGTTCCAAAACTTTCATGACGTCAGTCACATCAGTTAATCGCTCCGCCGTGAATATTATTTTATTTTTTGGTGCCTTTAAAGAACGTATCGTGCTCACAATTCATGTCGACTATATCGCAGCCAGCCGTCGCATGCTGCACAAACACAGCCCACAAGCACGGCTTTCAGTTTTCAGAGATTGCGGCATTGCGCTTCTGAGATAAACTGTTGCGCTGAGGTTGTTGCGTACTCATTTCACGTTATCGTATGTTTTCAAGAAACATTTATAGATATTGTTGCTTACGATACCTGCTGGCATGCTTAAAAAATTCTTAACTAAGTCGCAATTAGGACTGTTGATAATATATCGATATATCGAAATGTCGATATTATTTTTTGAAAATATCGATATTTATGAGTGAGATTTTTAGGACGATATATCGATACTGAAATCTGGATATCGGCGTCGATATTTTATTTTAAATAAATTATTATTTTTCATTTGCTCTGGATGAGACTATGTCCCTCAAATTTCTGTTATGCATAGAGATCAGCAAGTTTTTGTAAATCTTACTACGTTTCTATAATTAATTTGGAAGTTTAGGTACCAAGTCTACGCATATGATGACAACAGTGTAGACAAGGCATCGCTCGCCCAGTACGAATCGAACACGAACCCATTTGGTTTGAAATGAACTTGCGCATTGTCAAGGAAAGTCCAACTTTAAATTAGTGTGTCTAGCAGGAATAGAGGGAAGTGAAAATAACAAAGAGTTGCTAAAAGAAAACTAAACAACTCAGAATAAGCTATCAAGATACAAAACTAAATTAAATACCACAAAAAAAAATAATAATAATAAAAAAAAAAATAAATAAATATGAAGCAAGTTATGTAACTTGACCATAAACTTCTACCTAAATACGAGCCTCCTCTGTATTGCTTATCAATCTTAAAAATACACAAAAAAGATTTTACTCGAACCCCTTTCGAGTTTTATAAATTTTTAAGAAAATTATGACACGCATAATGGTCAATTTTTTTAAAAAATAAACAATCATCATCACCAAGAAAAACCATTCGAAAGTGAATACTTGCTTAAGAACAATATCACACAGCCTTATTTTTACAATATTTATTTTTATAAAATTTTATTTATTAAAGATTCGATATATCGATTCATCGATACTATTTTCCGATGTATCGACAGAGAATATGGATACTTTTTAAAATATAGAGATATCGAAAAACCGATATTTTTAAAAATATCAACAGCCCTAGTCGCAATGGGTGTAAATGTCATTTAATGCAATGAAATAGAAAATCACCACTGCAGTTTCACCAGTACGGTGTATCTACACAAACTGTTTAAATGAAATAAAGAAGACGATTTCAAAAGGTGTGCTGCCAAAGTTTATGCCCAGGTCACGGATTATCCCACATATCATTACATTTAGAGAAAATAGATAAACCCGTATAATTACAATAGCAAATAATTTTAATGTCTCACATTTGTTTAATTTGAATGTTGCCTGACGAAATTGCGCTTGTACTGTGTAATTCAAATGCGGAGACAATAAATCGAATAAATGGTTAGTTTTTTTTTTAAAAAATTTCAATTTCGTCGTTGTAAACATTTCGACTACGACAATTAATTGCATTGTCTTAATTTTCACTAACTTAGTTAATAATTAATAATATCATTATTTAATTTTGTACTGTCATCGGCCGCGAGAATATAATCAAAATTTCAAGTCATTCGTACACTGATAAGTTGGTAAAGTATCGATTGCAAGATTTTTAGATTACGACAGATGAAACTAATGTAAGCATCTTTGAAACGGCATTTCCAAAATTATGCAGCTTGCTAGTGCTCGTACTACAGCATTTAAAGCTGCAATAAAAATTGTGAATGAAAATTAATAGTAACAATGCTACAATCAAGCAATAAATCTGCTAGCTAAAAATAATTTTTCGTTATGTGAGCGTGAACTGTTAATAACGCAGTTGCTTTGTCTGCACAAATTACTGTGAAATTGGAAAGTTATATTTTTACGTACTTGCCATATGATTTCTACTTCTAATCCCCGAAATGTACAATGATATTGTTTATTGCAACAATACCGGTAAATAAAAAGTTAATTGTAATATATTGTATCTCTCTATTCCACGGATTCATTTTGTTTCCGTTTTGCTTAAGGTTCGATGCGTGCACCGCTATGTTTTATGAATGAGTCACCATCTCTCTGTGGATATCGGAAACTATATCAGGCCTGTCGCGCATCCGTTATGAATGTTTACCACGAAAACTGAAATACTTCTTACTCTGCAAAATATTCTTCACTGGAAATTTTCATTACAATAGTGTACGCAAAGTAAAACAGAACCTGATTTACTCTTATCAATATTTGTTTTGTACACACTTTGACAATAAATTTGGCCGCCGCTGAAAAATTCTATCACTCTTATTTTGCAAAATCTGACATGAATGTCATCCCAGGAAACAGCAATGTAATACTGGCAAGCTAGTATTGCGTTACTGTTTCTTAGGATGACAGTGATGTCAGATTGTGCAAAATAAGAGTGATAGAATTTTTCAGCGGCGGCCAAATTTATTGTCAAAGTGTGTACATATATTCCTGAAATGTTCTTTCCTGGAAACCCAATGGCTGACAAACATGTTGTATACGTAAATCAAATACCACCGTCTTTCGAAGTTCATGACCTGTCTCCCTCGAATTTCTAAAATTATAACCATCGTTAAAATTTACACATATATTGCTGTCTTTCATTCCACAGTTTGCTTATTTAAAAAAAAAAGAAAAGAAAAAGCTTAATTTTTATTTATTACGGCCCTCCAATTATTACTTAATCTTGTTCTTCTATTGAATTTCGAACATTGACTACACTCTTTCTCTTTTAGTCATTATTAATTATTCTCTAGTACTCGTGCTTTTGCACCGTGAGTTTGAGGTTATTCTTTTCACATATGTATCTCTGGTTCAAGTGATACAGTGTAAACACGTGCTGTGAAAAACAAAGGACACCAAACTCGGTAGGTAAGCTGTAACACTCTGGTCTTCCATTCTGGAAGACTTTCGTTCAAATCCCCGTCAGGCTCTCCAGAATTCAGTTTTCCATCTTTTCCCTAAATCATTCAGGGAAATGCAAGGGCGGTTCCTTGAAATCATTCTGACTAAATTCCTCCCTGTTCCTTCTTCCCATTCCTTTCCCGCCTCTATTGATGTCGTTGTAAACGAGGCGTTAAGACATAAGGAAAACAAAAAATATATTAGCTGACCAGCGAGACACTTTGCTTCACGCATATGTCGCAAGAGAGCAGTGCTTATGTTAACTGCATACAGCAACGGAATATAGAAGAATTAGGTAAATATTTTATGTGGAAAGGAAATATTTACGTAACTAATGAGTTTATTGGGATCTGTCAATTGCAATATGTTTTATTAATATGAATTTTTGCAGAAGTGAATAATTAAAATGGTTCAACATTTTTTCATTTAATTTGAGATCAAGTTAAAAGTATTTTACCCCCTGTTTGGAGGTTTTTATTTTCTTCTTTAATTTTTTGAAATGTCAGCAGGCCGTAGATAACTTTTGTTGCCTACACGATGCACTGTTAGTGGCATTTAAAATGGCGTCCAGAGTCTGCGAAAGAAACTACCAATGAATTAATAACAAAACCTCAATTAAAGAAAAACCGCACGAGTGGCTTTTCTAAAAACGACAGGATTTACGTTCTGTGTATATAGGTAATATTGAGCTGTCCGGTTTCGATTAATCTAATGGTTATCGAGCGATCCCATTCGACAGTACAAACCATCCGATGTTACTGATATCTTTGAGACTTTCCAATATTCCGTTGTTAGTCAAAAAATCCTCTGCTATGTTGTTAGGTGGAGGCTCCCTCACTCCACATACCGTCATTTTGTGGATACAGCATATTCACTGTTCTAGGCATTAGAGATCTGAAGTTGTATTAGTATCATAAAAGCTTGAACCTTGCTAAAAAATTATTTTCGCCTTGCGTTTTGAAACGGATATGTGGGAACTACCAAAACTAATTCCTTTGGATATATTAGCTTTGAAGTAACCGTCAAACAGAACTTGCTCATCATGAATAGATGTTTTTAACAGAAAAAAAAGAATGAAGTAAAATAATGAATACCTTACCCTTTTTTTCAAAATATTGGCCAAAACGTTGAAATTAATGAACAGTTCAATTACGAGGATTAATGTCTAACCACATTCTTCTTTTTAGAAAGTTTCTTGGGATGAATCAGTTAAACAAGAATTTATGGGGAGGGACTTGTGCTGAGCATATCGTTTGCCTTCTCGGAAGCATGTATACAAGATGTTATATGATAAAACCAACTTTTGTCGACTTTTAGTCACACAATCTCGAAACTAAATTAATAAATATGAGAGTCCTGAACTTTACGAAACTGTTATACCAGCAACATCACTTAGGAATACGATTTATACATTTAAATGATACTATATCTATAGCATGATTTGCGGAAAATCTGAGATACCTATTACAGAAACAATATTGTTATTGACCTTGAGCATATAATGTGGTAATACGAAAAATGTATTAAAAAGAAGGAAAAAATTGATTTGAAATAACAGAAGAAATTTTCTAACTGCTGCTGGGTGGTTTCTTAATACAGGTATGTTTTTATTAATCATTTTTTAATATTTGTCTCAGTTAAAGTGATTTTTATCATTTTTTATTTAATAGGGCTTTCCATCAGGTCAGAAAGTCGATTCGTTTACTCCTGAATTTGGTTCCCTTCGTTAAGTAATCGAGGATGTGTACCATTTTCACTAGTCAATATATTTTTCTTTAATCAATTTCTCGTAGTAATGTATATGTACGATGGAATCCGTTCATTCATTAGATTACTACGAAAAAACAGCTTACAAGTTTTGGGCTGCCAGGATCTTGTAACGGTTTTAGGGTTTAAATAAATGAAATAAAGAGATTATTCATAGTTTTTACAGAGAGGTGTTCCGTTCAAGAACAGCTTAACTTTTTTCGCGCTGAATTTGACATTGCAATATGCGCGCAAACAACATAAGTTTGAAAAGCCAGAATAATGTCCTTATCTCACTTACTAAAAGGTTACATCCTGTCAGTGTCACCATTTAAAACTATAAATACATCACAACCTATCAGTCGCAAACATGTAAAAATTATCTGTAATATCCTTTTAGCAGACGGCTTCTTACGACCATCATCTGGAAATTACAAATTGTCAGAAATGATCTCAAAACTAATAAACAAATACTCTAATAGTAGTAAGGATACGGCGGTTTCGCCCCCTATAATTATCTGGCCCTGCGGCCGCTTCCCCTATAATTAGGCGCCGCCGCCCTGTAATTATCTACCTGGCTGCCCCACCCCCTCCCCTCCCCTCCCCTCCTTGTAACCTGACACCATCCCGCTGACCTTGAAACATGCAGGTGTTCCTTCCGTGTAACCTGATACGCTACCGCCGACCTTGAATTCGAAACCGCGGGCAGGTACAAACCTGTTGTAACCTGATACCCTGTCTCTGACCTTGAATTCGAAACCCCTCGCCGTCAACCGGTTTGTATTGGCTGCCGGCGCCGCTTACCGTCAAGGTCACGCGCCCCCGCCCCCTGCAGGTGTGCAGGCCGCTTCCCCTATAATTAGGCGCCCGGCCGACTGTGCGGCCTCTGGCCTATAATTATCTACCTGGCTCTTTGTAGGTCACGCGCCCCGCCCCTGCAGCCACGCTGGCGCCTCTCACCATGATGTAAATAATATTGTAATTAAGAATTATGAACCTGGATATGATGTTTGTGGACCTTATTAACTACATGTATGTGAAATGTCTGAATAAAATAACATATATTATTTGGTATTATTTCTTTTTATTTCACCCACCATTGGGCAATTAAAAATACATTTTCAGCTGCGCACATAGCATTACAAAATAAATGAGCTTTACAAAGTTTGATCAAACTATTTTTCTTGAGTTCTTGTAGTGGCGGGCATCCTAAATCTTCTATGTTGTAGCAGACTTTCTTGCGGATAATTTTCTGGAACCATCGAGCCTTCTCTCGTCCTTTAACGTAAATAATGGAGTCATCTTCATTGGTGATTGCATGTAGAATAGTACATAGTTTACTGAAGGTTACACCATCAGTGTTCCAAGGTATTCCATGGTAATTATTTGTCAACCATCTGACTGTTGGCTCATCACCTCCACGTGATGGTGAAGATACAGAAATGCAATGTGTAGCGATGATATTGTCAGATCGTATTACACACACAGCAACTTCCTTGAAAATGAAGACACCGTCCTTCGTCTTGAAGCCCTGTGCATCCAGGAAGATGGTCGGCATGGTAATGAGCTGGAACGTCGGGGTGCTATCCTATTTTATGTCAGCTTCCGCACCACACCAGTTAGAGGTACGTATTCTACAACACGATCGTGCAAGATCAAGCAGTATGCAGACGTGTAGGCAGGGAAATTTTCACTGCTATCAAATTCCATACGTATATCTACAGGTCCTGTCTTAACCGTTTCATTTTGTTGTAAACAGTCAATTACAACTAGAGGTGCAGTTGCTTCAAATTCTTCACGTTTTAGTAGTGGTGAGGGATGATCATGTTCATAGTAAGACTGCTTGAATCTGGCATACTTGTCATACAGTACAGTTGTTCTGTTTTTCTTAAAGTCCAAATTCATGTTCTCGTAAGGAAACGCTACCTCGTTTAGGAAAACTTTGGCATTACGGAGGGCAGTGGT
>JARYHS010009186.1:61638940-61830595 GCA_031002005.1 Vandiemenella viatica
ACCGTCGAGAAATTTAGCCTGGTCCTGATCCGGGGTAGAGAGAGACGGCTTCTACTTCTCGCGAACTTCCGGTGGTCTTCTGTAGTTGAGGCTGGAACTGGCGGTGGAGCGGCCGGCTACGCTTATATAGGCGGCCTGGCGCAGGAATTCCGTTGTGTGGTAGTACGGCGACCTCTGTAAGAAATAGTCCCACTTAGCTTCTAGATGATTCTATTTGTTTTCCTGGTTTGTTTTGATGTCTCTGCGCCTGTTTGGAGTCGTATATGTATCCCGGCGTGCAGGCGCGTTGTGTGTGAGGTCTGCCTGGCAGGGGCCTTTACTGGCAGACTGAACAGTAACAATAGTAAAAGGACAAAGACTTTTGTGCCAAGCAAACAAGAGAATGAGAGAGAAAGTAAATTTGTTATCACGTTTGCAAATAGAACCAAGGACAGTGTGATGTTTATCACTAACACAATTAGAAAATGGAGAAAAGATGTATTTTGACATGTCTCTTACTGTTTTGAAAAATCTAGAAGAATAGATGTTTGAAAAAAAGAAAGTGGAAATTCTGATATCAGAGACGGTGGAAAAACACAAAACAAATTCCCAATTTTCCCATTCTAACAAGGTTATAAATAAGTTCTTGGAACATTTATAGCGCTTTAATCAACAGAGGTGGCTCAAGGTTATTCTTTTTACTCTGCCTCCACTGCCCTAACCCCTACATGCGAAGGGAAAAGACTGCCCACTGACAAATTTTCTACTCGATTTCTAGTGCTAGGACACAGCGATCTGCTGGGAGGGGAAGGTAATGGGAGGGGGAGAGCTGAGGTGAGGAATGGGGCAAGTTGAGCATGAACAGGGTATAATTCATCCCTACATTAAGATTACAAAGTAAATAAAAAAGGATGACATCCGGCTCTTCCTAAACATTGTAATTTAAAGGAAGCCAGACAGAATGCTATGATTTTTTTTTTTTTTTTTTTAAATGGCGACCATTGTGTCAGCTGCAATTTGTTTTTACTGTTCTAGCTGTTGTTACATACTTTTCTCAATATATTGTAGGACACTTAACTGCAGACAACACAAGACAAACACAACACTTAAATAAAACCACTCATGCCCAATGCCGGACTCCAACTGGCGTCCAAAACAATGCAGACCAGGCTTCTAGCAACTCACTGCAGCACTGATTTAAATACAGTTGGTTTTAATTTATTTAATTGTGAAGAAGCACACACTATGGTGTAATTTTCAGTACACATCAACTTTTCCACCTTTCCTGTATCCACCTACTTTTGTACTCTTACTGAGTGTGGTGGGCAAGTGGTTAACAGTCTGGCCTCGCAATCGGGAGGATATGGGTTTGAATTCCCGTCCAGCCATCCAGATTTGGGTTTTCAATGGTTTCCCCAAATCACTCCAGACGAATGCCTGGATGCTTTCAGCAAAAGCCCATGGCCAAATTCCTTCTCATCCTAGCCCCCATCCATCCCTGCTTCTAATGACCTCAACTTCGAAGAGGTGTAAACCATAAAAAAAACCACACACACACATTTTTTGGACTATTCGAATTTCAACTTCAAATTATTCAAACATTTTTGCTAAATTACTCAACATTTCTCTTAGTAAAATATTCCAATCACTGATCCTTTTACCTAAATAAGAAAATCTTCCCATGCCCTTGTGCCATATTGTGATCATGGATATATTTTCCCTTTGATGAATTACTGTTAATTCTTACACCAACATCTTTCCACACCTCATTTCCAATATATGTCTGAACACTCCCACAACTCATTTCATCTTCCTCCTGTGTTCTAACGAATCTCAGTCAAGCTGTTTTATCAAATCATTTACTGACTGTTTTCTGTGGTAATTTCCAGAGACAAATCGAGCAGCCCCTCTTTGCAACCCCTCTGATTCCTGTATTTGATACCCATAATGTGTGTTCCATACTACACCATCACTCACTCACCACACCTCATCACTCTCTCCAACAAGTGCAGAATTTTTAAACCTTTTCCTACTACCTGTCCAATGTGTTCTGCCTAGTTGAGTTTGTTATCAAATGTTATTCAAAGATATTTATATTTCAAGTCATCAACTAGAAATTCTTTCCCCGTCTTGTAACTATAATAAACCTTTATTTTTATCTATCTGTATATCTAATAAGCTAACTGTTATTTGAATTTATCTTCATCCCATGTTTATTAACCCCATTAGATATCCTGTCCAGATCACCCTGCAGATGTTCACAGTCCTTTTCCATTTTGATCCTGTTATATAGTATATTTGCAAACAACCTAATTTCTGATAATCAACTATCAACACATATCATTCATTAGACTAGTGAATAGCAATGGTCTCAATACACTGCACTGTGAATTTCCTTTTTCACTTCTACTTGTTTTGATACGGCATTTCTTACCCTAACTTTTGTTTTCTACCTTTCAATTTTTATAAACCCATCTTTAGCCACATTCTTTGCTTTTGTTAATTCTTTATTTAGTTGTTTCAAATATTGCCTACTAGGATTTGTGCTTCTCTTTATTTTTTTTATTTTGGAATAAATATTTCTTCACACTTTTTACTATCTCCTTGAACTTTTCCCACCTTGCCTCTACTGTACATGTGTGATCCTTCCACTTGCTGAAACATTCCCTGAAAAATCTGTTCAAGTTTGAAATCTTTGCCTTTTTGAATTGCACCTCTTTCCCCTTCAATTTTGGGTACTGGCTTTTTTTAATCTTATAATATCATTAGTCTAAAAAAAAACAAAAAAAAAAAAAAACAATTGATGTTGGAATGTGTGTTCCTACAGCATTTTTGCATGGGAAATTCAAATCTAAAATCGGAAATTACCCATCAGACACAGTATTTTTTTTATATATGTATATAGATATATATATGAAAAACTGTGAGCCAATTATGCTATCATAATATTCTATGAAATTTTCCTCGTTTCTGAAGTATGATCAATCTGATTCTGATAGTATTTTAGGTGAAAACCACTCTTTTCCCAGTGTCACAATGGATATCTCTGAAAGTTTTGGTCCTATCTGTCAGGAATAACTTTCAAACTTCACCAAATTTAGTTACTAATTGAAAGAATAACAGCTACATTGTCCTTATTTTTTCAATTAGTGATTAACTAAGCAACTGCAGAAAAATAGCCTGCAACAACAATGTATTCAGCAAATTTAATTCCCTATCTGTTGGTTATATTATTTAATCACTACAGTATCACTTACAGTTCCATAGCTATTGGCAGGGCAGGCAGTGCCATGAACTGGGGCCCCAATCACAGGGGCCCCTAGCTCAGGGGGGCCCCAAGTTCATGGGACCACTGCCAGCAAACCTCACAGTCTTAGTAGAGCTAAAAAAAACAAGGCCTTTTTTTTGCACCGGGCCCTTTTTAACCTAGCTATGCTACTGATATGTTTCCTATTGATTCCTTTCATGTTATACTAACTTATTGTTGCTTTATTTTGATGTCACAACCTCTATCTTTCTTTTAACTTTAATTTTGCTTTTGAGTCCTAAACATTATCACAATTTACAAACAAAAGCACTTTATGAGCTTAGAAAAAAAAATCCTCCTTAATTTGAATATACTTTCTTTGCTGGGAGTTACTTAATTCCACACAATTTTTTGAAACATGATAATCAACCAAAACCTCATTTTTTGTCTAAGAACCTGCTTACCTTTTAACTATCGACTTTAGTTTTTTTCATATATAGTTTATTATTTTTTTCTAAATCATAAAGCTTTGTTGTGTGCTGACTCTGATGAAATCTTTCCCAAGTGCATTTGTGTGCTAAATTCTTGATATTATCTTCTTAATACCATTTTCTCAACCCAAAGTGTTATATCCCATTTTAATCATAATTTAATTCTACAGCTGTGTAAATAAATGAAACAGAATTGGTTATGAAATATGTAAACCTCTTTATACTACACTCAACAACTTCTTAAATAAACTGAATTATACTCACTAACGTTGTTTCTGATTCTCAAGCTACTGTAAAATGTTGTAAAATGATTTGCTATTGATTTTATGTGCTTTAAAGACCCTTTCAGCTGTTTTTGAAGGTTTATTGGCAAAACTTAGGTTATCTACCATCATCACAGGATGTGGGGTCCCATACAGCTTTAGCTAACAACTCAGAAATTACACCCTTGCCACTTCTAGTTAGGAGTAGACCATGCCTAGTAAAACCCCACCTATTAATGGTTTTAACAGATATAAATTCCAAGACAGAACCCATGCATTTCCTAAGTTGCACCGCCTTTTCCAAATTTACCACCTCAAAATGTTTTTCAACTGCGGCCAGTCATGGTGACTTAGGTCCTGCATGAGCTCAACCCTTGCATGCTGCACCTCCTTCAGCATATTCGTTTGTTCACTCTCTATACTATAACCCGCCTATCAATACTAATCCCTGCACCTCCCACTAACACTACTCTATTGTCATTAGTGAAATTCCTACAAAGTAAACCTATGTGCCCTATCACCTAATCTAATGATGCACTAGGTTTGAAAAAACTTGTGACTTGGTGACCAATGCCTAACTGGTCCTGCAGAAGAGGAGATACACCTGTCCCATTAGTACTTCCTAGCAGCAGAACCCTTTTCCTTCTCTTGCATACCACTATTCCTAAAGGCCTGCTGCACCATACCTACTACTACATCTTCGTAGACTTGTACTTAGGGCAAGGGCGATTGCTGACAAAGACAATTTACCCCAGGAATTGGAACATCTGAGAACTTCAGTGGGAATGGATACACCAAGATGAAAAATATAAATGGCAATTCATTGTAAGCAGGAGAATATTTCAGTACAAAAGAAAAAAAAATGCCGAAGGCTACCGCTTTTCTTCTGTTCACCAGAAACACCTCAGGAAAAATTTACAGAATCCTCGCACCGCATGGAACAAAAAATTTCTACTGACCATTAGCCAAAATGCAGAACTGCCTCTGTTTATTTAGGGATGATCTTTGCCTAAGAGATACCTAAGATAGACCCACCTAAAACACTGTCACAGGTACATATGAAGCAGTCCAAAATACTACAGAAAATAGCCACCCCTAGCTTGTGAGCTACAAAGTAGGCTTCTTGAGTTTAAAACACAGAGATGGGAGAATAAAATGACAGACTTTCTTTTTTTACAAAATAAGGAGGCATGTCTATTTATCTGGGCACTAAAAGCACCACTGACAGTGAAATTGACAATAAAAATACCAACTAGAGCTGTATTAGTTTTATTAGCGAAGGTGGAAATACTGACAAAAAACTTTGCCAAACAGTATACACTGCTGAATTTTCATTTAAATGAAAGGTGGGGGGGGGGGGGGGAGGAACAACAGGCAGGCATTATTAGAAATGTGCTGAACATTATTCTTCCTGAACTAATAATTCCAAAGGAAATTAAGACGTTAATTACGTAAGAACTTAAGATCTACCAATCATTAGCAATCAACAACCTTCCAACAGCAGGAATACTGCTTTTGACTAGAATCACAAATGCCGACATGTTCACAGGCAACTTTCCTGAGCAATGGAAAACAGCATAGGTGATAGCTGTACCAAAATCAGGCTAAGGCATACTACAAAATTACCACCCCATCAATTTACCGAACAAGATTTTGGAAAAGTGTATAAAGAATGATGAGTAAAAACCTACAGGAAAACTAAACTATAAGAATGGAAAATTTGATTTCCTATCTTACACAGCTACTTTAATTTGTGGAAGGTGCTCAAGTAGCATTCAATAGGGGAAAATCAATAGAAGCCATTTTCCTTGACTTCCTAAAACCCTTCGATAAATTGTGGCTAGATAAGCCGATACAGAAAATTGTTACAAAAACAGCCTTACCACACTGCTATGTAATTAGCAATTTCCTAATAAAATGAAAAGAAGTTCAAAGGATAACAAAGTTATCAATACCACAAGGAACAGTACTCTTTCCTGCACTTTAAATCACATATTTAAAGGACATACCAAGCATGGCACATGTTCACCTGGCACAATTTGCTGATGATACTATCTGCTATATTGTATGATACTGGCATGAAATGAATACCAGGCACCTCCAGGATGCAGTGACTAAATTCAGAAAATACTGCAGGAAAAGTAAAATTATAATAAATCCCACAAATAGTGGTGCAGTATACTTGACAAAGAAGTAACCAGACTTCAGACTTACTATGTATTATGGTGGAAGACCAACTAGTACCCTGCTTAGTAAGTCATTACTACTTGAAAATACTACTGGACAGCAAGCTGCTGTTTAACAATCATATCAGGGAGCACTTCCAGAAAGGATAAGCTGTAATCCTAAACCTGTATCTGATACTTCGAAATGGAGAACTACTGATAGCAATGAAGTGAAACTGTGTGAAGCAGTTATCCATCCTTTTGTATTATATGGTTGTCAAATCTGCACACCAGAGCAAAAACTAACATTTCCAAAGTCTTCAAAACAGATGCCCCATTTGATATTATGAGCAAACAGGTTTAACCCAATAAATTGGCATCATCAGACTACAAATGTTAACTCTATTAGTCTAGACATATTCCATCACACAATGATCCTGCATGAAAGATAAATACATTCCGACATAGTGATGTCAGGTTACAAAACTTTGGAACAGTTAAGCAACAACCATAGCAATGCATTAAGTTTCCACAAGGCATCATCCAAATAAATGCTTTATTAATTTCAAATAGAACACACAGGTGTTTTTTTCATCAGTTCACTTATTAAAAGTGCTGAAAACTGGTTTCCTACCCAAATCAATCAACAATCTTAACACAAAACTAACTAACATGCCACAAAACAGTAAAGCTACTTAATGTAACGGGGCTTGAACTGCAATTAGTCACTGATGTTTTAACACCTGAGGAGGACAGCAGAGCTAATTTTCAAAATATTGTTTTTTCACACCACAATCTGGCTATTATGACCATGAAGACTTAATCACATGACAGTAACATGTTACAATTTACATGGATTTGAGATAGGTCCTATAAACAGAGGCAGAAGTTATTCTCACCAATATTTCATGTGGCAGCAGTGAGATAGACTTGATTCTAATTTCTGGTTTCTGAAACTGGAAAAGTAACTTTCAACTTCAAGGAAGAAAAAGAAGTAGTGAACCTTAAAGTGATGGAAAAAATAATTTTAAAATTTGTGTCCTATCAATATTCAAAATTTATGTGTAAATGAATGTTGGTACAAAAATGAGAAAACATATTTGAATGAAACGTACAGTCAATTTTATTTTGAAACAAAAGTCATTTTCTATTGTAGTTACTGGTACATGAGAATTTTTCATCACAATAGGTGAGTAAATCTCAGTGAATTGCAAAAGGTGACCTTTTTTATGTCCTGACCCTCAGTTACTCTGAGTAGAGAACAAAATTTAAATCATTATTTTAAAAATTATTTTGGATGATTGCAACAACAAGCAGCAACAGCTGGGAACTTCCTGCATTAAAATAAACCAACCATTCTTTCCACTATTGATATGGTCACATAATCAATTAAAAGGGATGGGGATCTCATCAAAGATGTGATAGAAGAATGCTTGAAAGGAAAAATACCACATGGTAGATCAAGATTCAGGTTACTTGATACAATCAAGGAAGATTCCAGAAATGCAGAGGAGAAGGACTGAAGAGACAGAGCTCTTTGGAAAAGGTTAGTTCAAGTGGCCACTGTTGTAAGAGCTGTCTATGGTAGATAATTATGTGAATATAAATGACAGTCCTACATATTATATGGATTTGTATTATTTTGTACCTCATGCCATTTCCATCTGCTGTATCTTCTCTTTTTTTAAAATCTTTTAATTAGTTTATAAATCAAAACAAGAACACGTAAACGAAATTCATCAGTTATCAAATTCGAAGGCATAAGGGATACACAAACTATGATAA
Source organism: Vandiemenella viatica (assembly GCA_031002005.1). Lineage (NCBI taxonomy): Eukaryota > Metazoa > Arthropoda > Insecta > Orthoptera > Morabidae > Vandiemenella > Vandiemenella viatica. Next base: position 61,646,871 of record JARYHS010009186.1, read on the forward strand.
AAACATACAATAAATAAGAAATGCAGTTAATGACATTTAGATATCATTACTCATAACTTTCAAAGGTTCTACATCATATTTTCAAAAAAGCATCAATAATTTTGATTTAGAAACTTTACATGGTGATCATTTACCTTTCCCATATTAACATTCTGAGGCAACTTATCCTGTTTCCTGAATATATTCCTGTTTTTTGATGAAGTTGTAGACAGTAAAACAATTCTGTCACAGTGTTAGTATTACAACTATTTTACTGTTATTATGAAATTCAATACTTCTTATGGATATACTTTTTTATATTACAAGAATTATTATGTTAAACTATTTCACTGCTTAAGGTAAACTCTGCAACACCACCAGCAATATTTTATTCCAGTTCCTGACACTCTTCCCTACAAATGAACACTTTTCAATCCCATTATAATTTAAATCAATTTATGGTCATCTCTTTCCTTATATAATAGGAGAAGGAAGAAACCAAACCTGGACCAGGATCTGTTAGCCAGATCCCTCCCTTATTTTGTTTGGATAGTGCTGCATTATGGCAACATATATTGGAACTTGTAAATATCTACAGAAATTATATGTTTTTAAGTTTACATTGTTGGGAGAAAACAAGAAACCCGCCAGTTAAAATATTAGTGCTTTTGGTAACAGTGAACATTTTTGCAAAGGTGCATTAAACAGCACTATTATGGTGTTGGAAAGGAAGAAAGTAACAATCTATTCACTGAAGTGTCTTTGGAAAATACTAGTCTGGATCACAATGTCATTGTTTGGTTAATTATAATTTAGTTTTTATGTTATACTAACATATTCAAGTAAATTCCTGATCAAGTTCTTGTCACTCACACAGTTTCCCTATTCTTCTCTCTAAAAAGCTTGTTATCTTCAACAACTACATAACCAAATTGTCCTGCCATTTTTTTATATACTTTACTTATGTAATTGCCTCCTCTTCCCACTCAGTTCATAATTACTTGTTAACTTTACACTCTTTCACACTGTACTTCCTTATTTTAATTGCTGAACAACAGTTTCACCATCACAATAACTTATTTTTCTATCTGGGAAATAAATAAAATTACTCTTTTCAGCACATATCTAATTCTGCTTTCCTTGTTGTGTCACATTCAAAACCATCTGCAGTAGTCCAAATCTTGTCTTATTTTAATGTTGTCATCTATGAGGGTCAGTTGAAAGCTAATGCTTCCTATTTTCTTTTCTACTTAGAAAAGTTAGTTTAGTGATAAATTAGAATTTGATGCAATTCCTCAAGCCATCTTTACCAATTGACTGTAGTAGTAGCTTCCTGCATCAAGAGATGGCAGCACTGCATCCACTTGCAAAATCGGTGTTCATATGAGAAAGCATTCTGTGATTCAGTTCTTGAATGTGAAAGAAGAAACACCCATTCGTATTCATGAAAGGCTGAAAAATTTGTATGGCAATGCAACAGTGAATGCCAGTGCTTTTAGACAATGGGCTACTTGTTGTAATGAAGCTGTAGGGCAAACACCATTGGGTGATGAAAAGCAGAAATGCAGGCAAGCGACTGGAGTGACTCCATGCAATATGCAGTGAGTTCATGTCATAATTCGAGGTGACTGCCGACTGAATGCAGATATATTGTGTCACATTGTCTCCCTCAGAAAAGGCAGTATGATGACAATTATTCAACAACTGGTGTACTCAAAAGATTGTTCACAGTGGCTAAAACTGACCAGAATAAAGATACAAGACAAACAATAGCCTCTGAGCACTTGCAGAGCTTCCATTTTAAGGGGAGTAGTTTTTGGAAAAAAACTGTTACCAAATACGAAATTTGGGTTCACAGAGGCAGTCAATGGAATGGACTCACTTAACCTCAACAATTAAGAAAAAATTCAGAACTGTTCAATGAGTAGGGAAAGTTATAAGAACAGTGTACTAGGATTCAAAAGGTGTGATTATGGCTGATTTTTTGGAATAGGGATACACAATGAATTTTGTCAAAACCCCGAAAGAGATTGGAAAATTGGATGGGAAGTCTTGCCTCATCCCTCACACAGCACTGACCTAGCACCATTAGTACTGTCCACTAAAGAAAGCTCACCATTGATTCCTTTGAAAATGAGGAGGCCATTACAATGTCAGTACATCAATGGCTTAGGAAGGAAGACTATGCTTTTTACTACAGTGGAAAACATTTTCCTGTTAAAAGATGTATCAAAACTGGAAATATATGGGGAGTATGTTGAAAAGTGGCAAATTAATCATCAATATTGTGGTTTTCAAGGTATGTAATTGTATTTGAATTTATTGACAAATAATTCAGAAAAATAGGAGGCATTAGTTTCAACTGACCCTCATATAAGCAACTTAACTATTGTCTTTAAACCACTGATACAATGATCCATCAGACTAATGAACAGGAATGACACAATGGTAATACTCTCATATTTGCCAATGTGATATTAAATTTCTTATCATCACTTTTTGTTTTATAAATCCTAAGAATTTCCCAAACTAGCAAGACATTCTGAATTGTTGTAGTGGTTTACAGCATATTCACAATCAGTTCATGATTCACTCTGTTAAATGCTTTGTAAAGAAGGTTCATTAACACACTATCAATTTAGTGTTCACCATCAGGGCCGGCACTAGGAATTTCGGCCCCGGGTAAAATGGGCGACCTTTTTTTTGGCTTCGAGGCCTGGGTGCCCCTGCAGCCGATAATCGGGGTTCCCCATCAGCCGACGGGCCCGGGTACATTTGACCCACTTACCCCCCCCCTTCCCCCCCTAATGCTGGCCCTGTTCACCATCCATTTCAATGCAAATAACTTGCACTTGAGGTTCACTTGAATTATCTCTTCTAAGCCCGCTGTGATTATATTCCAACAACTTCCTTTCTCACAGAAATTTCTATGTGGTTAGACATCAAACTCTCCTATCAACTTCCCCTCATTGGTATGTAATTTTGAACCCTATTCATACTTTCTCCTTCATGAAAATGAGTACTTGTGTCATACTTTCCCAGTCTTCTGGAATGGAATAAGTTTCGAGCCTCAATCCAAACAATGTTACTAGCTACAATATAAAGTAGGATCAACCTATTTCTTTTTTTTTACCTACTCAGCTTCCAAACAATATCCTCAGTACCCTATTCTAGGAGGAAGAGTCAAATGAACACTTTTTCTATTTTTTTTTTTTTTTTTTTTTTTTTGTATTGTGCACTCATACAAATCACCTGTATCATTTTTCGATATAGTCTCCTCCTCGCTCAATGTATGTCAGCCAACGCTTCCAAAGTGCCTGAATCCCTGTATAACATAATTCTATTGGGAGATGACACAACCACTTGTGTGCCATCTCACACACCTCATCATTGGATTGAAATTTCATCCCAGTAAGTACTCCTTTTAGTGGTCCAAACATATAAAAATCCCTTGGGGCAAATTTGGGTGAGTATAATGGATTAGGCACACATTCAAACTATATGTCTGCAATTGTCACAACCGATGCATAAGCCATATTTGGCCATGCATTGTCGTGTTGCAGAAGGACACTTATCGATAAGAATCATGTCATTTTGTTCTAGTGGCAGACAAAATACGATTGTTGAGGAGGTCTGTGTACGTGTCACCAGTAACAGTGGTCCCTTTTGGCATATAGTGCTCCAAGTGGATGCCTTTTTCATCCCAAAAGTTGATCAGCATAACCTTCCTGTGAAGGACTGTGTTCAAAACTTCTTTGGTTTTGGTAATGTCAAATGGTGCTATTCTTTTCTCACTCATTTCATTTCAGACTAATGGTAATGGACCCAGGTTTTGTCTCCAGTGATGATTCATGCAAGGAAGGCCTCACCACTGCATTCAAGGCCAGGGCACCCATTGTGCAGACACCTTATGCATAAAGCAGTGAGGGAGCCCGTTTCCAGTGATGATGGGGTCAGGACTGTGCCTTTTTTAGGTTAGGGGCTGCTGGTGAAAGGGACAGAAATAGATTATCAAAGTGATACTGATTGCAGATTCGCGATGGGGAAAGTCACAGATATTAAAGAAATAGATGAAATGGCTGAAACAATAACTGACTGCGGTAAAAGTGGGAAAGAGGAGATAAATTCTGAAAATGTAAAGCCAATAGTAAGGGTGTTAATGGTAAACTGTAGAAGTATAATGAACAAAGTAATCGAATTTGCAAACTTAATAGAGATGCATGAACCACAAATAATAATTGGGGTAGAGAGTTGGTTAAAAGAAGAAGTACTAGACTGTGAGGTTTTTCCTGATGGTTACAGAGTGTACCGCAGAGATCGAGGAGCAATTGGTGGAGGAGTCTTCATACTAGTTAGCAAAAACTACCATAGTTCACTGGCATTCATAGATCAAGACCATGAGTTACTTGGGGTAGATTTCTGGGGTAATAAAAAAGAAAAAATCAGAGTGTTGGCTGTTTACCGCAGTGGAAGAATGACAGAAGAGGATGAGGCTCTTGGGGAGAAATTAAATTCATACTCAGATTTCAGAGGTGAGAATAGAATGATCATCATCGACGGAGATTTAAATTTACCAGGTGTAAACTGGGAAGGGAATAAGATAAATAACACAAGGGAACAAAGATTTGCAAATATCTTAATAAGGGAAGGAGGATTTACACAAGTGGTTGAGCAAAACACTAGGGGACAAAATATTTTGGATATATTTCTAATTAAGCCCGATGAAAACCTTTTGAGGTATCAAGTAACTGAAGGAATAAGTGATCATGAAGCAGTTCTGATGGACATTAGAGGATTCAGTAAACCAGCAGCCAAAATTGAAGGGGGAAATAGGTACAATTATAAAAAGGCACAGGTTTTTAATTTGAGGAGATATTTCAGAGAACAATTCAGCAAATGGAAGGAAGGCTCAGGTACAGTAGAGTCAAGGTGGGAAGAGTTCAAGGAGATAATAAGAAAGGGGGAAGAAAAATTTATTCCAAAGCAAAAAATAAAGAGAAGTGGAGATCCTATGTACTATAATAGGGAAGTGAGGAGGTTAAAGAGGTTGGTAAGAAAAGAACATAACAGGGTTAAGAGACAGCAGGGTAGTAGGGAATATTTAAAACAACTAAACAAGGACTTAATAACAGCAAAGAAAATGGCTAAAGATGGGTTTATGAAGAGTATTGTCAGTGCAGGGGGACCAGTGACTGATGCATCTAGAAATTTCTATGGCTATATCAGGAAACTGAGGGGAAGGGAGGATGTAGAGACACTTATAGATAAGGATGGAGAAGAAGTTACTGACGATTTGAAAAAGGCAGAGATTTTAAGTAACTGGTTCAGAGAAAGCATTAGGGACAATGAATCAGAAACAGGAGGGTCTAATTCGGAGAACGAGCTTAACAACACAATTAGAAATGACGATAGTAAAAAATTTGATATCCATCCTGAGGAAATCATGAAGGAAATAAGAAAGCTGAAAAAACATAAAGGGGCTGGTGAAGATAATATTACTACAGATATCTTAAAGATAGCCGGATGTGACATTGTACCTTATCTTGAAATATTATTTAAATTGAGTCTAGACACTTGCTGCTTACCACAGGACTGGAAAAGTGCAATAGTAGTACCGGTACATAAGGGAGGGGTGAGAAATAGAGTTGAGAATTACAGGCCAATCAGTTTGACATCAGTGGTAGGTAAATTAATGGAAAGATTGATATGCAACCACATCAGAAATATATGTGAGGAACGTAATTGGTTTTCAAGCAGGCAACATGGTTTCAGGCAAGGATATTCATGCGAATCTCAGTTGGTGGGATATATGCAAGATATTTCAGATGAAATGGACAAGGGAGGCCAAATTGATAGTGTAGCACTAGATCTGTCTAAGGCGTTTGACAGAGTAAGCCATAAAATGGTAGTAAATAAGGTAAAAACCATTGGAGTGGATAAGAAAGTCATTTGCTGGGTAGAAGAATTTTTAAAAGGTAGAAAACAGAAAGTTAGGGTAGGAAATGTAGTATCAAAAGAAGTGGAAGTAAAAATGGGTGTGCCACAGGGTAGCGTATTGGGACCATTGCTATTCATTATTCTAATGAATAATTGTGTTGACTGTTTACTATCCGAAATTAGATTGTTTGCAGATGACATAATGCTGTATAAAAGAATCAAAACAATAGAGGATTGTAAACAGTTGCAGGGTGATCTGGACAGGATATCTAATTGGGTTTGTAAACATGGGATGAAGATAAATGCAAAGAAGAGTCAGCTTATTAGATACACAAATAAAAAAAAAAGGTTAATTATGAATATAAGGTGGGGAAAGAATTGCTTGCTGAAGACTTGAAATGCAAATATCTTGGAATTACTTTTGATAACAAACTTAACTGGGCAGGACACATAGGACAGGTGGTAGGAAAAGGTTTCAAAGTTCTGCACTTGTTGGAGAGAGTTATGAGGGGATGTACGAGAGAAGTCAAGGAATTGGGTTACAAAACTTTGGTCAGACCATTGCTCGAATATGGTAGTGTAGTATGGGACCCTCATTTTACGTATCAAATACAGGAGTTGGAGAGGGTGCAAAGAAGGGCTGCTAGATTTGTTTCTGGAAATTATCGCAGAATGCAATCAGTGATGGATATGATAAAGGAGCTGGAATGGGATTCATTGCAAGACAGGAGGAGGATGAGGAGGGTCATGGGAGTGTACAGGGCATATACTGGTGATGATGCATGGAAAGATATTGCAATAGGTATGAAAAGTAGTGCATGGAAGGGAAAAGATGACCATGACCACAAGCTGGCACTCGATTTCAGGCATAAGGGTGTAGGAAGATTCTCTTTTTTAGGTAAGGGTGTCAGGGACTGGAATGAGTTACCAAGAGAAACGATGAATAATTTACCGAAAACTTTGAAGGAATTTAAAGATAAAATTTGTAGAGGGCAAATGTAGGTGGGTGCAGGATAGGGGGAAGATAGCTGTGTAGGGAAATTGCCACCGGAGCCTGTGCTCCATTGCAATTAAATTAAATTAAATAAATTAAATTAAATGTGGTGTGCTGAACTATGACTGATGTCTACAGTGTCACTATGCCATTCAGTGTCTGTTGGCAGTTTTACAATAGGATGGCTTCAACTGCTGTTGTAGTCTTGGGTGACAGAACATAATTTTTCTGGCCCAGGCACAGAGCATCAGCTACAGACGTCGCCCCATGTGTACAAACTTACAGACCACTGTCACACACTATCGATTTTATATTACATTTTTTAGGTTTTAATTTGACTTTCCATCATAATATCCCAATCTGCATATTTCGCTGTTCTCTCTATTTCTGCTCTGTTCCATGACAGTCTCTAATGCCCTCAGCAAACTATTTCTTTACATATTACATTTTCCAAATCATTCCACTTCTCCATGACTATCTCAATGTCCTCTCTTAGCATTGTGGAAAAGTTGTTATGCAGATTTGGAATTTAATTGAACAGTTCTTAAGCAGTTATCACATCAACTAAACTGTGGCCTTCATATATGTATTAGGGTGTCCCTTAAGTTAAAATTTTGTAATACATAGGTATATTTTTTATTTTTCCCTAAAACACTCCAAATAAATTTTTACACCATTTGGATAACTGTAACCTGTGCCGACTTGCACCAACTCACCTTTATATAAGTTACAGGAGAGTAGTGGCATGCACTCAGGTTAATAGTTACTGTCATTACTGTTCTTGAATAGGAATCACATATTGTTTTGTTCTAAAAGGTAGTTTTATGACTGCAAAGTTCTAGAAAGAGCATATTTTTATTGGGAGAGGTAAACCACCAAATTGCAGGAGTTCTATCAGTTTTATATTTTAATACCTGTGAAGGCAAATTGACTATAAGAGTAAGCCCTAATACCATTATACATGAGTGTATTATATTCTCGGGAATATTATGGAGACCGTTGAGAAAGAATACAAAGCAAATCTCTGGATGTTTATAAATGATGGTAAGAGGATTTCAAATGCCAACTGGATAATGTTTATGGTATTGCACACACTTACGCCTTCAAAAGGATGTAAACAAAGGAGCTTAAAATCTACTTACAGTGACGGAGAGACCATCTTGCTTGATGGGTGTGGAAAACTAGCTGAAAAAGAAGAAAATGAATGAGAGAGAAATGAATCGAGAGAAAAATACTTAAATATATGTGGTTCGGTAGGTAGTCAAGTGCTTCAGCATCTTATGATTTGATAATGCTATCTGAAGAACTCAATGACACATCTTTTGTTTCTAGAGAACATCAGGAACAGCATTTATCAAAACCATCAAAATAATCAAAACAGTATACAGTGACTGGATAGGATGCAAGGAAACAGTGATTTTTAAAAAAAAAAAAAAAAAAAATGAAGGTGGAAACCAGCCATTGACTGATGTGATGAAAGGAGCTTGGTTGAAAGTCAGTGGAAGACATCAGGTGGCTAGAGAAGATACTGGGAGTGTATAAAGCATATATAAAGCATATGTTGGTCATGAATCCTGGCTGTATAGACCATTGTGTCAAAAATTATATTTTTTAAAAAAAAGAGATAACCATGAGCATTAAATAACATTTGATTTCAAGCATAAAGGAGTGGGTCAATTTTAATTTATAGAAAATGGAGTCAATAAATGCAATAATTTATCGAGATATGTAGTGAAAAATTTATTTCAAACAATGAAATAAGTTAATTTGTAAATTCATGTAATACAAAAATATCCATTTATAGAAATTGCCTTTGGGCATATGCTATATCAAAATTAATGATCAATAAAAATGTAATACAATCAGCTTTATTTGAAAATCATTACAATTTAAAAATAATTTCTTTTTGCAATAACAAAAAACATAAAAATATCCCTTGATGAATTTTTCTTTCTTTTGTTGTTGTTTTTTGTTTTAATTGTGGTTAATGCACTACAATGCACATAATGGGGAAGCCAAAAATTATGGCAGAATCTACATTATATTTGTATGCCTTTGGTTTATTACCCTGTAGATGTGCATGACAAAACATTATGGATTCAAACTTCATCCTTTTCTTGGCTATTTTACAATAGGGTATGTCTCAGTTATTACAAGAGCTACTTATATTGGTAAAGAGTGACCAAGGTTGAATTATGCCAGGATGTTAGATTGTTTTAATCACACAAGAAAGGTGAAAATAGAAATCTAGTGATAACTGCCCCCAGAGTATACATACCGCCACAGTTAAAATTAAATAGATAAAACAGTTATGCATACATAATTCAATATTGCAATCAGTAACAGATATGATAAAAGAGCTGGAATGGGATTTATTGAAAGACAGGAGGAGTGTGAAGAGGGTCATGGGAGTGTACAAGGCATATATTGGTGATGAGGCATGGTAAGATATTGATTTCAGGCACAAGGATGTAGGAAGAATCTCTTTTTTTGGTAGGGTTGTCAGGGATTGGAATAATTTACCAAGAGAAATGATTAATAACCAAGAACATTGAAAGTATTTAAAGCTAAAATTTTCAGAGGGGAAATGTAGTTGGATGCAGGGAAGGGGGACAAATGGTGTGTGGTCCATTGCAGTTTAGTTAAATCTTATATTATTAACTTATATTGAAACATTGTTTTTAATTCTATCTAACATTTCAGTGTGTTGTTAGTGAAGTGAATAGTAAAATGGCATTCACTTATGGCCTTAAAAGAATACAATGTAAGTAGTATGTGATGGAGCTAATTTTCTGGTGCAAGATAGCAGGTTGACCCTTGGCAACGATTAAGATAAAGGCTGAAATTGTATCCCAAATCTTATGAAATATTCAAGGTACACGCAGCAAAACAAGCTCATACGGTATTGCATATAATATTTTTCTAATAAATATTAAATTTAACTCTTAAACATTAATCATATTTCTAGAAAAATTACTGTCTGAATGAAACCTGTTTTGTATTAGCTTTGTCAAAATTAATTCTTCTACTTAGTTTAGTCTCATTTCACTATTCTTCAGAGAACTGTGAGCATATTCAATCTACATAAAATTTAACCCCCACTACAGATCAATTGCCCAATGAGGTTTGCTGGCATGGGCTCCATGAGCTTTGGGGGCCCCCTGAGCTGAGCTTGTAGGCCTCCTAAGCTTGGGGCCCTGGTGCACAGCATGCCCTAGCCCACCAATAGGGCTATAGATTGTTACTGGAAGAATTAGTACAACATCTTTTTTCCTGCTGTGAAAGAGAGAAAAAGTCTCTGGGAAGAAATAATAGAATTGAAATAATGAGTGGAAATAGATTTTCTGAAAACATCTCTAAATTTTTAGCCACTCAAGGATGTTTGGATTCAAAACATAGTTCTTCAGAAATTGTTGTTAAGGTTGCATTGTTGTCAAGATGCTAATACTTCTGACAAATAAAAATCATTTATTTATTTGAACACATGATATCTTTTCACTTTGTCTCTGTTTGCTGGGTTTTGTTGCACATATATTTCAGTTATATCTTATGAAATGAAATCACTAGAAATGTTATTAGAATGAAGTCGGTTTAGTCAGAGATAACTAATGAACTTGACCTAAATCTCCAGTCCAGTCTCTGTAATTTCTTTCATAATTTGTATGAGAGTTGGAATTTTCTAATTAAATATTCCCTTACTGTACTCTGATAATGGTGTTTACTAAACAGAGGAAACTAGGATCAAGTTTAGTGATCAAGTTTAGTCTGTCATGTGGCACCCCACATCTAATATCAAGGACTCAAGAGGACATAGAAACTTCTGTTTTCAAAGCTTCCCTTCCTTAGCCTGATGTCATAGAAGAAGGGAAATATCTTTCTACTTTCTTTTTAATGTAACTTTTGGTTTTTATGTTATAAAAAGTGTTCTGAAAACTGAAGAGAAGTTTGAGAATATTGAGGAAGAACGATGCTGAAAGATTACCGCCATTATATAAAGTTTCAAAAGCCAATAATGCTACTAACTATTGACTAAGCCTGGTAAGTGAAAGGTATGTTATGGACCTGTCATTTGGGTACATGTGTCTTTGATACCCAATTCAACCATACCAATTTGTGCATCCTATGGTTTCTCATAATCACTCTAGGTGATTACTGATATCATTCCCTTAAGAGGCTGGAACCAAATTTCTTCTAGTTACTTACACTTATCTGTTTAAGGGTTTAATGAGCTCAATATCAAAGAGCCATAAATTCCTTATGCAATAAAGAAAAACTAATTAGAAATTCAGACATCAGTAATCTTCTTACTAGCCAATATCATATACAGAAAGAAACTGACTTTAAGCACTTAAAATAATATAGGGTAGGGAAAATAACCCATCACTTACCAATAGATGAAGGCAGGAGGCCAAAATGAACATGTAAAAAAAAAAAAAAAAAAAAAACTACACAATTCACAATATTTCAGTTAATAACCTTGGTTTGTGTTTTTTTAGGTGTTTGTCTGGCCCTCCTGTCTTCAGCTGTGATGATGGGTTGTTTTACGTACCATGTCTTATTTTTAATAATATATAAAGCATATACACACTGCATCTCCTCAAACAGTTTGTCCGTAAGTTCAAAGAAGCTTCACCTAATTAATTTTGATTGTATGTCATAAATTCAAACAGATTTATGATCACAATTGCAAATAATTCAATAAAGTCTAATTCACAGGCTCAATTTGAAACACCAATGGATGCATAGGAACAGAACTATCCATTTTTATTTTTTTAAAAGAAAAAGCAAAACAAAATTTTTGGTAGATATTTCATCCTTTTTTCTTGACCTTCATACTGATAGGTTGAATCTGAAGCTTCATGATTCTAATTTGTCATCAGTCCTCACCATAATGTTATCAGTGTCTTTTAAAAAATAATGGTCACGATAACAATGGTTGGCCACCTGAAATTTTCTAATGTTGGGTGAACTGCTGATATCAGATACATATACAAATTTGTGTGGAAAGGAAACAAAGTATACTCACCATTCACCAAAGTTTACAGGATGAGGACAGCAGCAACAAGAAAACACTCAACAAACACAAAAAAGTGTGGGTATAGTTCATCTTACCTTTCTTTATTACTTCAAGGTTTTCTTCAATTGTTGTTGATGTCCAGTCCAAATAGGCTATAAGGTATATTATACCTCCATTGCAATTTCTCTACAGTGCCATTTAATGATCGAATAAGCTCCTATCAGTTCACTATTAGGGAGTGTACATAAACTATGTGACTCCATTTTGGCCTCCTTTGAAGACCCTGATATTGCTTAGCCTCAACCACCCTCCCCCTACCATTGTATGATACCCTATCAATTTCAGAATCCTTTTTGTATTGTTTTCTCTTGACACACTATCGTACAAGTTATTGTGTACATATTGAACACAACTGATATTTGTGCTATGTACTATGTATATTTTGAATGAAATGTTGACACACTAGCCACTCCTGCAAATTATCAATTATTGGGAAAAACCTCTTCTCAGGCACAGTCAGGGATTCTTTTCTTCTTGAGGTCATACTAAAAACTTTCTCCTTATCCCGTTCATCATTGTTCATTAATTGATAAATTAGAACAAACCATATCCAATGCATGAAAAAAAATTAAGAAGAGCAGCATTTTTTCATTTAATTTATCTTTAGTTCTGTCTCCTTTATTTTCAACTCTACCAGGGAATGATTCTTTGATCTGCTTAAAAGATTTCTATAATTCATTGCATAATGAAAACTTATTGGAAAAAAATTTCCATAAGCCTCGTTAGTTTACTTTACAGTGCCACTTCCCACAACACTTTGAACTTGAAATTCACTTGACAGAAAAAAAATTATAATCATTTTATCAATGAGTAGCATGGTTATATGTGGGCGATCCTAATTAAAACAGTTTTGAGTGAAACCTTCAAAACAATATGAACTGTCACTGCTTTAGAAAATTCCAGCTGATATCTGAAAAAACTTCCAATTTTGATTCTCAAATAAGTAAAGATACTTCATCAGACTGGGAGAAAATAAAATATGGAATTCACAAGATTCTGTCCTAGGACCCCTCCTCTTTTTGTTGTACATCAGTGACCTTCCTGCAAACTTATGTGACAAAGTAAGAGTCTTTTATTTGCAGATGACTCTAACCTGACTGTAAGAAAACACCAAACAGCATTCTAGAATTTAATGTAAATGAAGTACTTAGTGAAGTAGCAAATTGGTTTAACGCAAATTCGTTAAAATTAAATTTTGAAAAAACACATTATATTAGGATTAAAACAAAAAATTATGCACAGCCAGATTTACAAGTAAGCTATAAAAATAACACAATATTAGAAACAAAGAGTAAAAAATTCCTTGGTATTAAAATAGATGAGAAACTCAGTTGGCATGAACATATCACGTCACTACTGAAGACGTTAAGTAGTGCCACCTTTGCAATACAAACACTTTCTGTAACAGCAGATCTAGAATTAACAGAACAGGTATACTCCTCATGTTTCCATTCATAATTTTTTGTGGAAACTCTTCACAAAGTAAAACAGTTTTCATAGCACAGAAAAGAGCTATTTGGATGTTGTGTAGGGTAATACCAAGAACTTCTTGCAGAAAACTTTTTAAAAAACTCAATATTCTTACAATGACTTCTCAGTAAATATATTCTTTCATGTGCTTTGTCATAGATCACTTTAATCTGTTTACTTCTAATTCACAAGTACACAATTTCAATACAAGAAACAGAAATAACTTGCACAAAACACAAACATCTCTGTCATTAGTACAAAGAGGAGTTAATGATTCTGGTATACATCTGTTTAATAAACTGCCGAAGAGTATAAACAGTTTGCAGATAATAAAGATGTATTTAAAGGGAAACTGAGAGATTATATTATTGGCAACTCCTTCTACTCCATTCAAGAATTTGAACAAATTAATTAATTGTATTCAATATGACTTTTGCAAAATTCAGTTACAAAAATTAATGTTTATTGTTATTCACTTTATTTGTCTTATAATTGTTTTTACTATGATTATGACTCATATTGTATGTATGTGTATTAACCATGACATGTTTCACATACCAGAGGTCCTTCCTCAGCAGGGATCCATGAAACTAGATTGATAAATAAAAAAAATAAATAAAAGTAAGTGAATTTGATTCTATATATGGCCTATCCCATATCATTTGTACTTTGTACTATGTATGATCCATAGGGATCAATAAAAACAAATGCAAATACAAATATGGGAAGTCTAATGTTTTTCGAATTGTAATCACATGCAATCCAATGCTATGACTTCAAGCAGGGCCTGCTCTAGTGGTTTTGCCGCCCCGGACAAATAGACAAATTGCCGCCCCTTAAGATTATGTAGAAATATATATTTAAAAAATTATTAATTTTTAATCAAATAAAATATTTAATTTTAATTTTTAATAAAATCATATATTCATAAATAAACTTATTGAATTTTGATCTAGCAGCAAAAAATAGAGAAATTAATTATGAAATATCTGTACATTGCCACAAATTAACCATATTTTTACATTTTTAAATGCTATTACAGATGGATATTATCAAACAAACAATCTAAATGCCATTATTTTGAAAATAAAACGAGATTACATCAAATACGCTAAAATCACAAAAAAACTTTTTTTCTTACTTTCAGTTTACGAATTTTTTATTACATCTTTAAATTTACTTCATCAGCAATTTCATACTCAATTGCCAACATGGCTAAATCATTAAATTATCAATTTCTTGGTTTTCGTAATTGTTTAGCAAGGCGTCGTATACATCTCCCAAATAAATTTTAAAGGGTTTAATGCCTCTATCCTACTCTCCCATCTAGTGTCACTCCATGTTTTCAAACTTGAACCACCGAGCGTGGTGGTGTAACAGATAGCGTTCTGGCCTCGTATTCGGGAGGACGGCGGTTCGAATCCCCGTCCGGGCATCCAGATTTGGGTTTTCCATGGTTTCCCAAATCACTCCATGCAAATGCCGGGATGCTTCCTTAAAAAGGCCATAGCCGAATTCCTTCCCATTCCTTGCCCCCATACTTTCCCGTCTCTAAAGACCTCGTTGTTGAGAGACGTAAAGCAGTTAAAAAAAAAAAAAAGTTGAACCCTGAACATGCTTTAAAAGTATTGCCCATCCAAAAGTAGATGCCAAAAAGAATAAATATATTTTTTGGACCGTTGAAGAAATTAGCGGCTTCCAGGGATGCTTTTGCGATTAATAACAAGATTGAGAGAATGACTAATACATGGAACATTGAATGCTCGCGAATTATTTTGTTTAATTCTAGATTGCACTCCTGCTTTATTGCCCCTCATATTGGACCTGTCCTCTGATATCCTGCAAATTTAAACACAAGTCATTAAGTTCTACAACTATAATGTCAAACATTTGTTTTCCTGTGGATCTTTCGACTGGTAAGAAGCCTTAAAAGCTTTCATTAATTTTAATTTCAACATAAGGATTAAATTTATTGGTTGAGACATAGCTGATTACAAGAGTAATTTGCTGTATCTTACCTAAGTCAAGAGTACAGTTTAAAATTATGGAAAAATATTTGAATTTTTTTATTTCATTAATAACATTGGACTTTACACTTTGATGCAGCAGATCTACTATACCGGTTTGTATATTTTTCTCAAGATATTGAGCTTTAGTCTCTACTTTTTAGAGCAGTCAACGGACGTGCTCTTCCATAATGGGATCGTATTCAGACAGTAACTTAACTATTTTTAAGAAATCACCGTCATTATGCTTAAACAACTTGTCGCTTGTACCTTGAAAAATCAGACAACTTTTATCAAGCATTTTGGTAATTGCAACGATTCTTAGAAGCACCTCATTCCAATGATTTATTTCGGACTTAATAACTCTTTGAGTGGCAGCATCTACAGTTTTACAACAATTTAATCTTTCGTTCATTTCTAGCAATGATTTTTTTGCCTGAATAAGATTTTTCGAAATTTCATGCTCTTTTAAAGTTTTGTCGAGGTGCTTCCAATTTTTAAAATCCTCCTTTGAGAGAGAACTAACTAAACAGCCGAAAATTTTGCAACAGGAGCAGTAAACGCAGTTTTGTGAAAGATAGTAGCTAATCTCGCAATATTTGCTCTCCGTTGCTTACAATTCGTGCATAATATTTTGCGCTAAAATGTCGATCTGTGTCATTGGAAGGAAATTTGTAATTATGCAGTAGTTTAAGTGGACCTTGCCTTACTAAAAAGCTTCTTGTGGCGTCTCATAAAATTCTTGGCCACAAAGTTTGTAGAACTCCTTCTGTGAGTCTCACGTTGGTGTCAGTTCAAGTTGGTTTAGAAACTTCCTTCATTTGTTTGCTATTATTCTCTGACGATTCTGTACTTCTTTTGTATCCCGACCTGATATTGGATTCTAAGATTTGTTTTGGTAAAACCTGAATACAGTATATTTTTGTAACGCACCAGATTGATTCTGCCTTTCTGCTTCCTTTCCCAACCTTCTTTTATTGTACTGGTAACCAGATAGTTTTATTGGCCGTCGGACATTTTGGAAGAGGCACGCACGTAACTCAAATAATGTACACTATAAAATAATATAAAAAGTAAATATTTATCCTTGTTCTAAATAAGCTAAAACCATAACTAAGATAAATTATTCTCAGTCGATATAAAAAAAAAAATATATTTATGCACAACACAAAATATTTTCCATACCCTGTGAACATAAACAAAGTCTAGTGTTACTACACAATCAAAGCTTATTCGCGTAGGATACGATCCGTAAATTTGCTGCAAATACAGAAGCCGTGTATACAGAATGGCAGTTTCTATATACTTGAATGGAATACGTTCCAAGTTCACAAACAAACAAAAACAAAAAAATGATGCTGTGGAGTGATTGTCGCGCAATGCACATATTAAACCAACTGACAAAGTTATTCAAATTCACTAAAATAGTTAGTGAATTTCTTTTTGTTGAGACGGTTTACAAATGCAGCAATTAGAGTATCTGTAAACCGCATTCGTATATATAATAAGCATCTTGGGTTATTATATATTAGCAGTTAACATTAGAAATTGAATATACTAATGGTATGTGAAGTAACTAATCGGTAATCAGCTGTTGGTAATATTATTTATTTATTAATGATTGTAAGTACTGTCCCACGCCCACTAAACTACAGTATTTTCACAAGCGATCAATGCTAGTGTATGTAATTTAACACAACCATAACACTTTCAATGCCTGTATCTAATTTGTACGACAAATCTGTGAGGCTCGGATTACGAGAAGAAATTATTATGCAAATTATTGCACTTTAATTTCCAATAACTAAGATCCATATTGATTTGGTTCATCAATTCAATAAAATAAATACCGGTACTCAGCATCTCCCGCCAAGCACTATCGATTCCATGTATTAGAGCCTAGCTGCAATTGCGAAAAAACACTCCTTTTCACCGCGTCTAGAAGCTTGTGGGGAGTATAACGTCGGAATCAGTGCAGGTAGCCGAGGTCTGGTGTAACAGCCCTCACTTACCGCGCTTCTGTTGTGCGCTTATGTCGTATATCCAACTAAATAACAGTTTAATCATAGATGTTCTTACCTTTAGAAATTATGAACTCCTGAAGTAAATTTTACGAACTTCCACTTATCACTAATAACGTAATAGTAATACTAATGCTGTTGTGTAATGAAACCACTTTAATAATTAGCAATAATAAGCAGGTTGAGACAACAAAAGTCGAAACAGCGTTCTACTCGCCTGCTAAGGCCCAATTCACACAGAAGAGACGTGGCGCGGACTTCGGGCTGAGACATGGCGCGGACGCGGTGCATTTTGAAGTTGCTCCTATGGCGGAATTCACACAGAGGCGGCTGGGCAATGGCGCGCCCCTTTGAGGTCCGCGCCCCGTCTCCTCGAAGTCTAGGGGCGCACCCAAATAGCTAAGAACTGTAAGTTTTTAACGAAAGAAAAAATCGGTATGTGGATTTCTTTTATTAATTGGGTAATTAACACATTAATATTTTTCTCACACTTACAGCCGAAATGGCGCCCCTAAATTTTAGCGCCCCGGGCAAATGCCCGGCTTGCCCCCCCCCCCCCCCCTAGAGCGGGCCCTGCTTCAAGTCAAACACATGCGCAGTCTGTTAGTATATAGGATATCTGAATTACATACTGAGATAATTAAATGATTGAAACAATTATTCACATGCTGTCTTATTATTTGTTTATTTATTTATTTATCAATCTTGTTTCATGGATCCCTGCTGAGGAAGGACCTCTGGGATGTGAAACATATCATTAATGCACAAACTTACAATATGAGTCATAATCATAATGAAAACACTCTTATGTTACAAAAGACAAATAAAGAGTATAAAAATAAACGTTAATTTTTACAACTGAGTCTTGCAAAGGGTCATATTGAATACAATTTAATATTTTGTCCAAATTCGTGAATGGAGTTGAAGGATTTGCTAATAAGATAATTTCTCAGACAGTCTTTAAATATATCTTTATTATCTGCAAACTGTTTTATACTCTTTGGAAGCTTATTAAACAGTTGTATCCCAGAATAATTAACGCCACTTTGTACTAATGACAGAGATGTTCATGTTTTGTGCAAGTTATTTCTGTTTCTTGTATTTAAATTGTGTACCTCTAAATT
Source organism: Vandiemenella viatica (assembly GCA_031002005.1). Taxonomy (NCBI): domain Eukaryota; kingdom Metazoa; phylum Arthropoda; class Insecta; order Orthoptera; family Morabidae; genus Vandiemenella; species Vandiemenella viatica. The sequence goes on from JARYHS010009186.1 coordinate 61,665,479, forward strand.
AGGTGTAAACAGGTTAAAATGTTCTATGACAAAGCAGAATATATATACCGAGAATTAATTGTAAGAATATTGGATTTTTTTTTTAAGTTTCCTGCAAGAAGTTCTTGGTTTTACTCTACACCATGTCCTAATAGCTCTTTTTTGTGTTATGAAAACTTTTTTACTTTGTGAAGAGTTTCCCCGAAAAATTATGCCATATGACATCACTGAATGGAAATACGAGGACTACACCTGTTTCTTTAATTCTGGATCTGCTGTTAAAGAAAGTGTTTATATTGCAAAGGTGGCACTACTTAATTTCTTGAGTAGTGAGGTTATTGTTTGTGCCAACTCAGTTTCTCATCTATTTTAATACCAAGGAATTTGAATTTTATACACTTTTCTTCTATAATTGTGTTATTTTTATAGCTTACTTGTGAATCTGGCTGTGCATAATTTCTTGTTTTAAACCTAATATAATGTGTTTTTTTTGCAGAATTTAAATTTAATTAATTTTCCTTAAATCATTTTGCTACTTCACTAAGTAGTTAATTTACATTAGATTACTGTTTGGTGTGTTCCTCACAGTCAGTTTAGTGTCATCTACAAATAAAGCACTCTTAACTTTGTCAGATAAGTTTCCAGGAAGGTGTACAATAAAAAGATGAAGGGTCCTAGGACAGAACCTTGTGGAATTCCATGTTTTATTTTCTCCCAGTCTGATGAAGCATCTTTACTTATTATAGAATAAAAAATGGAAACTTTTTTTTCCATTCGACTTTCCATGTATGATTTAAACCATTTACCTGCGGTTCCATAAATACAATAGTATTCCTTTTTTTTCAAAAGTAATTAATGATTTTCACAGACAAATGCTCTTGCAGGATCACAAAATATTCCTACAGGGCTCGTTTTATTATTCAGTTCCTCAAATGTGTTATTTAAAAATGAATATATAGCCATTTCTATGGATGATACTTTTTGGAACCAAAATTGTGAATTAGTGTAGATATTATAATGTGTAACATGTTTTTTTACTCTGCGATACATGACTTTTGCAAAAATCTTTGAGAATCTGGAAAGTAACAAAATGGGACGATAGTTATCTACACATGTTGACTCTCCTTTTTAAAACAACAGTTTTAGCATAAAACTCCATATTTTAGTTTATTTGGAAACACACCTTGGATTATGGATTCATTACAAATGTGGGCATGTACATGATTGATACAATCTTAATATCTTTTCAGTAATTTACTTGAAATATTGCCATAACTGGAAGAATTTTTAGGTTTTATTTGTTTCATGAGTTTATTTGTTTCTGAGACTGTTACTGGCGGCAATTGCATCTCCGCAAATTTATTCGGGAAAGCTGTTTCAAGAAGCCTTAGGGCACTATGTGGGGATTGCTTTATATGCCTAATTTTTAACTGATGTTAAATGTTTGTTAAATATTTTACAAACTTCCACCATTTCAATATGAACAGATCCATTTTGTACTATTTCTATGTCTTTAGAGTGATTTACAGATTTTCCTGTTTCAGTTTTTGTTATATTCCATATAGTTTTCGTCTTATTGCCTGAATTCTCTGATATATAGGCCTACCGGTTGTTGGCCTTTCTTATTACATTTCTTAGTACCGGTATTTTAGAATAAAGTTTATTATGAGCTTTCAGTGTATAGTTATCTGATTCTCTTAATTTTGTTTTACTAGATACTCTAATACCCTTTGTTACCCATCCCTTACCCAATTCACTGTTTGGAGCGTTGACAACTTTCCTTTTTTGTGTGGTGTTCTGTAATTAAGTTGTTTTTACTGTGAGAAATAATATTAATGAAAACTACGTGGCATTGCTGGGACACCCGCCCGCCAAGTAAAGTGATGAATAAGAAAAATAATGAAGAAATTTAAAATTCGTAAATTTCAAAAGTAGATGGAGGAGGAATTTAACACTCAAATTATACAAGATACGGTAGTTAAAAAATAAAATAAAGGAGTTATTAGATGAGTAGGAAATTGCCACCGGAGCTCCATTGCAATGAACTTAATAACGGAAATTGAAATAACTTTTAATGTCTCCTCTCGACAATCTAAAACAATGACCTTGTAACGGGTTTTCGGTTTTTTTTTTTTTTTTTTTTTTTTTTTTTTTTTTTTTTTTTTTTTTTTTTTTTTTTTTTTTTTAAAGTATGACCACGGAAACCCTGATGAAGCCTGCATTTTATAATCGCACATTCAACTCAAGACATATTCTGACAAAAATCGACATACATTTTCCGAGATGAGTTCGATAATCTGTTCTTAAATAAATTACAGAATCTTAAAGTGAAATTTTAAATACCGTTGAAATATATCACTTTCGCAAATTAAAAACCTTAGTCCACAACGCAAAGGAGGCATAGGCCCTACTAAGCCCTTTTTCAGATGTAAGAAGGCCAGTTCATTTCCCCTCGGATCTACAGTTTAACGTGGAATCCGAACCACGGAACGTCTTGGTGTAGCTCAGATGATCACACAAAACTCTTACAAATTCCTAACTCTATCGGGATACGAATAACGGACCAGAACAGGAACTTCTGAAATCCCACATCTTTACCACTTAGCTACCAGACCACTCTCAGGAGATTTAGGGTTTTGAAAATTGCTTACTCGGCTTTGAAATCACCGCAAAATTAACAACTATACAAGCTCGGAAAACTTTTGAGGTAAAATACAGTATTTAAGATAAAATTGATACATTAAAAATTTTATAAAATTTTGAGAATTACTGTCGCGATCATCTTTAAGAATCTGTATAAAGTCAAACACCAAAACATAATTTAAATTTTACCTACTGTTAGTTTCGCTCAGTTCATCAGATAGAAACATGACGATAATTCTTTCGTTATTGAGCTGTGAGTCAACAGCCACCGACATTATTCCTCTGGGATACCTCACAGAGGACGTTACACGGAAAAAACCGTTTTCTTACAAGTTCGTTTTCTTCTGTATCACTCTGCAGTTTAGAAACTTTGATATCGGAAAGTGAGAAAATTTCCGATTTCTCGAAAAATATAATTTAATATACCAAGTTTGATTCTGAAAAATTTAGGTACCGCTTATCCGTTGCAAACTGAACAGACAGACGCACAGGAGGAGCTGAGGTTTTCACCGAGGAAGGTGGTGTAACGATTAGCGTTCTGGCCTCGCATTCGAGAGGACGGCGGTTCGAGTCCCCGTCTGGCCATCCAGTTTTGGGTTTTCCATGGTTTCCCAAATCACTCCAGGCAAATGCCGGGATGCTTCCTTCAAAAGGCCGTGGCCGAATTCCTTCCCATTCCTTGCCCCCCATCCTTTCCCGTGTCTAAAGACCTCGTTGTTAGAGAGACTTTAAGCAGATAAAAATAATAATAATAATAAAAAGAAAGCGAAGGATTGAAGGGGGAATTAGGAGTGTGAGCCACTGTTTTTAGCACCCACATTCGAGAGAAATCAACTATATACTATGATCAACTCTGTCTCTCTTTAATACTTCTAAGTCTTTTCAAACTCTACAGAAATTCTTCAAATTTTGGAGCGAACGCTTAAGGTCAAATGCAAATCGCTTATGTATTTCAGTCATATCAGGTCATGCGATCATTATATGTGACACTGAATTTTAGAGACAAATAATGTATTTTCTGGTCTGAAAACTTATTATTTGTCCCTAAACACTAATTTCCTGTCATTTTTAGATTCTATGCAATACATTTTATCGACCTTAAAAATTGTTTCTGTTTGTCAATGATTTGTATGAATCTAAATTCGTTCACTAATAACTGTTGTAGACTCATGACAATATCCAATACAATGTCATGGATCTACATGTAGTTTTAAGTAATAAAATGTAATAAGACGAGGAACTCATGAATAGGAACGTACCGGTATGTATGATGTTTCATATAAATCATATGATTATCGCTCTATTTGAGGTGGTCGGAATAGTATGTCGTAAGCAGGCAGAAATGTTAGAAAAGTACTATTATGGCTTACATAAAAGCAGAATTTCCACCGAAATTTCAGAATAAATTATTATAATACTTTGTACTTCAGAAATAAATTACCAGAATACAAAATTTATTATATTTACTATCTTTCTAGATTAGATTTGTCTTTCGATGTTTGTACTTTTTTCTTGTTGTGCCACTCGGTCATTGTCATACGAATCGATATCAGCGATTCGCAGAAGAGCCATCGCAGCGCATGACAGTACGTATCGTGTGCCCTACACTAACAAGGACACCCGATGACACAGCGTGAGCATTAACCAATAATAACTCGGAAAGCCGTCACAAGTGCGTGTATTGGTCTCGTGGCAGTATAGAGTGTCAGCTGGCAACACAGTCGTTGCCTAGCGACTACCAAAACAAAAGTAGGTTGCATTCCGTCACCTGTTCACAACTACCCCAGTTAGTTGATACAGCGGGATGCTACCTTCTCTTGTTTCCTCATACATCTAATTGGACGCTGTAAATTAGATGTCTTCACAGCTGTACCGACAGATGTCAAGAGTTCCTTTAAAGTTTGTTGTCGGTTGAGGTTGCACTCGTTCAGTAATCTGCTGACTGAATTCAATGAAATGATAATATAACGCTGCAAAGTATTTAGCCTCATATACCGTAACTCTGTCACCGATCTTTCGAAATGACTGAAGCTGAAATAATGGCCTTAACGGCCAACCTAGGTGAATCATGCTTCAGATGTCTTGATCAGTTTGTTGTTGAAAGGCAAATTGGGAAAGGGCAGTTCAGTGTTGTGTACCGAGCCCGTAGTAAGGTCGATGGAACGATTGTTGCTTTGAAAAAGGTGCAGATTTTCGAAATGATGGATGCGAAAGCTCGCCTGGATTGTATGAAGGAAATTAAATTACTGCAGGTATGTTGTTTCTGAGATTTACTATATTTCCAAGCTGTCGAAGTTGTTTACGTAATCCTGAACTCTACAGTAATAACAATTTCTTGGTTTTTCAGCAACTTGACCATCCGAATATTATAAAGTACTTGGCATCCTTTATTGAGGATAATGAATTAAACATTGTGCTGGAGTTGGCGGACGCTGGCGACCTGTCGCGAATGATTAAGCATTTCCGCAAACACCGCAGACTTATTCCTGAACGGACAATATGGAAGTATTTCGTACAACTGTGTAGTGCTTTAGAACACATGCATTCGAAGCGCGTAATGCATAGAGGTATGTGTGGTTTCATATGTAGTTGTTATAAACCAAACCTGAGAGGAGACCTAGTGTCTGTATCCTTGCTAACCCTTACCCTACGATGATGGGTTTGTTCTATCCCAACCTCAAGAGTGGGCGATTTCTTCCTCTGTTTATAGTAGGCCTAATTGTTTTAAAATTGGCGCGCTCCCTGAGAAGTTATTATAAAATTTAAAATTGCTATTTGTATCAACTGACAATCTAACAATAAAAAAAAAAAAATTCTGGTGGTAAATTTTATAAAAGAAAGTGTCTACTTATGAAAATCAGTTGGAGTGTTAATTTATTAAAATTTGTATGTTTGAAATTTCGCAGAATAATCATGCAAAACCTTCATTTTTCTATAAGCTGACTCACTGTGGCATTTATTTTCATTCTATGCTTATTTGCCTAACTAAATATCCTATCTAGCTCCCTTTGCATCTATGCACAATCCTCTGTTCATATACTCCTATTATACAGCATTGTTATGCAGAAACAACTTCTGATTTTAGATCAACAGGATTATTCATAAAATAATGAGCAGTAATTGTATTCTTTGGAACACCTGTTCTCACTTCCATCTCTCTTGATATTTAATTACCGTACCTACTTTGCCTCTTTGCTTACTATCTCTTAAAATTTCCTTTACTCAGCCAGCCATATCATGGTTTGTGGAAATGGTATTAGCATTATTCACAACAATTCTATGACTATCTCTGAATAATGGATTGGAATAATCCAGTTCTACTCGATCAAATTGACCTCTGTGGTTCATTTCATATCAGATATCTAGTACATAACCCATTAAATAATCTTTTCTAAATCCATGCTGCTGACTTACAGTTTTTCCTCAAAAAAATTTCTGGCATGGTTGGTTATAAAATTCTCAATCACCTTTCCTACCATTAAAGTCAAACTACTGGGCCATTAGTTCTAGGCTCCACTTCTGTTCCATCTCATATGAGGTGATACTGCTATAATAAATTTCCAGTCTTCTAGAATAAATTCTCTAAAATTCGATCTAAATAATATTAATGGTTAACATACAATGTGCCTGCCATCTATTCACCACCAATCTGAAAGAAAAATGCAGCTCTCTAATAATATCCTCAGATTTTTTCCCCTAATCTTGCAGCAAACTCATTTTTATTGTTGTGAATAATGCCCTACTACATTACTTCATCTGTCCCACTGTAATGATCCATCATTCTTGCCAGACCAGTTAGCCGATATCCCAGACTTTTCCACATTCTCGATAACTTTTCCATCTTTATCAACAGTTGTTTGTATACCTTCTTTCATTCTTAATACTTTTTCATGTAACTATAGTAATATCTGGTGGCATCATAGCATCATCCAGTGTACTCTGCCTAACTATGATATTTTTACTATCATTTACCTTAGAGTTTGTCTTTGCAACTATTATTTCCTTAGGTAATTGTTGCTGTTTTATTGTATTACGTTCCTTTTCACACTGCAGCAAATTTTGCAAGCAGAAAGACATTACAAGGCTTGTATAATATCCATTAATTTTAGTAACAACAATGAGCAGGAACATACTTTAAAGCAATAACACTGAGGAAGGATAGGGCCATCGTTGTGTACATGTCTGGTTTGCCTGGTGTCTCATTTTTGCAAGAATAAGGCTAAACATTGAAATATTGTGCGTTTCTTGTGTTTGTTCCTTTTTGTGTTCATCGTTCCCAGCCACCTTCATCTGTAATAAGTGTTAGGTCATATTTCCCTATCCTCTTTAGTTTCATTCCACTAATTATAGTGTTATTAATGATGCAGAGATAGTGACTTCTCATGCTGATTTGTCTAGCCTAGCTTCTTGTGTTAAAACTTTTGTTATTTTGAGGAACTAATCTAACTATGCGACAAATGGCTCATCTTTCAAGTTTATCACCTTATCACCTATGAAGTAGTAGTAACACTGCTACAAAAAAACTTGGAAGAATTTTTAAATTTTTTATTAAATACTGTTACTAGTATTGAATGGATGGTGCTGATAGTTTGTTTTAATGTGTATTATTCATGTACAGAGGCAGGGCCGTAGCTACTATGGAGCTAGGCGGTGCAGTGCACCGGGGTCCCTACACTCAGGGCCCCCCAAGAATACCTCAGTGGGCCCCCAAGTGCATTTCAGAGTGCCCATGTGCCTTTGGTAAACTGGCGACCTTTTCTTTTTAGCTCTAGCGTCGTCTAAGGGGGCCCCTTAGACACAGGGAGTCCCTCACTAAGGGCCCTGCCTTCTCAGGGGGCCCCAAAAAAAGGCTCAGGTGGCCCCCAAGCATAGCTCAGGGCCCAAAATAATTTTTTGCACCAGGGCCCTTGTTGACCTAGCTACGCCACTATACAGAGGCGAGACATGTGAAAGAGGATTGGAAGTTCTTGAATAAGCTTTTTACACTGAAACATTTTAAAATGGTTTTCACTGCTTTCTTGCCTTTATCTGTCACAAGTGGTGTTTACATTCTACATCATTTTTTATTTTAATAATCTAAATTAGTTTGATAATTGTAATAGTTAATATATGTATTAATTTATCTATTTTTGTTACATTTAACTGGTGTCTCTATAGAAAATGGGATACAAATCATAATCAGAGCTAATCAAATTGTAAAGTTTGCATATTATAGGCATGGAGACTGTGTATCCATTAGCTCAAAGGACCCAGACCAATTATGGCGTGACATTACAAGTCGTCAGATTTCAGAGTTTTAATACTGAATTAACTGAATGCATGCAAGCTCTGGATCCTATATTCTTGTTGGTTTTTGTCCATTAATTGTATTTTATGTTGCTTTGAGGGAAACTCTCTCTTTTTTAAAAAATAATTTCACTGAGACACTGATACATTTCTTTACACAATATGAAATTAATGTTGTAATAAAAGGCTATTTTACTGATGAATAAAACTAGAAGTCACAAATTACTATACTAGTAATTGAATGGACAGGTTTTTCACTGATTCATTCAGTGCTTTTAATTGACCTAATTGATGGTCCTCTAGTTCTAATCTTTGCAATATGGTTCCAGAAAATTAGGAAAATAGACACTTTTAAAAATTTGTATTCAAATATTATCAAAGGAAATTGTGTACTGGAGAGAGGACTACATCATGATTAAATAAATTAACTTTAAAAGAAGTAGGTAATGGAAACTGTGATACTTATAGATATGGTTTTAAATGTGATCTTATTTTTCAGACTTGCTTAAAATAATTTTTTAAACAAAAAACTGGGTTTTATAATTGTGAAGACTCTAGACAGGTTTGTAGTAATCCTCAAACTCCTCTTGCCTTGGGCTAATCCTTATCACAATACCCCCATTACAGCCTACATCATCACTTGTCTGTTTAACATATCCTAATCTTTGTAACAATATTATTTAAAGTAGGCAGACGTTCTATTACTATTACTCCGTGATTCACTAAAAGTGTGTGGAGGAGGGTGCATTGCACCTATCTGAAAGGGTAATAGTTCAGAAGGGATATACGGGATATGGCAGGAGGCAACCATGGGCTATTGTGAGGAACCATCCCAGCATTCGTGTGGAGTAATCTGGAAAAACATGGAAAACCGAGATCAGGATGGCTGGAGAGCTTTATCAAAAGCTACTCCTGTCAGATTTTAAGTTTACTCACCCAGTAAATCCTTTCTATTCCATCCCCTAATTGCTCGTGGAAAAAATGAATACAGAAAAGAATCGCATGTGAATTGCATATAAGTCACTAGTGTGTCCTCACTTAGAATATTGTTGTTCTGTATAGGGTCCCCATCAGAAGGTGTTAATGGAGGGATTAGAGAAGGTACAAAGAAAAGCTGCCCGATTCATGACAGGTATATATAGTTGGAGGGAAAGCGTAAGTGCGATGTTGAAGGTGTTAGGTTGGGAAGATTTGGAACACCGAAGGCATTGCTCTACAATACAATACATTCATTTTCCATTGATCCCAATATAAGAGACTGGTTCTGTGGGATGTGGAAAGTTGTCAATTTACAGATAAACAGTTGCATAACAAAATAATAAATACACCACTAGATGTACAGTCATAGCATACATGGTACATTAAACAATTCTGTTACAAAATAATACATACACCAGAATACAGTCATAGCATACATGGTACATTAAAAAAAATTCCATAACAAAATAATACAGACACCACAAGATATACAGTCATAGCATACATGGTACCTTAAACAATTGCGTAACATACTAAATACATACACCAGGAGATGTTCAGTCATAGCATACATGGGAAATTAAGTATGTAAACTACATTTACACAAGATACTGGCAGTTATTTTTTAGATACCTTAGAAATAAATTCTTCGACAGAGTAGAAGGAGTTGTCAATTAAAAATTCTTTCAATTTTTTCCTGAATTTATTCTTATCATCTACTAGACATTTAATATGTGCTGGGAGCATATTGAAGATATGTATCCCTGAATATCGGACCCCTTTTTGAACAAATGACAATGACTTGTAAGTCTTGTGAAGATCATTTTTACTTCTAGTGCCATAATTGTGTATTTTACTATTTGTTTCAAACAAAGTATAATTTGTGACTACAAAGGACATTAATGTGTAATATACTCAGATGCTAATGTTAAAATCCCTAACTTCTTGAACAGCTCTCTAGATGAAGTTCTATTGCTAACCCCACACATAATTCTTATTACACGCTTTTGGGCTCTGAACACTTTGTCTCTATGGGTAGAATTGCCCCAGAATATTATTCCATATGACAATAAGGAGTGGTAATAAGCAAAATAAACTAGCTGCCTCATACGGAGATCACCTAAAGCTGAAATTGTACGAATTGCAAATGTGGCTGCTCCCAATCGCTTTAGTAAGTCAGAAACATGTACTTTCCAATTTAAATTATGATCAATATACAAACCTAGAAATTTCACACTCTACCTCTTGAATGGCCTGGCCTGCAAATTTTATGTCTATGTCAGGTGTTAATCTGTGTGGTGTATTGAATTGCATATACTGAGTTTTATCAAAGTTTAAAGACAAGCCATTAGCTGTAAACCATTTATTAATCAGTTCAAAGACATAATTTGAAATATATTCTATAGATAAATCTGGAGTGTTTTTAATTCCTATGTTTGTGTCATCTGCAAATTCGACAAATTTTGAGTTTTCAGATGAAACACAGGGTAGATCATTTATATATATTAAAAACAATAGTGGCCCCAATATAGAACCCTGAGGTACTCCACACCTGATTAATTTCCACTCAGAAAACAGTGGACCACTTAAGGCAGCCTTAAAATTCTCCATTGATACTTTCTGTTTTCTATTTAGAAGGTAAGAACTAAGCCATTTATTAACAATGCCATCTATACCATAATACTTAAGTTCCTGTATCAGAATTTTATGATCTACACAGTCAAATGCTTTAGATAAGTCACAAAAAATTCCCACAGGAATTAATTTATCATTTATTCCTTCTAAAATATTGTCAGTGAATGCAAATATAGCTTGTTCTGTTGAATGACCCTTTTGAAAACCAAATTGTGATTTAGTTAGAATATTATTATTTTTTAGATGTTCATAAACTCTATTGTACATTGCTTTCTCAAAAACTTTGGAGAAGGCTGTTAGTAATGAAATTGGTCAGTAATTCGATACGGCTGCCTTATCTCCCTTTTTATAGAGTGGTTTAACTACAGCATACTTAAGCCTTTCTGGAAAAGTACCCTCAAGTAAAGATATATTGAATAGATAACTTAGTATATTACTTAATTCTTGGAGCACAATTTAATTAATCTGCTGGAAATCCCATCATAACCACTTGAGTATTTGCTCTTAAGGGATTTGATAATTTTTCTTATTTCTTCTGGAGTAGCTAATTTTATAGACATAGAGTTAAATTTTTCTTGGAAGCCTTTTTTGACAAAATCCATACTCTAGACAGAAGCTAATTGAAAAATTCATGACTGATATATTTCGGAATGACAGCAAGAAAATATTGCTACCAGCAAAATTCGTATCTCTGAATGACCATGAAAATAAGATAAGAGAAATCAGAGCCAGTACAGATTCTTTTCTGTATGATAATGAAAGTAACATGTTACTGTGTTGCAATCTATCAGTGGTATTGTTCAAATGTCTTTATCCCATTAATAATTGGACTCAAGATTATTACATATGTTATTCCACTTTGCAAATGTAGCTGCAAGCTCTCGACCGTGATCTGTTTCAGTTTATGAGGTAACGGGTAACCAATTACATTAGTTCTGTAATCGGGTTCTGAAAATTATTCAACTGACATGGCCAACATCCCACACGTGAGAAAATAAACAGTATATCTGCTTAATTATATTGCCCTTGAAGGGATTTATGCTTTTTGAATAATTAAAAACTTCTCTATTTAAAGTTACAATGCAGTTTATTGAATGTTCTAAAGACTTCAGACTGGTACCAGACACATATGATACTTTTAATACTACATTGAACTCCAATCCGAAGTTGGGCTGAAGATTGATATTTAGAAACAGTGCATCACGTGCTCAAGTTTGTTACAACATGCATTTACATCTACTGTCTATTAATTTTGAGGACTTCATGGTTCCAACCAATGACTCGCACAGTAACTAATCAGATACAAACAAGATTAAAGGGCCACATGACAGTTACTACTGCCACAGTTACTACACACTTCCAACCCCAACAACCCCCATACAAAAACTAAGTCAAACATGGATGCTTCTCCTTCTGGTTCACTTCAGCCAATTGCAAATGTCCTTCAGCCTTATGTGACTTTTTCTCACCTATCATGCACTTCCGCTCAAATTAATATGGCAATGTTTCTTTCTTACACCACTCTCTCCATTCCTTATCATATTTCTTATACCATACTGGTTTCAATTGTCTATTTTTTTTAAAGCTCTAGTTGCGATTCCCCCATGAAATTTTACTGGATCTGTAGTTCAGTGTGGAAAACAAAATAATTGAACATCCTGCAGTAGCTCATATAGTCAAACAGAACTCTTAGATATTATCGTTTCACTGGGATTTGAAATTGGGACCATAAACTTTAAGAGCTAGTGCCTTAACCACCGAGTGGGTAGACTACAACCCTGTTGGAAAGAGTGAGTCTTTAACCGACTTTTGTATCTTGTGATTCTTTAGTTTTACTATAGCAACCAGAGTCTTTTATTTTTCTGTATTATGTTTTAAAATTCTTTAAAATTTTAATATCTTGTATTATATAACATTATCAAAAGCTCTTTCAAGTCCAAAAAATCCTTGCTATTCTTGATCCACACTTGCTCTATAATCTGAAATTCTCTCATACCCTAGTTATTGTAAACCCAAAGTGGTCTTAACCTATTATCTCTTTCATTCCTCGTCTTGTAAATATTATAGGCAGTAATTTTGAAGCAATTTGTTACTTATTTCTATCATAATTTTTACAACATGGTTTATATAAATTTATTTCCTTTTTTCTCCATGTAGATATCAAGCCTGCTAATGTTTTCATGACTGCTCAAGGGGTAGTGAAACTTGGAGACTTAGGCCTTGGCAGATTTTTTAGCTCTAAAACAGTAGCTGCACATTCACTGGTTGGAACTCCATATTATATGAGCCCTGAAAGGATTAATGAACATGGCTATAACTTCAAAAGTGACATTTGGTCAATAGGATGTCTTCTGTATGAGGTAAAACACTTAGTATACAATGTTATCATACAATATATTTCATGTGATAAAATTTTAATTTTTTTCTTTTTAGATGGCAGCCTTGCAATCACCATTCTATGGAGAAAAAATGAATTTATATACATTATGTAAGAAAATAGAAATTTGTGATTATCCTCCTCTTCCTTCTGATATTTATTCAAAGGAGGTAAGTTGCTGTTAGATGAAAATGTTTTGTTCAGTTCTTGAATTACTATTCAAATATAGCCATAGAGATGCATAAGGATAATATTTAGTATCATTGTTGTGCTGTCACAATCTGTAAGCATTCAATATATCACCCAAAAGCATCAGAGCAATAATTAATAAGCAGTTATAAATATCAGAACTCCGCAATGCCATGAAAGAAAAACTTGTTCAAAATTTTGACAAATGTGATCAAAGTGTCATATTTCAATATGTTTTTTTTTTTTAACTGAACAGTGATGAGTGAATGTTAATAAACCAATCAAATTAGGAGAAGTTTAATTTAATTGAAATGGAGTTCACGCTCCGGTGGCAATTTCACCCTTTCCTATACCCACCTCATTTTGCGCTCTAGAAATACCAACTTTAAATTGTTCCAACATTTTTGATAAATTATTCAACAATTCTCTTGGTAACTTATTCAAATCCTTGACTGCCTCCCCCCCCCCCCAGCCTATGAAAGAAAATTTTTCACACCCTCATGCCTGAAATCGAGTGCCAGCTTTTATCATATCTGTCACTGATTGTATTCTGTGGTAATTTTAGGAGACAAATCTAGCAGCCCTTCTTTGTACCCCCTCCAACTCCTGTATTTGACTCTCAAAATGTGCATCCCATACTACACAACCATATTCAAGCAATGGTCTGACCAAAGTTTTGTAACCCAATTCCTTTCTCTCATGCATCTCCCTGTCACTCTCTCCAACAAGGGCGGGATTTTGAAACAATTTCCTACTTCCTTCCCAATGTGTTCTGCCCAGTTAAGCTTATCAAATGTTATGCCAAGATATTTAAATTTCAGGTCTTCAAAAAGCAATTATTTCCTCACTTTGTATTAATAATCAAACTTTAGTTTCTTATCTGTGTATCTAATAAGATGACTATTTTTTTGCATGTATCTTTATCCCAAGTTTACAAACCCAGCTAGAAATCAAGTTCAGATAATCGTGCAGCTGTTCAGTGCTCTGCAATTTTATATAGCATTATGTCATATTCAAACAGTCTAACTTCTATAGTAAACCATGTTATGAGCACCTTTAATTTTTGGGTGTACTAATCTTTTCAGAATAGTTGCATCATTAAAGTTGTTTATTTAATGATTGTTGTTTTCTAAAAAGAATGTGAAGAATTTTTTTTCAAAAGTTTTTATTTTTAGGATAACTGAGAATAATGGTACAAGTATACTTTGTATCATGTTAGGTAAATTAACAGAAGCAGAATGAGGGGGGTTAGAGGTGGAGTGAGGCTAAGTGTATGCAGTTCTCTGCTGAGGAGAGAGTTCAAAGTTATTTATGTTGTTTTGTGTTGTGATTTGCTGCTGCTACCTCTCTGAAGAGTGTTCTGCATATTTCAAATTTACACGAAATAAAGTGACAATTTATGGTCATAGTCCTCTCTTCTCTTACTCATGCTCCTCTTAAATTATTTACCAAATACCCATCTTGGCTTCAGTGCAGTGTAAGTCTTGTGTACATCCTGCATTCTTTGCCTAGTTTTCATATTATAGTGTTTCATCATATTATATTGATTCTGGGCACAGGTCTTTGTTCAAACTGATTCACTGCATTGAGTAGTTTGGTTGCCCTCTGCACCCGACTCCAAATCCTGTATTCTGAACTGATGTTGTGGGTTTCAAACTACCCCACCATGCTCAAGCAAGTGTTTGAACACTATTTTTTTTGTTTATGGATTCTTCACTTCTCAGTACATCTCCATTCCAATAGACATGTGACATTGAAATCACTTCCTTTTTTTACTTATGGCTTTATGCCTTATCGATGTCAAGGTCATAATAGGTGGGATGGGATTGGGGACAAGAATGGGAAGGAATTTGGCCATGGCATTTTGAAGGAAGCATCCTGGCATTTGCCTGGAGTGATTTGGGGAAACCATGAAAAACCGAAATCTAATCTGTATGCCCAGACAGGGATTCGAACCAGTGTCCTCCTGAAAGCAAGCCCAGAATGTTAACCCTTCACCCACCATGATCGGTCAGCTTCCTGATATCTTCCACATGTCATAGTCAGCTTAATTTGGTTTTCCGAAAGATTTACACTTTATGCCTTCAACGTGTCTTCAGTGTCATGCATATAAAACTCTTTATCTGTGTATCTAATAGGATAGCAGTTATCTGTGTTTGTTGTTAACAATTCCTTCTCACTATGATAGCTCAATTTAGGCTAAATCATTCCAAGTAAAATTACATATGGGATCACATATGACAAATTATGAGATCCTGGGAAAATATTACCTATTATAATACAAATAGGTATGCTTCATTTGTCTTGTCCAAGCAGTATAACTCTAGGAACTGGGACAGGGAGGGAGGCTGAATGTAGGCATGTTTATTCCATTGCTTAAGTCTAATGAAGAAAATTGTAAAATGGTGACTGCTCTTCCATCTTTATGATCTGCTTTCAGATAGTAGTCTTGTATTTTTAAAACTAAATATTTTATTTCTGTGCAACCAGTCTATGAAAAATAATATGCAGTTTTTTGCTCAGTAGTTGCCTTCTAACTGTAGAGTTTTCTAGTTCCATAAAACCTTTCACCTATTAGGCATTATTTTTTTATCAGACTTGTTTGGGAAATATCAAAGCTAGAACAGTGCTGTCTCAAAATAATTATAATGTGTAACAGATTACGGCTTCTGGCTATCTCCAGTATGCTAAATGTACTCTGTTGTTACATTGTTTATTACTGTATGGGTAAGCTATCTCAGAATTACTGATCAGAGGTATGATTGTCAGTTCCTTTTATCCTTACCTATCCTAACCTAACCTAATTCTACTTGGTAGGTGACCTACAGTTTAACATTGAATCCGAACCAAGGAATTGAAGCCATAAATAATCCAAATTATAGGTCCAGTGATAAGATTCTGTCCCTTCTAAACACTAGGTTGCCTGTTACTGAGAAATGTCTAAAGCAACTAAGCCTCCTCCCAGGTTGTTAGGTCACAGAAAGAATTTGGCTTAATGATGCAGATGTTACAGAATTATCATTATACTTACACAGGTATTTACCAATATAATTATGTAAGCACTTCAGTTGAAACAAAAGCTGTGATTCTGATGTGTTGAATTATAGAAACGTAATTGACTGTGATGTGTACATTTCAGCATATTAAAGATTTGTATAGTTTTCACAGCAAATGAGGTTTTGTATTTACTGCTCTAAACGCTAAATATGCATTTGGTTTCTCCCTAATGGATTCTTGTTAATTGATTCCTGTTCCTGCATAACAGCTACCATCACACAAGAAATAGCAACAAAATAACTGATTTGTTATTCAGGTGACAAACAGTTTGATTCTCACCAATGAATCAATGCTACCAGTCTTGAACTATTATAAATGTGACTTTCAACTATTAGTACAGCATACATTTTTATTTTGGTATGATGAAAATAAAGTTCTACTCGCTAAATTTGTGATTTCCTTTCCAAGTTAAGTTACTTTTTCCATTGTGTTCCTTTCTTTCCTTAAAACTGTTTTGAATAAGTAATGAGTTTGTTTTTATTCTGTATAAACCTGTTTGCAGTTAAGAAATTTGGTGGACATGTGTGTGAGTGCAGATCCTGAAACTAGGCCAGATATACATAAGGTGTATGAAATAGCTAAAGCTATGCAGAAGCGTACACAGCTTACTGGAAGTGCAGTTTCTGTCTCCCGTGAACACCAAGCTTCCCTGCAACAGATGGAGGCAAGATCTCAATCATCGTCCAGCAGGCAAGAACAATGGAAATAAATCACTGCAATTCAAATAATTTTTTTATTCTATGTTCAGCTATTGTGTGTAATTATGTATTTTAAAGTGGGACATATTGAGTTGAGGTATGGAGAATAATATCTGTGATAAAACATTTAAAACAATACTTTTGAGTGTAGCATAATGATCTTGAGTGTAGGCATGGAAGATTAAAGGCTTTAAGTTTTGTTTCCTATATTGATTTTAGTGATAAATTCTTATCTTTATATTTTACACTTTGACGTTAAAGGTTAATAGCAATGTTTGTGAGAATTATGGGTCATGTTGCTTGTTTGTCATATTTCATTATTGTCAAGAATGTGTTAGATTTTACTGTTCATTACACAAGTAAGCATGTATAGCTGTGTTTCATTGCCATTTTCAGTCATTTGAATTGATTGTAAGAGTTTTTAAAATGTAATTACTTTATCTTTTCAATGTTCAGTATCATCCTTTTCATAAGTAATTAGCTTATTACTTTTCAATAATAATCAATTATAAAGAAATATTAATTTTAATTACTGTAGGAGAATTAATAATTCTTCCATCTTCATTGTGTTATTAAAATTCCCATATCTTACGAATTCTCAAAGTATCTGTATCCTTTTCCTGTCATTTTGGAACATGGAACAAAAATTCATGCCATAATATATTTAAGCTTGTTTTATGAGTTACATCAGGGTTATAAATCACTGAAGGGATGCATGTGCTGTTAATTTTACTATCAATATGTTGTTGCAATTACATAATTTTGTAAGCCAGCAGAAGCCACCAAGCATTTCAAACATTTGTAATGTAAGTATTAATACACACAGTTGGTGAGTCTTGGATGGAGTCTGGACAGCTGGAAGAGTGGATTTTTGGGTCAATTTTTTTTTTTTTTTTTTTTTTTTTTCACATGCAGTGGATATAAATGCTCGTGATGTTTTAATCTAGAGTGAGAAAATGAAGTTTTGAAAATACAAACAAAAATTGCTAAAATAAATTCAAAATATATACAGTTAGCAGCATATTGGTTAAAAATTGATGGATGGGTATTTGGTTAAATTTCAAGCCTGGAATTTGAGAGAAAATTGTTTTGATTCCTTGACCATGCATCGAATTTGGATTTTGTCATTGAGGAACAAATTAACTGTAATCTTAAATAAAAATTGAAGCTGAATAGCAAATCAAAACTAGCTCAGTTTGGTGCTCTGGAGAGAAACGGGGGAAGGGCTGGTAAATATGTTAAAAAAAAAATGGGTCTGAGAGCCCAGAAATGTTTAGAACTCTATGAAAATCTGGCCTATCTACAAAATTATTCAAGTATTGCTGTTTGCAGATAATATTAACAGTATTATTGCCAGAATATATTCCGTATTATCGAAGTTATGAACATTGAATAGACAAGTGGATAAACTTCGTGTTTTAATTATCTTTACTGACATTTCCTGTGTAAAATATTGTAATTTGAAATACAAGTAAGAAAGATTGTGACAATTTTTATAATAGGTTGTTACATAGCACATTGTGTTTTATAATGTAGTGCTTTATTTCATTTTGTCACTTCACAGATGGATGCAGGATGGCCAGGATGAACACACACACACACACACACACACACACACACACACACACAAAACACTAACAGCAGTTTCATTGTCTTTATCAACCAATTTATTTCTTTTGGAAACTGTTACAAGCCTTTCTTTCCTAACATGCATATCTCTGGGGCCATTTCTTCTTGATGGGTAGTTGCTGTTATTGGGTTAGTCCCCAAGTCATCAAAACCACAAGTATTGATAAAATTTATTTCATTCACAATTCCTTTTGTACAAAAGTCACATTCACTCAAGATAATTACTTAAAAAAATTCTATAGAATTTTTCTAGTAGTTAATTGTAACACATCTCGATAAGATGTATACCTATCACTCATAGTAGAGGAATGACTTATTTTCAAGCTGAAGATATGTAACTGAAAATTCAATATTAATGTAGGTAAGAAACATTTTTGTTATAGGTGTATTTAACCAATGAAAATTTTCTCTTACTGTGAAATAGCAAGGGACTGTCAAGAAAAATGTAAACATCGAACTTGTGACTAAATTGAGCATATGAAGAGAGAGAAACAATTAAGCTAATAACCACAAATAAAGCAGAAAGCTAGTGTTACCTTTTTAAAAACTGAAAGTAATTGTCAATTTTGTATATATAGGCACCAAGCGTGGTGATTGAGTGGTTAGCACACTGGCTAATCATTTGGGGGGACAGTGGTTTGAATCCTGGTCTGGGCATCCAAATTTGGGTTTTGCATGGTTTCCCCAAATCATTCCAGGTAAATTACAGTATGCTTCCATCAAAAGGCCATGGCCAAATTCCTTCCTGTTCCTTGTTCCCAATCCTATCCCACCTCTAATGACCTCAATGTTGACTTGGCATAACACCATAGGTATAATATATATATAGGATTTTTTCTTAATGCTGCTCATAATGTTATCTAAAGGAAGGAGGAAAGTAATTGACGTATTTTGTGGCTATATATATATATATATATATATATATATATATATATATTTTTCTGGTATTATAGCTGTGAGACTTCACTTGCATACATAATTGGAATGATTTTCCTTCAAGAATAACAGACAAACATGGAGTGCCAAGTCATAAATGCTGAATTGACTATGAATAGGAAGCCACATCACAGCTTTACTTTTTAATTTTGTCCCCTAGCTAATGATATGCGACCTCTTTACTGAGTGCTATAGAACATGGCTGCATGCTTGAGGAAACTACACACTTATATGCCAATACAGGATTAGTTTTCTTAGCAGGTAAATTTTCTTGTAGGTTATTTACTATGATCTGAATATATTTATCAAGTCAGTTGTGAATAATTGTAAAAACCAAGTGAATTTTTATACATCCTTATCTGAATTTCATTTGAATATGGAAAGAAATGTGAATTTTGTTAGAGAAAGTTTTTTTTTTTTTTTTAAATATTGACATTTAAGAAATGTCTCCTCCAGTTTTTCTACTGAAACAGATAGTCGCATCATCTATAAAAAGACTATAATGGAAGGGCAACATTCAAAGCCACAGCTAAAGCTAAATTTATGGTTTATGGTACAGTGGAAGTTTCAGGTAATGCAGAAGTAAAATGTTGCCAACTTCATCTGGTGAATTCAATTTCTGTGCTTGTTTTGGAATTAAGAATGCCATCGATCATGCACAACATTCCAGGAGTTGTGAAGGATTGGTGGAGTAATAAGAGGAAAAAATCCTTTGTTGTTGAGTGGTATATTAGTATTTCTCTAAACTATGTTTAAATATTCTTAAGTGCAAAATATTTAATATACAAATTGAGCTCCTTAATTCAGCCAGAGTATATGATTTGTCACATTACTTAAATTGCAATGAATGTAATTTAGATGTACTGTAATAACTTTCTTCTTTTCCATTCAAAATGCAGAAGGCCCAGGCTTGCCATTCTATCATGACCCATTGTCATTATCTGATGCTTATTGATGATGGTCAACATTGAAAACTTTGATCTATACACTGTTATGCTATATGCCACAGATGCAAAAAATCTCGTGCAAGCTTGTATACAACTTCCATTAAGTTTTGTTTTATCTTCCCAATGAGTCAAACATGTTTTGACTACGTTTGATCAAGATTTCAGACAAGGAAGTTAAGTTTTAAGCTGTGAATTGGATATAAATAATATCAAGATTTTACATTTCTATTTTATTTCCTCACATACGGTAAAACTAAATTTTGAAACAGTACCATTTTATCTACATCCAGCTTATCGAGACTTGCTGAAGAATTTTGTAGATATTCACTATCACAAAATCATCTTTGTAATTTAGCAAGACTTGAGTTGTTAACTAAAGCTGTAAGGCATGTTCAGTTATAATAACAGAATAGTTTAATTTTTAGTTTAGAGGCTGCTGCTGAGGGAATAAAAATAAGATACCAAAGAGATTCTGAATAAAGATACATAATGGCAAAAATTTTAAGTATACAACAAATTGCTGAAGCTGATGAAACAATAAAATTTTGGGGTTGCAAGTAGGTGAGTGAAGAGTAACCATGAAAGCTAGTTATAACACTGTTATTAATTAATTATAGCAGCATAATGAACAAAGTATAAAGTTTTAGGATTGCTAGACTATGAGGGTTTCTCCAGTGGTAGCAGTGTACCACAGAGATGTAAGAGCAATTGGGGTGATATTCATATTTATTAGGAATGACTATTATAGTTAATTAATGTTCATATATCAGACAGCCATGAATTACTTGTGGTAGATCTACTGGGCAATTGAAAGATGTTGGTGGGTTTGGCTGCTTACTACAATTGGGAAATGAATGACGGAGGTGTCTCCTGAGGAGAAACTAAATTCATATTCAGATGTAAGAGTTAACCCTGCAGTAGTCGCGCTCTGAAAAGTCCCATTAGAAATGGCTTGAGTGGACTAGATATGTAATCCACGTGACCAGTGCAGGGTTAAATGGTCATTGTTGGTGTGAATTTAAATTTATCAACTGTCGACTAGAAATAAAGTAAGATTTATAACACATGGGAACATAGATTTGTAGATACCTTAATAATGGAAGGAGTTTCTAAACAAATGGTAGAGCAAAGATAATGGGATCAAACATGATGCATAGATTTCTAAAATATGCCTTGTGGGGTAACTTGAAGAATAAGTGATAATGAAATAGATCTGATGGATATTATGTGGCTTACTTAAACAGCAGCAAAATATGACATGGTAATGAATTATGTAAATTTCTGTTTGTTTCCAATTGCAAAGTACAGTAAAATAAATTTAGTTTGTTATTCTATAAATGAAACAATTGGCTCTTCATTTCAATCTAAAACATGTGCAACGGTTTAATACTAATAACAATAACCGTTTATTTGATTTCAAAATGTAATTGTTAAATTTTTCAAGGAACAGGAGAAGATGAGATTTTGTTGTGCTCTCGTGCTTGTGTGTTCCGCGTGCCATTACCGTGGAAGACTCTGCAGTTCTAAAATCATTCTCTTTAGCCACTTAAGGACTAGTAGATAATAAATTGAAAGACTTTGCACAATAGCAAATGAGTGAATGTCTTGAATGAAAAAGAGTGACATTTATTTTATTAAACCCAGATAGAAATTCTTTTTGTTCGCTCTTCAGGTTTAATAACACACTTGACCTTGATGTTATTAGAGGTGGAAGAGGATTGGAGATTTGGAGTGGGGAGGAATTCAGCCATTGCTTTTTAATTTAACCATTGTTTTATATGCCTGGAGTGATTATCGGATTATGAGATTTTAGGGTATGGAATCAAATTCGTATCAGTATTATCTCACCATAATACTGATACGAATTTGATTCATTGGAATTATCAACTCCTCTCATTCATTTTATGGAGGATGAAGAATCACTACTGATGTTCCAAACTTAGGTGAATTCAAGTATCTTTCTTCCTTGCATTTTTCTGATTTCTTGGGATTTGCTTTTGTTTAGGAGATGAGACTTGAATTTCACCTACCATTTCTGTCTGAAGCCTTTCACCATTAACTATCTGTTAGTAATACGAGGGGTGGGGCATAAGTTTCATGATATGTTTGTGAACTATGTAAGTTTTTTCTATGTTAATTTTTAGGTGAAATACATATTCTTTCAAGTGAAACATGGAAAACATTTCCTGAATTCTTCTAAACAAAAACTAAGAACTACCCCCAAACCACCCAAAATTGACCCAAATAGCGTTCTGCTTCTTTTTCTGTTCCCTTTCTATTCCGATTGTTGGCAACTGCCTTGATGTCTTGTATCTGTTTGTTGGCGCTCATGATAGCTCAATAGTTGTCTTGGAAGTCCAGGTTCACAGATTCGTTTAACCAGGAAGTTGTTTTCATACTGGATTTTTCTTCCTCTGCAGACTTTAGGAGTTGGTAACAGCTATTATTGCTCATGGCGTGACCAAAGTATTGTAGCTTCTGTGTTTTCGTGGTGGTCAATATTTCCATATCCTTTTTCATTCTTCGGAGCACTTCAGCATTTGTTACGCGGTATTTCCATGATATCCCCAACATGTTTCAATAGAGCCATATTTCAATAGCCACTCATTCTATACTGACTGTTTCTGTTAACGTCCACATTTCAATGCAATACAGGAGGACAGCTCACTCACAGCACCTCAGAAGTCTCATCTTCATGGTTACTGATTAGTTATGACTTTTAAAAATGATTGTTCATTTTCTTGAAGATAGCAATTTGTAATTTTACGTCATCAGATGGGTCCCATTGGCTATTTACTGTAGTGCCCAGGATGAGTGGGCAAAGGCATAGGTTCCCCAGTTGTAATGGTCAATGTGCCACATCTTCATGTTAGCCTTGATATCATCTTTAAATCACTTCCTCTGACCAGCAACACAGCATCTACCTATTGTTAGCTTTGAGTGGAACTGTTGTTCATTAATGTGATTATTGGATGTTCGGACCATATGGCTGGTCCATGCAGCTGTCTTTTTTACAATAATGGATTCTATGCTAGAGGACTGGCCTTGTTCGAAGATACTGATATTGGTGTTGCTACCCTGCCATGTTATTTGAAGGATTCTGTTCAAGCAACTTTGGTGTTGTTCCAGCATCTTAAGGTAGGGATCCATCAAGCGCGAAAAATGTTAACAAACGTTTGTGATGTTTGCAAACTCAGAGTTTGCCTTGTGGAGATGTGAAAGGCATAGATTTGCAGGTGTTTACATTTGTTCTGACCAGTGTTGGTACATCAAAGGAATTCGTTATTCATGTGTGGACAGTGCGCATTCAGTGGACATTGGTTCAACAACAGGAGTGTGTGTTCTGAACAGTTTCAATTTTAAGTAAATTTTAAAATCTAGAAATAGTATAACTATGGACTGGGATAGTGAAAATCATTTTCTGTCAATTGAATCATATAAATTAAAGCTGGTAGTCACAAATGTTACCACAGCAAAATTAAAAAAATAACATGATGCCTGAAGTGAAATCGCAACAGTTGTGGAAACCACTGTTGATGTTAAGGGGAGAATAAATTCTTTGTCCCCATAGTTTAGAAAAGAAAAAGTTAAACAACAGAGATGGTGACTGGAAAATGTATGTAATTTTATAAATTATTTTGTTTTATATTTTCTATTATCGTAGGAATCTCCTGTATCCAAAAAGAAAAGTGTTGTTGCCGATCTTGCATCCATGGAAATACAGTCTCTGTAATTTGTATCTTGTTTACATATTCTTGGACCAATCAGCAAAGTTACGAATTCAAACTCTTCTCGTGACATGTAACAAACTCCTATCATCTGTTTTTAAGTCACACAGAAGTCGCTTGGAATTTCTTGTTTTAAAAAAATGCGATATGCAAAATTTAGGTTTCCTCTTTCTTCATTTAGTAATGTCCTCTTCTTCACTTAAAACAGACATAATTACGCAAGATGCAGCGCTTCTGGTCATTTGGACACTGCAGGTAGCAGTTGGAGCGACGACAAATGTTCGCACACAAACATACAAACAATTGCAAACTATGCACGCTTGGTAGATTCGAGGCTTTAGATGCCTGGAACATGTCCAGATTTCGGATGCGTGAAGTAATATGGGAGTAGCAACAGAATTACACTGACGGATCTTAGTCGCGAGGCTGACGTCACGGGAAGGCGCTGTGTGGTCACCATCACTGCGCGCTGGCCGTGAGAGTGGCCGTTGGCAGAGATCATCGTCCTCGCCGCCGGCCGGCGCAGCGTCTTGTTACGGGACCGGTCTGCGTGGGTGCTGGTTCCCTGGGCGCCCCTCTACCGCCATGTGATAGCGCGGACTGCCTCGTCCCTAGCCGGCTCAGTGTCTGCGCAGCCATGGCCGAGTGTGGGACAGCGAGGTTGCTGGCGGTGAGTCATTCGGAACTGCAAAACTCCATAATCGACACTTCGGAGTTCTCTCAAACGAAATATATGCCCTTTAGCTGTAACGCCGCTGTCTATCTCAGAGTTCTATCTCGTAAACGGAATAAGTTTCAGACCTCAAATTGTGCACGTTTTGGTTGTTATTGACCCATAACCGAACGATTTCGATTCAAGCGAAGGAGGTCAATTATTTTTTTTCCTACCCACAAGGAATACATGTATAGCTCATCAAGTAAAGGAGTAAGATATTGTTTTCAATTTGTTTCCCACTGGAAAAAAGGTATGAGAGGATGTAAAATTATCAGTTTTAAACAATTATCATCAAATTTATCTCAAAAACACTAATAAATGGAAACTTGAGTTTTCCCCCAATATTATCATAGCATATCCTGTATTTGAACGACAATTACTAAAAATATTTACATCCAATAATAATATAATTCACAAGTTGGTAGCAAAACAAAAACAAGTTTTTATTTTAACGTTACTTTGCGATATATTAATATTTTTTCGTATAAAGTGTTTTCAATTTAATACTTAATTTCAGTATAACGTATGTATAGTGAAGAGCTAAAAAGTTACACTAGTGACAAGAGCGGCAGCGTTAGGCAGCTTTTGAGAACCGTGAACTCCACTACCTAATTTGATTTTTGTGTCAAGCAGCTGCCGTCTGATTTATTAGTTACAAGGCATCTTTTAACAACATTACAGTACGGAACACTTATTCTGCAAGGATCGATTCGCCTTAATACCCGCAGTTTTCTTTCTTCGTGTCAGATTATTAGAACACTGTTGCTGGAACTCTTAAAAACTATGTTTACAGGAACTTGGCGCTTAAGTATGCATTTTTAATTTTTTTCTCTATAATCCTTTTTGGCTGTTAGGCTACACAGCTATAAGAAATTTTTCACTTGATCAATTATCATTCTTTTTAGAGTATTCTCTGCATTTCAGTTTATACAATCTCTGTACAGCAAAAAGCAGTTATTAAATAACACTCATGCCTAAGGCGGGAATTTTTTGTGCTGGCTGGCTCATTAGAGGCGAGAATGGACTGGGGGCAAGGATCGAGAAGGAATTCGGCCATTGACTTTTGAAAGAACCATCCCAGGCTTTCCCTGGAGTAATTTGGGGAAACAATGGAAAACCAAAATCTGGGTGACTGGATGGGGATTCGGGCCCACGTCCCCCCATATGCGAGGCTGATTCACCACGCCTGGTCATGCAGATTTACTTGGTACTTTATTGCAGTCACTGTTAACACTGACAGATTTATATTAAAAAAACTGTATTTCTGAAGTTATGGTTCCATATTACAGCTTTCATTATGTCCCCTCTCTCTTGCTCTATATTATGTTCAAATTTAGAACTTGCGTATAGTTATTAAATTGTGGCTGCTTTTGTAATAAGTATCTAGGTAGATAAAAAGATATTGTTGAACTATAGATCTTTGTAAAGTGAATTTGGGTGTTATAAACTATCGACAACATATATGTACTTGGAATCTGATTTTTTCACCCACTAGTGTCGTAGTAGGTGGCTTTCGATTAGCCAACAGATTTTATTGAGATTCTAGGTAATTTTTTTTTAACTGCTAAACATCTCTTAACAGCGAAGTCTTTAGAGATGGCTAGGTAAATAATCGATATCAATGTTTAATTTAATTTAATTGCAATGGAGCACACGCTCCGGTGGCAATTTCCCTACACACCCAACTTTCCGCTATCCTTCACTTACCTACATTTGCCCTCTACAAATTTTATCTTTAAATTCTTTTAACGTTTTCGGTAGGTTATTCATCAATCCCCTTGGTAACTCATTGCAATCCCTGACACCCTTACCTAAAAAAGAAAATCTTCCCACACCCTTGTGCCTGAAATCGAGTGCCAGCTTGTGGTCATGGTCATCTTTTCCCTTCCATGAACTACTTTTCATACCTACTGCAATATCTTTCCATGCCTCATCGCCAGTATACGCCCTGTACACTCCCATTACCCTCCTCCTGTCTTGCAATGAATCCCATTCCAGCTCCTTTATCATATCTGTCACTGATTGCATGCTGCAATAATTTCCAGAAACAAATCTAGCAGACCTTCTTTGCACCTTCTCCAGATACAAAGGTATTTGTACCGAGTAAGTTCTTCGTTCTATGTGCCATTCCATTTAGGGATATCGAAGGAGAATATTACCATTTTCCAAGGTTATGTTCACATGTTGAAGAGCGTGACCACATCACAAGCATGTCTAATTTAAATAACTTTTCCATACTTCAAGATTTAATAAACCATTGCCCATATTGAAACTTGTAATAGCCGTTTTTTTAAATAATTTCTCTATATGACAACTGTTATTTTCATATTTTGCAAAGAATTACTAAAATATGATGTGTCATCCGTTGTTAAGTCTTCCTAAACTATGTAAAACGCATTGCGTATTTTTGTTATTCAATAAATAATTATATTTTTTTTCCCGATAGCTTGTGATTTATTGGACGGGAAGATAGCTAAAAACTGATGGGAACAGGTACGTTGTCTCTAAACAGTATTGGAGTTGACAAACTGAATTAAGTATTGAAAAGTACAAATAATATTAAATATGTGAAAATTATGGTAATTACGCATCACTGAATTGACAGAGGAATACAGCTGAACTTTATAAATGAGAACAGTATTCAGTACAAGATCGAAGTTCTTCCAGCGTTGAGTATCAATATAAAGCTCTCTGGTAACAAGTTGCGTGAAAATGATGTTTCCACGCGATATTTCGGCGATTCTAAACTACGTCGTAATCTTACCCAGAAATTTTAGTGTCTGAAATCATTATCCGAAATGATAAGCGAGAAATAAATTTTTTACGACGGAACGTTTTGATTTGGGCGACGCGACGTCTTGACCACATCAGTACTGAATGCAGGATCCGTATATTACTGGCGAAGTTAAAGTGCTATATCAGTCGCATTAAGAGAGGAATGCAATTAAATACTGGTTTAAAGCTTAGTTAACTTGTTTAAGACGCCATGCTCAGTGCCTCTAAGGACGCATGGAGCTGGATCTGTTCAGTTCCTAGCGGCGCCTGTGTATTATGATGATTAAGATTTTTATTCAGTTTTCTCGAGTTTCCCTTGGGGTATATTGGGATTTTACACAATATCCGTCACAAATATATAAAAACAAAATCAAACTAAGCGTGTAAAGACAAAGATTACGCGTTTCGAAGAACCTGTCTCTAATTACCACGCTTTTAAATTCCAGAAATTGTATGTTGCTGCATACTGTTAGTTGCTTACTGGTAGTAAAAACTCGGCCACAAATTAAGATTACATTGTGATGTGGAAGGCGAACATTATGTGTGATGGTAAAGAGGTGGGTATTGTCTACTTGCAGTCTTTCCAGTTTCATAAAGGGACGAAAGATAGTCGTGTTCAAAGTGGGAAAATTTCCACACGCAAAGAAACAGAACTAACCTTGAATACGGGAAAGGTGTATCGTCTGTCATGCGTGATGTAACCAGTTACACCGGATGTGTGGCTGCTTCTGGGAAGTTTACGATTTGTGACGTCGAAAACATATGGTAATGAGAGTATCATTGGAAACTAAATGTGAAAGAAATTTTACATCGATGAGTACTAGCAAAGCTCACTTTTAACTACAAGACCCTAATGTCTCTTATGCTTACGGGAGAATTAATGATAAAGAAAGCTCTTAACTCCTGAAATAAAAATATCTTTGCCCACCATCAATAGAAATACGTTTCGAGCATTACTGTGAAGAGAAATGGATAGGTAATTTAAATTTTCCTATAATTTGTCATTAAAAGTTTACATTTTCTTGTGATATATGCTGCAACATTCGTTCTGCGTTATTTGTGAGTCGTTCCAGATGTTTTAGGCGTATAATAATATGTTGGTGTTGGCGCATAGTAGGTCCCATAAATATTCCTTTTGCTCCTCTTGTTCCACTTGCAGAATTTTTGTGTTATTTTGTGCGCTTAATTTATTTCCCTTCTGTTCCTCCCGTTCTATTCTATAACACCACCCTAGTAATTGAACTCATTTCCGCATATGGTACCCCAATCAGTCGTACCCTTCTTCCGAGTTTTAATTACTACTTTTTTTTGCAGAGTATTGCACTATATAGGATTTTACTACTGCGTGCCGCGCATCCAGCTTATCTTGCTCTTCTGATTCGCATTCCACATACCATAACATTCGTAAACAAATTGCTGTTTCAATACGATCTTATTGGCCACTTTCTTCATTATTTAATTTATAACGACAATGAACAGATGTGGGGTGAGAGTACTCCACTGCCTGAGCCTGTTGTCTGATCTGAAGCAAGATTTTCTTTCCATACTCAGTATCACACAACTCTCACCTCTCTCATACATACTTTTAACACTCTCATGATCAGTTTTGCTAACTCCTTTCACTTCCAACGTTTCCAAAACTTTCTATCTCTAGATGCTGCCTTATGCTTCCACGAAATTAAATTAAACTAAAAAAAAAAATACAAAAACATACAAAAAAATACAAAAATGCAAAAAATGCAAAAAATACAACAAAATACACAAAATACAAAAATACACATAATACACAAAATACAAAAAATACACAAAATACACAAAATACACAAAATACACAAAATACACAAAAACACAAAAAAAAAAACAAAAAATAAAAAAAATAAAAAAATAAATATAATAAAAATAAAAGGCTCAACAGAAATGAAAAATATAAAAGTAAAACAAGCACTTACACGGAAACAGCAAATAAAAGAAGGCAATTCTGACAAGAATCCCTTAACCTAAGGGCTAAGGGAGATTGATAGAGCCTCTACATTATGCTTTCACAATGTACAAAAATGCCTTCTTTAATGCTTCTGCTTTAATTGTCTTACTGCAAACATTAAGTCCACTATTGACTTGCCTGAACTGAATCCATATTGTTCCTCTCGTAATTCACTTTGCTTTCGTTCCTTCTACCCATCATCTTCTCAAATGGCCGGAACGTGGCGCTGTCGCCGTCACATCCATTCTAGTGCCGAAGGTTGTACAGGGAGTGCGGAGCTATACCTCCGTGAATCCT
The DNA here is from genome assembly GCA_031002005.1 of Vandiemenella viatica. Taxonomy (NCBI): domain Eukaryota; kingdom Metazoa; phylum Arthropoda; class Insecta; order Orthoptera; family Morabidae; genus Vandiemenella; species Vandiemenella viatica. Next base: position 61,695,329 of record JARYHS010009186.1, read on the forward strand.
ACGGGATGCGGCAGGAGCCGTCGGAACCTAGCGACCTTTACCTTTTTTTACTAACATAAGACGCTGATTTGTCTGTAATTTTGCTATTTTATCTTATTACATTCTAGAAGATGGGCACAATAATACCCAACGGGTGCTTTCAATAAGGGAACAAGAATCGAAAAAAGGAATGTTTACATTATTAAATTACGCCAGAATAAATACTTGAGCTTCGCCTATTCTTATCACTCGGATCTTTCCTTTCCACTACCTTTTTCCTTTCTATTCCGCACTTTGAGGACGATTGCTTTTTTTCCTTTTAAAATCCAACAGTAAATTCGTCTACCGTTCCCAAATACGTATTTAATTTGGTGGCGGTGTGATTTTATAATGATTTTACTCAAAAATATTTCGAAATCTACGATTTTATCTTCTTCAAATCCTATATCCTTACCTGTTACCATACTTCATAGAAGCATGCTTTTCGATTTTATCTTATTAATTATTATACTATTAGTTTAAACGCCCGTAGTGGGAATTTGTTCTGGAAATATTTAAAAGAATAAGCGATAAATCATTATCTTTTTTATTGATGACGGACTTTTTATGTTATGAACAAGTTTCTAAGTAAAGTATAATAAGGAAAACTGAAAACTTTTGCAATGTTGTTGCAGGCCATGTTTCCGCAGTTGCTTAATTAATTATCAGTTGAATGATAACGCCAATGCAACAGTTGCATCGGCGTTGTCATTCAACTGGTAATGAAAACTTTTATTTATTTGACATATATTTCGCGTCAACTTTCACTGTTTCTTATATTCTGTCAAAAAATTCTGATGTTATGTTAACACTTTGTTCCAGAAACTTCAACATAGAATACAGCGTAAACATAAATGAATTTCTGCATCTAATCGTCGTAAACCGACAAAAAGCAACATATAAACTTAAACGAACGTCACATTATCTTTATATATAAAGATTAATGTATGTATGTTTGTTTGTTAGTTTGTTAGTTTGTTTGTTCTTCATACAAATCCACAGTTTTCATCCGATCTCGATGAAACTTTGCACACTTATCCTTTGAAACAAGGAGAAAAATACTGTCTACATTTGGTTGAAAAATTATTTGTATAAATAACACATGTTGTCTCATAACTTCGAAATACGGCGATAGACAGACACGTTGGATATGGTCGTCTCCGTACCGTGTTTCCGTATAGTGGACTGGCAGCTCAGTGGTTAAAGCGCTTGCTTACGAACGTCGTGGTCTCCGGTTCAAATCTCCGTGGAGGCTGAGATTTTTAAAAATTGTTTTTCATCGTAAGAGTCAGGCCTGGGCCGTAGGTTATTCGGATTGAATGTTGAACTGTAGATATTAGAAAGTTAGGAATGCAAAGCGAGGCAAATCGTAGATAGTCTTGCAATGTTGTAGGTGTACACTTTTTTACGTTATAATGATCCCTCAGGTGTTGTTCGCAGTCAGTGTGAACCACAGTAATATTATAAATACGGAAGTAAGTCTCTGTCTTTTTGTTACGTTTTGACGACTAAATGGCTATATCGTTGTGATGGAATTTTATAAGGAAATCTGTATGAAGGGCACAGGATATTTTTTCCAGCATGATTAACAGTTGTAGTCACGAAATTTTGAGACCTTATCGAATGGTGACAGAAATATGTTGGAAATTGATTCTCTTCAAGAGACAGGTTTGACGGTACAATGATATAGTGATAGCTTTCCTGTTATATTATTCCTACTCAATATTGTTTGGGACCAATCCTTCGTTAGCAACTATCTATGTTTAATTCTGGCAAAAAAAAATTCATTCTTAATCTACGCGTACGAAATCGCGGGTACGGGCTAGTAGATATATATATATATATATATATATATATATATCTCTGACTCGCATTATAACTTGTATCTTTTTTAAACAACAGACAGTTGTATTTTAACAGGCATCGCAGTTGCACTTTCCTTTATCAATGTAGAAAGAGAAGGTAAAGTCAGTGGGTTTTCACAGATTTCAAGCCTATTCTAGTACGATTAGCGGAGGTTCCTGTTTCCTGACCGAAGGCACTACAGTGGACGTGCCGTTGTCGGCGACACGGTCCGGCCAATTTTCTTTTACCTTCACGCGGAGTTTCCTCCGCAGTACTCGTTTAATAGCAGGCTGAGTGTTCCTAGGGGGCCCGTTGCTGGCTTTCAGCTTCGAGGAAAGATCCTCGGCTTCGTCGGGGATCTAACCCAAGTCATCCGAGCCGTAATCAGAAGCTCTACCACCCGAGTTACGTGGCCGCCCTTTAACAAAGTAACTGCAAATAAAATCAAATTTTATCATTTAACTGAAATTTACACTTCCTTTTAACAATATAAGCGCAAATAAAACCAAACGCTTATTAGAAATTTCCTGGTTAGTCAAGCACCGCTGCGGTGGAAGCCATTGTAACTAACACTTCGGTCATTATCGAGACTCGCCGAACGTTCCCGAGACATTGAGGTGAGTTCAGTCTTCAGGCTCAATGCATTTTTTTTAAATGGATACATATTTTACGTGCTGAGAAGTCTACCAAAATTTCCTCCATTACCGTTCTGTTGCACCCAATCTTGTGGGTGAGCGAGTGGTTAACGCTTGTCTGGAAATCCGGAGGACGAGGGTTCGAATCCCCGTCCGGTCATCCTCATTTTGGGTTTTTGAAGTTTCCGAAACCTCTTCAGGCTATTGTCAGAATAGTTCCTTGAAAGGACACGGCAGAGTTGCTTCCCGTTCATTCTTCAAACTTCATCCGGCCATAATGATTTCAACGTGGACGAAGCGTGAACTAATAAGCAAAAGGAAAGAATCAACCAATTCTCTTCCACCTCTAATGATGGGGACTTTTAGAGTTGCAAATAGAAGTCACCATACTACTCCAGTATCTCTATACCTGGTCTAGCGAATTTAGAGATGCTTATCTTTTTTGTTTGCGGGCTAGCAGAGAAGGCTCTAGCTATACGGCCAGGTTTCCCCTTCGGCTTGGTTCGTGGTAGGCGCCGCATCCCCGTCGCTCCCCGCGGGCACCCACATGGACGGAGGTAGTGTGCCTAGCCTCACCATCCCCGCTGCAGTGGCGGGTATTTCGGAAGGGCTCCTTCCTGCGGTGGTGGCAGATGCTGGGTAGTTGGTAGTTCTGGGGGGATCCGCGAGGGCTATGAAGAGTGTTAACTCAGATGAGCCCTTTGACCGGTCCCAACATCCCTGGGACTCTGTCTGCCACGGACGGCGAAAACCAAGGGCCTCTTCTTCCCATTTGCTACGGCCCCGCGCTATTTTAAACCGACTCTGTCGTATTAGCGTCAAAATTGAACTGGATTGGTAATGTGATTAGGATGTACGCAACAAAATGCAAAAATATAATGCCTGAGTAGTACGCAATGAACGGATAATTAAAAATATAGCGGAGTCAAACATTCGTCCGTAGAAACCTTTTTTGGAAGAACGGCATAAGGGGGCACCCATAAATTACGTGAAGTGTTTTTTCCGGATTTATGGACCCCCTCCCCCCCCCTCTGGTGAGATTTCATGAGATCTGGCCGTACCCCTCCCCCCTCTGGTAAGATCTGATCCGTGAGAACCCCCCCCCCCCTAGTAATCACTCTCGAAACTTTTGAAAACTCTTTTTTTTTTTAGGTCTCACCCTTCAAAATCCGGTCACAAAGTCACTTTTAGCCGAAATACCCCCTTAAAATCGACATTCGTGCAATTTGTAGCCTATTTTTTTTTTTTTAGCTGACCAGTCGAAAAAAAATTTCCCAAAACCTCACGTGAGATTTCTGTTGACTCCCGCCCTCCCCCTTGGTGAGATTTGGTGAGATTTGGTGAGATTTCGCGGGACCCCCCCCCCCTCTATTTCACTTCACGTAATTAATGGATGCCCCATAAGTAAGAGCTATGGAATGAGATAGGGGATGTCTTTGCCCCTAAACCAGATTGAATGGAGAGAAGAGAAAGTTTACACTAGAATCTACAGAAGATTTTTCTACCCTTTCTACAACTAATATTTATCCCTTTCAAGTTTTATACTAGTTTACGGAGTGCCTATGTGTTTCAGTCTGGGAAAAAATATTTACGAGAAGCTCTCACAGCAGGTAAGCGACAGAGAGCGAAAACTGATAAGGGTGAAGGTTATTAACTCCTCAACGACGGTAGTCGTTTAGCTCGTCAGCTGTAGTCGTTAAGTGCCACTGTGATGTATCGCAGTTCCTGGGGTCAGTAAACGAGCTACTTAACTCCGAACTAATGCCCCGCACATTGCGTTGCGTTGCAAGGAGCAGGTGGACGGAGATAAGAGGCTACAGTGCTGGCTCTGTTGATATACGTTTTCTTGTGATAAGCAAGGACTGATATAGTCTACAGTACACGACGCGTGGATCGTTCAAATAAACCACTTGTTGCTGTTTACTCCTGCTTTTAATGAAATGTTTGAATAGTTGAGATCTACCTTAATTTTCATATAATTTTAATGAAACTGTACATATTGCTGTCTATTGCCACCAGATAGGAAATAGGATTCAGAGGTCAAAACTGTAAACTTTGTAATTTTTTGTCTCTCTGTCCTGACTTTACGCAAAAAATAAAGAACAGATTCTAACGAAAATGTGTATAGTGATAGCTCACTCATATTAGTTGTAGTTTATTTTATGTTTTAATGTTACATCGGCAAGCTGAGAAACAAACAGAAGTCAGCAAATTAATCATCCCGTAGTAGAAGCTATTAATTTAATATTGCCTTCACCAGATTTTTCGCAGTTTAACTATTTACAATTATTGAATATAACATATTCCAATGCATGGTGCGATTAGTGATAGTGATAATATGTCAGTGATGATGTATAAATTATGAAAAATCGCAATTAACGTACTGTATATATGAGAATTTCTTGTTCGAACCCTCTTTTATTGACTTTATCCATAATGTTCATTCGGCACGTTATACATGCCAAATACTAATTCATTAATTATAGTATTTTTCTTATAAGTCAGAAGCAAAATACAGCGAGCTTCTCTGGTCCACGCTGATTAAGTCACGACATATAGACAAGCTATACAATATTTCAGTTTTGGTGTGTCAACTAGTAATGAAGTTTCCGAAAGTGTAATTTCTCATTTCCGGTGATGTGACACATAATTGGTAATATTGGTAGAATATTATTAGATTAGAATGACATTTTGTATTTACCATCCTCTCACCGAGTCTCGATCTCATAATTTGGTTTTGGTTTGTGTCTACTTAGTTTTTTTTTTTTAGTTTTTTTATTTTATTTTTTTAAAAAAGCCTGTTTTATATGTTTTATCTTGATTAATTCTTCAGATAAGAGTGACAGGTTACTTGAAATATTACATTAACATACGTGTGGTAAGGTAATTACGTCTCAAATTTCATAAAATTGGAGAAAAAAGTTATAGTTATTTATTTTGGGTCAGTGGCATTGGTAATCATCTTCAGTCTACAGGGTATCCAGAAAAGGACTCCCTGATTTCAAAATTAAATATCTCGAAAACAAAGATCGACAGAGGAATGCATTAAACGGTATGTTTATCGTGACAAGCTGTAAGAAGTGTATACAGCAGTTTGAAATAATAGTTACAAAAGCTGCTAACAGATGCCTAAATAGTGATCCGAAGCTCAGGGCGATCGTTTGCGCCACCTCTGTAGTGCCAATGGTGAACATTTTGAAAACATTGTGATGTGATTGTTTGCAAAGATTGTTTTCATACGATTATTTCACTTATGTATGCTGATATGAGCTGTACAGCGTACAGCGCCATCTGTTAGCAGCTTTTGTAACTATTATTTCACACTGCTGTATACACTTCTTACAGCTGTCACAATAAACATACCGTTTACTGCATTCCTCTATCGATCTACGTTTTCGAGATATTTAATTTTGAAATCAGGGAGTCCTTTTCTGGACACCCTGTATCTTTCAATGTTGATGACAGTCTAAATTCACTGTCTCCAGCTATAGCGTCATGAATTACTTGTATTAGGATCATGTTTGATTTTTTTTTTTCTACTCTAACGATCTTATTTGAAATCATCCAAGTGAGCAAAAATTTTTCATGATTTTTTTTTTTTTCGTTTTACATATTGTATTTCTTTCTTATAATAATATTGCAAAAGAAATGTAATAATAACAAACAGGTTTAGATAGCTTTAAGTTTAGATTTTTGATGTGATTAGTTGGATGCGGCACATGAAAAATGGTAAATCATTATTAGTAATTTTCTCTGCTCAGATGACTAAGAGTAAAACTGTGTTTGTCATTCTTAAATTACAGAAATATTTAACCAATCAGCAACATGTTTGAGATTTTACATGTTCACAAAGCCTCTCGTCATGTTGGATCTGTAACTTTACAAAATTAGTTCGACATAGGAAAATGTGGTAATAATATATGACATTATACACGGCATTGCAACGACAGTATTATTTTCTTCAATATTTATCTTACGTAAGAGGAAATTATTAGCAACTTAAAGTTGACTGAAAATATGCATTATTCCTTGTAGGATCAATAAGAGTTTTACAAGAAAAAGACTTTATGCCACACATATTACTCCTTCAAGATTCCAGAAAACTGGCACTTTAACGCATTTGGTTACTCTGGTTGTTTATACGAAACTTCTGGCACTAAAAATGCAGCATATCAAACACTTTCGCTAGTGGCTTACCTCAAGCAAACAGATCCACTTAAAGCAAATATGCTGAATCACTGCAAATACCTATCTGCAATTCTCGATGGCCAGCCCCGTTGGTTTAGCTGATTGCGTCACCATGATGGGTCCGAGTTGACACTGGGTTATCTGGGTCGAGTTGCAGTGGTAGAAGAAATTTTCATCATCAGAACTTAGCCGGCAGGATAAGAAAGATGGGGAGCAGAACTCCTAATCAACAAATTGTGCATAAAAGTCCTGAGCCAAATCCTAAACCTCTCCTCAGCGCGTATGGAATGAGGGCAAACGACACCGTTTATAGTGATTTCTCTGTCGGATGGGGACATTTAGCCAGGCAGCTCTTCTGATATCTTTCGGAATATTAGGCCTGAACGGACCGGCACTGGGTTTCACCCTCTCCCTTCTTCATCTCTCATTTCATAAAACACACACACTATACTAAACACATTCACTTTCACGATTATTACCTACCCTTACGGTGTATTCCTGGCATATGGGAATCTTCTATGTACACTAATACTAGTTAGCTCACTTATATCAATTAATCAACATTAAAATCCTAGCTCAGATCATTCAACGATGATTTACAATATTTTATTTTACCTTGTCTTGCTTTTTAAGACTTCCAACCAGGAAGGAAATACGTCTTTAGCCATCTCTTTTTGCTAAGACGGATTTTAACACTCGCCAATCCGATTATAATTTACTATCTTTCTTCTTACTATTTGAAAGAAACCTTTAAACTGAACCTGAAATTCTCTTATGGTATCTTCCTTTAAAAAAAAAAAAAAAAAAAAAAAAAAAAAAAAAAAAAAAAAAAAAAACATACATCACCATGAAATCTGTCTGCAATATTTCATATATTACTCTGCACTACACATCACTTCTTCAACACTATGAAAAATTAACATAACACAGCTTCGGCATCAATAATGTTCTCTATGGACGCAGCTGTAAATATTTTTCCTAATTCATATTCCTACGAGTATATCTCCGTACCGGTGCTATTTATCCTCTCATCTCATTCAGCTTAGCCTCTCAATCCGTTCTATTCTTCCAATAATCCTTCTTCATTCCTCCATTCTCATTTTGTAATCTCCATGACCACATTTTCTGCACCACACATTTTCTCCTTGCTATCAGTGATTCTTCAATAACATCTGAATAGTATTTACATCACCAGTTTATACCTATTATACAAAAATAAATATTTTTCAATTTTCTTTTGTAACATTTTACAAAGCAATGAGACGTATGACCGTCACCCACAGTGAAACATACGAATACACACTATGGAAGTCAACTCCAGTTCATCTTCCCATGGAGAGCTACACACTCCATGTATCCGCCTACGCTGGGAATCGGGCATGGCATCATAAGAAGAAGAATACTAGAAGAAAATCAAAATGAAATTGCCAACCTTAGTTCACATTTCTTAGCTTTCTTAACGCATTGAGTATACGCTAACATGGGTTGCAGAAAGTGAAAGGTATAGAAGCAGACATATCTTGACTCTAGTATCACATATACCGGCAATACTTTGGTTGGCCAGTTCAGTTTTCACTTTACAATTGCTTTGTTGACTTACACTTTACTCGACACTTAGGAATTAACACTGGGAATACAGACTGTTTTACTTATGAACTCTATGCTAAACGACCTTAGCTAGCGTTAAATGGCTAATCATACGAATCGTCTGATCTGTTACTTTTTTTTTACGATACTGCGAAGAAAGTACTGCAACTTGGAGAAATTTTAGAACAGAGACGTTTTTCCCATTCTGTCTTAACTGCATGTTTGTCTTGTTTATTTCGGACACAATCAGTTTTTAGAGACCTAAAAATTAAATTGGTATCTTAGAACTAATGTTATTTTTTTTAATGACCTTCGGCCTTTGCGACCTTTTAGCCAGCTTCAATTTGTTTTTGTATCAACTTTTTTTATCAGGCTCCCTTCATGATATTGTGGATACTACAGTGAGGACAGCACAACACGAACACTACACTTAATTAAAACTACCCATGCCCGAGGCCGTACTCGAACCGGCGACCCTTGAACTATTGGCATTATTAAAGTATGGATTACGTACGGCTGTTTTTTAGTTCTGTTTTTGTCTTTTGTACAAACTTTATTTCCAAACGCAGGGACAGAATACATTACCGATGTGAGTAAATATACTAAACCACACACCTATCTTAACAGAATATCTTCTTTATAAATGATTTTTCTTCTTCTTAACACACCACCTCCTGGTTGAAATTGGGGACGCACATAGATGTCATCGAAGCAGCAGGTCGGAAAGTATCTTCCAACGTGCAGTTGAAAAACTTGCTTCTCAGCCATTAGTTACTCTATTTCTTTTTATTTTTCGTTCGAAGATGAGGGGTATCAGCTAGCACAGTATATCCAAGTTACTGTATTAGCTGTAAACAGTAGTACTACTCTCTCGTGTATACAGTTAAGAACCTCCTCGCTTAATGTTCCGACTGTATTTGAATTACAAATTTACCTGTTTGTGCTACCCTTGCCGACTCCGTTAAATTTAACTTTCATGGGACTGGCATAATTGTAGCGTGCCTTAGCTGAATTTTATGTAATAACACTGAATTTATTTTAATTTCATGAGAGAACAAAGAAATTACGAAAGTCTGGCAATTTGGAGGACACAGGTTCGACATCCAGCTGGGATTTCCTAATTTGGGTTTTCCATGGTTTCACGAAATCATTGAAGGTAACACCGGGATGGTTTCTTCGAAAGATCACGACAGAATTCCTTCCCATTACTAGCCTCAAATCCTCTCACCGAGCGTGGTGGGTGAGTGGTTAACACTTTGTTGCCTCTCATTCGAGTTTGAATCCCCGTACGGGCATCCAAATTTTGGTTTTCTACGGTTTCCCCAAATAACTCCAGGCGAATGCTGGGGTGCTTCCTTCAAAAAGGCCATGGCCGAATTCCTTCCCGTTCCTTGTCCCAGTCCCATCCCGCCTCTAATTACCTTAGCCATCAACGAGGCGTAGAGTCATAAGTAAAAAAAAAAAAACCTTTCCCAACTCTGATGATATCGACAAGCTGTAAAGCCATAAGTAAATAAAAACGCTAATATGAAGAAATATTGCAAATTAGGTACGGAGATGAGCTATCACCTACCTGGAGGTATGGAACCTTAACCGTTTAACCGTGTAGAGACAACTGTATTTGTTACTGCAAATACATCATATCGTAGCGCTCGTGCAACAATTGTGAGAAACGTATAGGGGATAGCATCTTTGGAAATGGTAAACAACCGAACCGTTTTTTTTTGTTTTTTTGTTGTTTTTTGTTGTTTTTTTTGTTTTTGTTTTTTTTTTTTGTTTTTTTGTTTGTTTTTTTTTATTCACTCAAATGTGTCCATTTTTTGTAAGATATTTGGTTTGGAGAAAAACTAAAAATCACAAAAGCCTTATCCGAATATCGAGGAGCAGAGCGCCTAAAGGACAAAATGTCCTTATATGACAGTGTGGTATTTCCCGGCTATGTTTTGAAGTAACTACTGATTTAAGGCCAAAGTTACTTGCTGGGTAGAGGATAGCCAGAAAGCAAAGTGTTAGAGTATGAAATACATTAACAGAAGAAGTGGAAGTAAATATGGGAGTTACACAGGTTAGTTAAATGTTGTCATTATTCTAATGAATGACTGTGTTGATGAGTTACGGTCAAAATCTAGGTATTTTGCAGATGATATAATGGTATACAATAGGATCCAAATAGGTGACAACTGCAGGGTGACATGGATAGAATATCTAAACGGGTTGTTCAGTATGGAATGAAGGTAAATGGCAAGAAGAGGCAGCTTATTAAGTACACAGATAAAAAACTAAAGGTTAATTATGATTACAGGTTGGGGTCAGAATTGCTTGTTGAAAGCTTGAAGTGTATATACCTCAGAATAACGTTTGATAAAAAAAACTCAATTTGGCAGAGCATATTGGGCAGGTAGTAGGAAAAGGTACCAAAATCCTTCATTTATTGGAGAGGGTGATGAGAGGATGTACTAGAGAAGTTAGGAAGTTGGGTTACAAAACTTAGGTCAGACCATTGGTTGAATATGGTTGTGTAGTTTGAGACTCACATTTTGGTTATCAAATACAAGAGATGGAACGTGTGCAAAGAAGAGCAGATAGATTTGTTTGTGGAAATTATCGCTGGACCCAATCAGTAACTGACATGATAAAGGAGCTGGATTTGGACTCATTGGAGGAAAGGAGAAGGACGAAGAGAGTGCTGGGAATGTACAGGGAATATGTTGGTGATGGAACTTTGATTCAGATGCGTATATCATCATTAAGGGCTGCGTCCACGTTTTCTTAGGCCGTCCCATCTTTCTTCTCCTCTGTTGTGGCTATTATATAGACTTCGGTTCTCTGGTATTTTTCATGAGTGTTATATGTTCCATCAATTTTTTCCTACCTGTATATCTAATATGTTCTTCATTTACATAGAATAAAAAGATTCTTTTATTTCTTTACTTCCACATTTATCTAGTATGGTGTGCCGAGCCAAGGCACTCACAAATCTGAACTCAATTGCTCCTACCATTTTTATTCTGCTGTTTAAACAACGCCCATGATTCGCATCCGTAAAATAATGTTGGTGCAGCAACTGTATATCGTCTGGTAAATTTGAGATTTATTTTGCACAGGTAATATATTTCTGTATTTTGGTACTGACGTCGGCATTACTGGCAATGATTATATTATATCCTTAATATACAACTTTGTTAATTTGTTATATTACTCTGGCGTTAGTAAAAGTCTTATCCTGAACTGATTCATCTTCCTCAAATGTCATTACTTTCGTTTTCTGTCTGTAAATTTTCAGATCATATTCGTTTTATATTTTCACTTTTAAGTGTAGCCCTCGTTGCAAGTTATCCTCAGTCTCAGTTAAAATCACCTGCTCATCATTGTATCTAATACAGTGTCACTAGCTTCAAAATGGGTTGATACACGTTCCTGGAATTTCCTAATGAGGTCGACATGTTTAAAAGCGCAGGTGATAATGGGAAGCATTGTCTCAATTCTCGCTTTGTTTCAGTCTAATTGCCGTCTTGTAACACAATACAAATTTGGAACTACGCTTACTGTATACTGGTGGTAGCATTTCTCTAACACAATTTACCGAGCGTGGTGGGTGAGCAGTTAACGCTCTGGCCTCGCATTCGGGAAGACGCGGGTTCGAATCCCCGTCCGGGCATCCAGATTTGGGTTTTCCATGGTTTCCCCAAATCACTCCAGGCGAATGCCGGGATGTTTCCTTCAAAAAGCCATGGCCGAATTCCTTCCCTTTCCTTGCCTCAGTCCCATCCCGCCTCTAATGACCTCGACGTCGACGAGGCGTAAAGCCATAAGAAAAAAAATCTAAGACAATTTGAAACAGTTTAAATCTATTCACTCCATTAAATGACATTTCGTAATCGATGAATGCCATGTACGTCTATCTGTTGAATTCTGGATGTTTTTCTATCAATATTTCCATAGTGAACATATAGTCTGTAGATACTCTTCTCTCACGTAAGTTATTCTGTGCATAATTGTTGAGGACTTCTACTATTGTGTCTATACGCCTTAACACTATTTTTTCATATAACTTGTATGACGTTCACAACAAAATTATCGAGACATCCCTACCCCTTTTTTAATATGGTACACGTTATAGCTATATTATATTCTTCAGGAACGTGTCCATATGTCCAACCATAGATTAAAAAATATAATAAACGCACCTGGGGAAAAGGCAGAGCACCCATTACGGTAATTCGAATCGTAAGTGGCATAACTATGATACCTTTTTCTGGAAACGTTTCCGACCTTTTTTGTACCTTAATTTGTTTGGTCTGGATGAAGCTACTTGACCCAAGTTTTTGTTACGCTTAGAGATCAGCAAGTTTCATCAACGTATAAAATCTTTCTTTTTTCCTGTCCTTGGTTTGGAAGTTATTGATTTACTAATTTAACAGATTATGTCATTCATGATCACGAAACCTCTAGAGTACTTGCCGCAGTCGTGGAAAGATGAGATTTTGCAAGTTATAATCTCTCAAAACTGAAAATAGCATCAACTCAGATGTTGTGTATCTATCATACACGTAGGACATATAGGCTACAACAAAACTGTTTGTGATTATGCTCTATTTAAACTATATTCTCAGTTCATTTATTCATTGCTTCATAATACTTTAACCTTACAGAGATGGCTTTCCGTATTGTCGACGTCGAGGCCATTAGAGGTGGGAAAGGACTGGGAACAAGGAACGGAAAGGAATTTGGCCATGGCATCTTTAAAGGAAGCATCGCCTCCATTGTTTTGGATAAACTATGAAAAGCCCAATGCTGGATGCCTTGATTGGGATTCGAACCCACGATCTCCCGAATGCTAGGCCAAAGCATCACCGCTCACCCACCACGCTCGGTTCCAATTTTTTCTACTATTTTCTAGAGCCAAATGTAGATAAGGCAATACAAGGCTTACACGTTTATGTCCCCGCCGGATATCCTGTTGTTAACAGAGTTATTATGCACTTCTGATTACCATCACCGAAATAGGTAAAAAACGATTTATGACACAGACGTTGGCGCTTGATATGAAAGAAGTCACGCGATAGGGCCATTACGATTTGTTTTGGAAGATGAATCGGTGTTAATTAAGCTGAGATGCTTACAGATACACCAGTCTTCTGTATTGCTTGAAAAACGAAATTTTTAGCTGTCGTTTGCAGCAGGTGAAAGTTAAGTCATCGTATTTAAATTTCCTTTTGCTTCAACGACCGTACAGCCTGCTTTAGCATAACTTTTTATCTAGCATGTATTTATGTGAACACTAAACTTTATGTTCTGTCAAGTATGGTCATCAAAAGACCAATTTTTCAGCATTATCAACGCGGTAAAGTCCCGACCATTCTTAAAAGAATCAAAGTAACAGCTATATTGAAACCAGGCAACACTGGCCGCATTCCAGAAGATTACAGATCAACAACCCTACTGAGTTCATGCTACAAGCTACTGTAGATAATCATTTATCTACATCTACATCTAAACTCTGCAAATCACAGAGGCAGAGGGTGCTAAGCACCAATCCTAATTCTATGCATTCCAAACCCGAACAGAACGAGAAAAGAAGGAATTCATAAATGAATCAGTACCGCATCTTATTTCTCGAATCTTATCCCTCCTGTCATTGCGACCTAAATAGGTTGGCAGAAGAAGTATTTCATTGCACTCGTAAATTAAAGATTTTCGCATATTCTCCAACAAATTCAAACTAAAACGACGTCGTCTGTCCGCCAAACAATCCCAGCCCAACCCAAGTATCAGCTCTGTGACACTTACAGTACGTAAGGACTGTAACTAGCGGTCACGAATCGAGTGGCTCTCCTCTGTACCTTCTCCAATGTGTCAATCAATCCCTTGCCATACGGATCCCAAATTCCACAACAGTATTCCAAATGCGGACGCACTAGTGTTTTGTACGCTATTTCCTTTGTACGAGCATTACAACTTCTCAATATTCGACCTATAAATCGTAGTTTAGAATTAGCTTTGCCTACGACGGAAGTTATGTGCAAGTCACACTTCATGTTGCTTTGTACTGTTACGCCTAGATACTTCAGGGAATCCACAGTTCAACAACTGAATTGTTAACGGGGTCTTTTTATTATTTATGTGCATTGCCTTGCACTTTTTGCAGCTACCATTTAAGGCACCATTCCTAAATAACATCCAGATCGCGCTGAATTTCTAAGCAATCGTCGGAGCACCTCACTTCCCTATAAATAAGTGCATCATCAGCAAAAAATCGCATCCTGCAATTAACGTTGTCACCGTGATCGTTTATAAAAATTAAGAAAAGAAGTGGTACTATTACACTTCCTTGAGGAACGCCCGAAATAACATCTAGCTTAGAAGAGGTTTCCCCGTCAACAACGACTTACTGTGACCGACCAGTTAGAAAATCGCGTATCCATTCGCAAATCTGATCAGATATACCGTACGCTCGAATCTTCGCTAAAAGTCGGTTGTGTGGTACAGATTCAAAAGCTTTCTGAAAATCCAAGAAAATAGCATCAACTTGTGATCCTGCATCAATAACTTTCATTGCATCATGCGAAAATAGAGCCAGTTGCGTTTCACACGATCGGTTCTTTCGTAATCCGTGTTGGTTTGCTGTAAGTAACTCGTTTTCATCTAGAAACTTCATGACGTTAGAGCATATGACATCCTCTAGAATTCTACTGCAAACAGACGTTAGAGATATGGGTCGATAATTCCTAGGATCTCTCCGATCTCCTTTCTTGGAAACGAGAATCACCTGCGCTATTTTCCAGTCAGAAGGAACTTTTCTTTCTTCTAAAGATTTACGAAATATATCTAACAGAAATGGTTCTATTTCTTCCGCGTATTCCGAAAATACTCTTACTGGTATACCATCACGACGCGGCGCTTTCCCCAACTTCAGGAGTTTTAAGTGCTTCATGATACGTACACTATCAATTTGTACTGGATCCATCTCAAATTCTACACGCCGTGGAAAAACGGAAATGTTTTCCATGTTTTCGTCAGTGAAGGATTTTTTAAATTCAGTGTTAAATACAGTAGCCTTGTCGCGGCTGTCATCAACTTCCCGACCGTCTTGTATTAGAACTGGCATATTTGGCATATTGCTGTCACAATCACGTTTTTTTTTTACATAAGACCAAAATTTCTTTTGATTTTCAATGAGGCTCTTGGAAAGTGAGTTGCAACGAAAGTCATTAAAGGCCTCGCGCATCGCATTCTTCGCGATATCACAAAATATTTCTTTACTATATACCAACAGGGCTGGTGGGATTACTGCAATCAGGTAATGGCTCTGACCAACAATATCGAAAACTGATTCCAAGATCGGAATGTTGTCAATGTTTGTAGATTTGATTGAGGCATATGATGCAGTTTGAAGAAAGGAAAGGAGCCTAAAAACTCGAAAGGATTATACCATGCAAGACGATTGTCTCGATTGTCTCTCTGTTGAATGACATGATATGCAATTGAATGACTGAAATTCACCTAAATGGAAACAGAAGCAAATCCTACAGATTAAACAATGAACTACCATAAGGATTGGTATATACTCCATTACCTTTTAACATCTTCACCGCTTCTAGGAAGTTTATATACGCCGATGACATATTTGTTACAGCAAAACCTAGCGACTTCGAAACACCAGAAGAAATTATCACAGATGACTTTCACATGCTCAAAGAATACTTCAACATGTGGCACCTGAAAATGAATAAGACAGAGGTCAACTCGTTTCACCTAAACAATAGATATAGACTTCAAATAAAATTCAAAAATGAATTACTGAAGTCCAGTCCTTACTCATTTAGGCGTGGTTCTGGATCGGTCACTGACATACAAAGAACATATTCATAAAACAGCAGCAAGAGTCAACACTTGAAATAATATCCTTCATTAACTTTCAGGAATGGGTTGGGGAACACTTGCAACAACTCTCAGAACATCAGCTCATGCCCTAATATACTTATCTCTTGAATACTGCACTCCAGTTTGGCTAAACAGCAGTCACACAAAGAACACTATCTGGGGCCTGTGACATTTATACCTAACCCCTGTATATTATTTTTTGCTATTGAATAATTATTTTGTTGCTATGTGTTTATCATTGTTTTGGATATAATTGATGTAGATATTTGTAATTAAATGTAACATGATTTCCACAGATAGTAGTGTGTATAGTGGGTGGGGAAAATAGTATCTTAGTTTGTAAGAAGAGTGAAAAAGTATCTTTCGAAAGAGCAGGTTTTTTTTTTTTTTTTTTAAAAAAAAAAAAAAGTTCATTAAAATCCTTTCTAATTATCACGTGGCCATAATTGCAGACTCAGTGATAATTATCATTAATTAGAAGTGGTCATAGGGGCAACCACCCACAACATCTTAGTTTGGACATGGAATGAAATTTGGATAGTAAAGCCGTTGGCTTACGACATGTGCTCAGGTCAACACAGCTAATAGAAGGGTTAACTAAATTACGAAGAAAAGCCACATTCAAAACGGAGGCAGTTTACAAGCTGTAAAATCTACACCTACAGAACGGATACGTGTACTTTGTAACATCTCCGAAAACAAGCAGCTTTATATAAAGTAATGGTAGAAATGTTTAAGAAATCCACAACTTCTAATATACCAGGACTGCACGCGTCAAACTCAAAATAGACTTGAAGGGAGGTATTTACCATTGAAGTTGGTGAGATGCTGCCCTAAAATCACTTCAACATAAACAATGCATGTCACAATGAGTGGACCAATTCGAATTCTAACAAAAAAGACAGATTACTGTGTACTACCTATCGAGAAAAACCAGGTCGACATTAAAGCGTGTAAGAAAAGACCATGGTAGATGCGACTACTGGATTCTCAGGTGGGGAATAATAGATAACCCCTCCATATCGCCATGGCATGCCCTCTTAGGAGATTCAATTGTACAATCCAGTAGCTTCCTGAAGCAGCCACAGAGACAATCTCCAGACATCAATCTGTAGAAACATCTATGTTTGATTCCATGTATTCAGTGTAATTACTATCTTTGTGTCCTTGTGCCATATGAAATAAATAAATAATAAGACCAATGCAATGGAAAATTAAAATCTCACCTGCTATAGACAGGACTCGAAGTGACAACTCTTGAAACGCTTGTCCAATGCGCTAGCTATTATGTTAGTGGAGTATGGAGGGGGGGGGGGGGGGTACGATGCAACCAATTTACTGTGTCAGTAAATCTTCTGTGTCATTTGAGATATTCTGCCTGAGAGGCAAATGGTGCCGATACCTAATATAGGCTCTGCCAATGTTTTACTAAATCTGTATGTTGCGCTTAAGTTTCTAGAAAGTTGCTGTGTGTTTGTGAAATATATCAGGGTTAGCCATTATTCGAATTCAACGTAGTCTGTAAGTTCCCGTTACATCGCAAGTTTTCGAGGTTTGTTTAAACAGTGTTGTAAGCGGAATGCCCGGTTTTTAAAAACTCCCAAATTAGGCTACAAAAATTTATTTATTCAAACATAGCCAGGATTACTTAATATATCTTCTGGTTTAATGTTACTGTGAGATAGTAAATCCAGTGGGGGATGTGCTAAAAATTAAACACGATTTCCCTTTCTATACTGCCGATAAATGATATGCAAAGCTCTTCGAGTAGTAAGAAAGTGGGACACCTATAATTTATTTTACTTCATGCGCATGCAAACGATATGATATGCAAAATCCGGTTATATATTTTCACTACAGCCGTCTACTAGTCACGATATATTTCCACCGAGAGTGGTGAATGAGCGGTTAACGCTATCGCCTCGCATTCGGTAGGACACCGGTTCGAATCCCCATCCCGGCATCCAGATTTGGGTTTTACATGGTTTCCCCAAATCACTCCAGGCGAATGCCGGGATACATTCTTCAAAAGGTCATTGCCGAATTCCTACCCGTTCCTTGTCCCCAGTCGCATCCCGCCTCTAATGACCTCAACGTCGACGAGGCGTAAAGCCATAAGTAAAAAAAAAAAAAGATATATTTCCACTTTCTGAACAATGCTGTTTTTTGAAGAGTACAGAAGAGGGCAAGGGGAAGTGCGTGTTGAATACGTTTACCAATGTATATATTTGATTATGCTGTAGCTTTTATACAAATTCACAACACTATATTCGATTCAGTCAATGCATAAGGTGATAATATACGAATTATACTGAACAATAATTGCTAAGTCTTAATTAAGGGGAGGATTCCTATAAATTTTTTTCACTAAATAAGCATTTTTAAGTATGTCATACACCAATCAAACTCTACAGTCAATTGTACTGAAGCTAGGATGTTTCTTAGCAAAACTTTTTCTGTTCCGTGCGTATTCTACCATCTTAATCATCATTTTACAAAGGCGACTTTAGTCCCGCTGGCGTTGGTATCGCTGTATAAATGTGAAAATTTCAAGCGATTTGGAGAGGATAATCACCTGTAGGCAGCAGTGGACTAGCCAACGTTATGAAAGAGGCGTGCGGGGAGCTGACTAAATATTTGTTATATCATTGGAAAATTGAAGAAGGGGACGCATTGTTAACCACATCCGGAGCATGTTTCGAAAAATATACCTAAATAAAAATCTTCCAAAACCAAACAGATTGTCAGATTAAATACCTGTTCAACAATATGGCTATCGGCCGGACACGTGAATAAAAATTATTCCTGTGTAATATGTATTAATAGTTGCAATACAAATTATTGTTTGAGTATTTGTTCGCTGTTTTGTTTTATGATGTGTTAATAAAACACAAATTTATGTGAAATTTCATTACAAGCGATACATTTATGGTGCAATTAAAAGGTTGTGACATGGTGAAAATGTGATGATTCTGTATTTACCATTTCGGTTACGGAAGCACAGAAGTGGGAGATCAAAATCTAAAATGGTCAAATAATTTAACTGAACGAAATACAAAAAAGAACCAAATAAAAGCTACTAAAACGTTTTGCTTACCACCAAAGGATTGAAATTTGGAGTATAGATGATAAAGCGTTTAAAATTATGTGTAGGTTGATTGTTCGTGCGTCAGTTTTATGCTTTTGATATGTCAAGATAACGACAGACAAGATCCTTCAATGCCCAAATACGGTGGAAATAATATCGTCTTTAGCGAAATATACCGAGTGGTTTAAAAAAATTGTTTTTCATAAAGATTTTCTACCCTGAAAATAAAAATGTTTTCTAGTTGAAATACGATCAACACTCTTCCAATGGCCGCATCAACAGATTTAAATCAGTGAACAGTAACTCCGAAAAAAACAACGCTATTTCAGTCAATACACAGTGTATACACTTGACTTAGAACAGGACCTCATAACTTTTTGTCACTAAGCGACTATGCGTCTTGGTCTATTAGTATTGTTTTCTGTGGGATTATTATTTACCTCCTCCATCGACAAAACCATTGCTCTACATTTCAGAAATAAATCTACCGGCTAAGCAAATTACCGACAGCTGTGATAAGACAGAGCTCTTTACGATTCGAGAAAGTTGGTCGTTCTGCGTTGCAGACGATGCGATATACAAAATTCCATAATTTATTCAAAATACAGCTTTCTCCTAACCATATCAACCACACATGTTTCCATATTTTTCCTTTAAGAATTTTTTGAGTTGGGGGGGGGGGGGGCAGAAAGGGTTCGTTGACGTCGATGCCATTAAAGCTAGGAGGTAATTGTATACAAGGGGCTGGAAGAAATTTGGTTTTGGATTTTTTATGTACTCTTCCCGGCATTCGCCTGGAGCGATTTCGAGAAATCTACAGGCAGAAATCCTTACGAACTGAACTTCTCAACGGTTTTATGTGGTTAACGAATCTTTTATTAAGACATGTTACCTGATGTAATTTTAACCACCATCCACTTATTATGGAAAAAGGAAGTATGTGCGATTTATATACGAATTGTTACAACATCTATCTACCATGATAAAATTTTTTTGGATATAGGTAATTTAATTTAATTGCGATGGAGCGCACAATTCGGTGACAATTTCCCAACACACCCGTTTCCCCTCCCCCCCTTTGTTGTACCCGCCTACTTTTGCCCTCTACTAATCTCAACTATAAATTGTTTCAATTTTTTTTTTTTTTTTTTTTTTTTGAAAATTATTCAGCAATTATCTTGTTTACTTATTCCAATCCCAGATTCCCTTACCAACGAAAGAAATCTTCCCACACCCTTGTGTTTGAAGTCGAGTTTCAGCTTGTGGTAACTGTCATCTTTTCCCTTCCATGAATTACTTTTAATTCTTATATCAATATCTTTTGACGCCTCATTCCCAATATACGCCTTGTACATTCCCATGACTCACTTCATCCACCTCTGTCTTCCAATAAATCCCATTCCAGCTCTTTTATCACATCGGTTACTAACTGTGTTCTGCGGTAATATTATCTGTGTTTGATAATAAACTTCGGGTTAAGTGGATCGAGTCTCAGTAATTGAATAAATTTTTATTACCCGCTACGTGAACAACGATGTGGGAGAGATGATGATGCAGACTTTCACCAGTGTATGCACTGAAAAGAAGGGATAAGATTGACATCCAACGGAGAGGGAAATTGAGAACCGTAATAATCCATATTCCATTCCAAATGCCTTTGCATTAGCTGTGGAAGCAGGATTTTTGTGCACGGCAGTGCACCCGCCAAGTTGAGTCGACGGCGGCACTGCCTATCCTTTTCTCGAAGCCGTTCGGGCAATTTTTTAGTCTCAATTTCTTAGGTCTTTTTCATGCCACATATATCAAATTACTGTTATCCATAGATATCAGCAATATTAACAAACGTACTAAATATTATAACATTTTACCCACATATTATAATAAAATTCTTTTTTTCTTTTTTTTTTTTAACTGCTTAACGTCTCCTATAACAACTAGGTCTTTAGAGACGGGAAAGGATGGGGGGGCAAGGAATGGGAAGGAATTAGGCCATGGCCTTTTGAATGAAGCATCCCGGCATTAACCTGGAGTGATTTGGCGAAACCATGGAAAACCCAGAACGCTAGCCGTTACACCACCACGCTCGGTAAAATAAAAAAAAAAAAAAATTCTGAAACTTGTAAAATTCCACATATACCTACCTTACCTACCCCTAACGCGAAATCGCTTTACACCCTAATAACTTTATATACCTCACATTTTTATTGTAGAGTGAGCTTACTAAGTTTAACTAATTTTACTTCTTTCCTTTTTTTACTTTGGAAGTTATTGAAAATCAAAAATTTATTTTGACCACGACTACCCGACATCAAAATTCCACTGATCCTAGATTCCAGTGATCCTAGAAACAAGTAATTATAAGAAAAGTCTAATATTTGAGTATTTCCCGTATTTATTGAATTAAAACCCCCAAACATTAAAAATTCTGGCACATATTTGGGGCTTAATTGCTTTTCTCTGGATGAAGCCATATGTCGGAGAATTTTTTAATGCATAGAGATCATCAAAGTTAACTAGTGTCATAAATTTTACTTTGTTCCTAGGTTTAGTTTGAAAGTTACTCGTAATTTATTTATGGTGGTAGTTAAACCAGCGGCAATCTGCATTTCTCGGCTACAGTGCACACCCGTTGTTTCCAGAGAGTGGGGCGTTGTTGGCAAGGTATATTGATGCATTCAATTCTGAAAT
This sequence comes from Vandiemenella viatica, assembly GCA_031002005.1. Lineage (NCBI taxonomy): Eukaryota > Metazoa > Arthropoda > Insecta > Orthoptera > Morabidae > Vandiemenella > Vandiemenella viatica. Next base: position 61,717,262 of record JARYHS010009186.1, read on the forward strand.
GTTCTTATTCGCCGATTTTCAAATGGAATCATTACATTTTAGCAACGATTCAGAATAAGCAATGATCTTACAAAAAGGAATGAGATAAAAAAAAAAATCTTGTAAAAATAGGCCAAGTCTCGTGCTCGTGCAGTGACAAAAAGTTTTGCGATCTTCTTCTGAGCCAAGTCTACACTTTACAGTGTGTATTCACTTCACTTTGTGAAACAATGATTTCTCTCGGTGTCATAGATCGTTTATTTAGAATTTAATAAAAACTGGTGACTTGGCCATTATGCACGTCATAACTGTTACTGAAATTGAAAGCATAGTATAGGCTGGTCAAGTTTGAAAAAGAGCGAGGGGAATCTTGGCTTTTATATATTTGTAAGTTTGATAAAGCAACACATTTAAGGTATTTATAAAGGTTAGCTAAAACACGGCGCTCATAATGACCAAGTCACCAGATTTTTTAAAAATTCTACATAAACGATCTATGACACCGAGAGAAATCATTCTGTTTCACAAAGTGCAGTGAAGACACACTGTAAAGTGTAGATTTGGCTCAGAAGAAGATCCCATAATTTTTGTCGCTACACGAGCACGAGACTTTGCCTGTTTTTACAAGAATTATTTTTGTTGGATGGTCACTGAGCCGATGGTTTCCAGAAGTTCAGCTTCGAGATAAATCTTCAGTTTCATCAGGGATTGAACCCGAGAATTTGAGTCCGCAGTGAGTCGTTCTGCCGCGCGTTGTTAGGCATGTACGTAGTCTCCTCATTGCGTTTGGAGTGAATGCATTCACCTCTGACGACATTTCGTCTGTAGGACGTAGGCAAGTAGAGCAGGTAATTAGTGTCGGAGGAAGTTTTCTCTCCTTTCATTATCATACACAATACAAACAATACGCAGCGTTTTAACGTGAACTCACCAGTAGCATAAATTGGGACGAAAAGAACTTGGCATCTTATCTCTGTATCATTATTTGACTTCTGATAGGAGTCTACGACCTAGTTGAGGACAGAACATTTTTTATCATTTATCATTCGTCATAGTATAGAGCAAATACAATTTTCATCAAAATCTTTGCATTAGCATACGACCAATACCAATAACGTAGAAATTGAAGCTGATATTACCGCGGCAAAGAAGTGATAGTACATAGAACTGCTGTTGTCTTTTTAAGCAATCATCTTCTCTTTCCATATACCGTACGTCGAAGCAGCTTGCACCACAGGAACCATGTTCAGAACGATTCTTTTGTATCATGTCATCTAGGGAAACTGTCAGTTGTAGCTTAGTTTCGTAAAACAGTTAGTAGTTATCATATGCTGTTTTCAGAGATATTGCAGCAGGATAAATAACCGTGAAGCATTTCTCTTCCAGGACACCCTATAAACCACTGAGTGGGACGATTTTTAATTGTAGGTAGTTGCTAAGATTTGTTGCCGAGGATAGTGAACAGAAAATGTCTATAACAGACTACTGTCTTAATAGAGAACTGACCCGATGGTTCTTGCACCCCATTTCTGGGGCTGAGAGTAGTTTGAGCTGATAACCTTTAGATGTTTGTTACCTCTATTTCTTCAACCATATCGAGATTTGTCGGTAAAGGCAAAATTTTTTTTTACTTATGGCGTCGAGGTCATTAGAGGCGGGATGGGACTGGGCATAAGGAAATGGAAGGAATTCGGCCATGGCCTTTTGAAGGAAGCATCCCGACATTCGCCTGGAGTGATTGGGGGATACCACGGGGAGCCGAAATCTGGATGCCCGGACGGGGATTCGAACCGGCGTCTTCCCGAATGGGAGGCCAGAACGTTAACCGGTCACCCACCACGCTCGGTTTGGTAAAGTCAAGAGTACTGTTTTGTTGAATTTGCTGATCCAGTTTCAGGAACTGAAATTTTGGGGCCATTGTGTAACCAATATCTTGTGTTGGTTTTCTTCTCGTGGAAGAAAGTAAAGGTTGACTGAGAGACTTAGTAAAAAGATGTTAGTTATTAAACTGAGAGAGGTGTGATAGGCATATGTCGGTAATTTGAAATACAGGCTTACCCCTACTCATTGGGCGATAGGCAGGTGATGTTGAAGATCAGCATTTGCGTTATTTGGTCACACGTTAGACCGAGAGCTAGATTTGCTTTCAACGTGCACATTGTCTGTCATTTATTATGTTTGATATTCACCGCTACGAAGCTTTTCACTCTGCAACAGTGTTTAATCATGTATCTTACACCGTTCATGTGCTGACTACGCCATATTCTAAACAAAGGTATCCTTCTGGTTCATGCTGGAGTCAGCCTTCGATGCTTCGATGCGTGAATCATATCTTGAGTGCAGTAAAAAAATTTGACAGTTGCCAGTTTTGTCTCATGAATAACACTGCTACCATTTTGGTTACAATAACCTTCAACATTGTAGCAGTTCACACAAAATGACAGGATAGCTACATAAGTAGAGTTTGGGACGGAGCATTTGGCACAGAGCTAAAACCTAGTGTTCTTAGTGTGTGTGTGTGTGACAGTATAGGTCCTCGAAGTCGGAGAGTAAGTATGCATTACTTATTTCGCTTTTACCCGTTTCCAGCCACTTGCTTCAGAACACTCCGTGGTGGTCTCCCTGCAAGGTGACTCTGTTGTTCAGTTACAGCAAACCTTAAACATCATGTTGTTATAATAAAGGTTTAGTTGAGTGCTACATCTACTTATTTGTTATCAGAAAAGATGTACTATACGGTGGATGTGACATTATCACTAACCTCACAATCATTTTTTATTGTAATTAATATTAAATTTTGTATTATTTACTAGATATAAGTGTAATAAATAATTGTATTAATGTTTGTAACCATATATATATATATTACTGCTGGGTTTTCTCATTCGGTAGTATGTGTAGTAACGATGGTTTTTATATTAGTATTAATCCGTGACCCTGACGAGCCATCTATCAGGCAGCAGTTGTTGGTTTGGACGGCTGTTTTTTATATATATAAACGCCCAGGATCGAGACAAGAGAATCGGTGGCAGAGACGGGTGTATGCTGCCAGAGCAGCCCCTATAATGATTGAAAATGTAATAATAGTAATAGTAATAAAAAGCAGCAAATTCTCAAGCAGAATGTTCTTCTATTTACGTACTATAAGGATACTTCCAATTTCAGAGATGACGGCTTACAAGTGTAAAAAAAAGAGGATAATGTGGGCTGACCTCAAAATTACACGCCTTGATTCTACAGCAGCTCGCATGGAGCAAAGTCTACAGCAGATTAGCACAGAGCGAGTGTTGAGACACTTACGGCTTGTAGTTAAGTGTCCCATTGCGATCTAACGATTTTATGCAGCAGGCTATTCTGAGTGGAGATATTCAACCTCCAGACTTATTGCAGTGTTACGACGTTGTAGTTCTTAGACCTGTCCACATTATCTCTGGTTTCTTTGTCAATTAGATTAAATGCGTCTGAGCGGTTAGGTCTAAGCTGGTTTAAAAAGTTGCTACAAACGTAATTTACTTCTAAAAGCAGTGAAAATTAGCCATAAACTCAAGAAATAGGAAACCTCTTTTTTATATTGGATTAATTGAAAACGTGATGAAAATTGTTTGGATTTACCTGCTTAGTAATAGGCAAAGAGCATAAACTATTAAAGAACTTTTTTATAAAATATGCAGTTGAGGCTTATATGATAGTTCGACTGGGGTTGATTAGTTGCATGATATATTTTGTACAATAATAAGACATATTCTGTGTTGAATTGCTTACTTATTGTTTATCTGCAACATCTAATGGTCATTAGTATGTTTGGCTGATATAGTTCGCGTGCATTGCGAAGGAAGGATGAGTTATCATATGAGTAGCTTAGTGATGTACAACATTTATATCTGATTATGATTTAACAGAATAATTAAAAGAAACTAAATTTATCATTTACGACAGATTAATTTTATTTCCAACCGATAGTAAATCGACAAACATTTAACTGTTTCTGCCTGCTTGTCACTGCTCTGGTATTAGGCGACATGTATGAGTGATAATGGACAAATCATCGTTTCCGTGACGGCAGAAACATCAGTGATTCTCAAATTGTAGGACAGAGTACTGTGGCATTTTATAACCTGTTACGCGTTTCTACCAAGCCTAATATTTGTCAAACGTAATCTTAGATAACGCTCTGACACTTCGAAAAGAGATTTCAGATAGCTGGTGTTTGTTCACTATTGATGTCCTCTCTCTGGGGGAAATAGTGGAACCTTACCCTTTAGGCGATTGGCGGGCATTCCACAGTTTCTAGAATCACTCTAGGCGAACTACGAAATGATTCCTTAGAAAGGCCGTGGACGACCTAGTTCCTCTGCCTATTGCTGGCTATAATGACACAGACTTCGAAAAGCTGTCCGGCTATAGTAAAAAAGATATAAAATACTACTTTAAGAAAGATGTGATATTTATATGCGATAATAAGCTAAGTACCTTTGGCTGTTTTGATAATGTCTTTCAAAGTGAAATGAGAATTCATAGCAGGATCACCAGGAAGCTGACATATACTACGTGGCTATATCAAGAGTGGTCGTCATCATGTCATTAGCTGCCCTTTACTTTCCATGGACAGTGTATATCGGAGGCTTTGTCTTTTAGACATTTACTCCTATTTAATTATGATGGATTGAGACATCACTATAGGTTTGTCTTAGGTTTATGGCGAGATTTGTGACGTGATTAGTTGTGGTTTGAGGTGTTTTATAGTTAAGGTACTGGCAACTGGGTGTCTGATGTGCGGTCCTGGACAGATGGAATATATCCCCAGCTCGTTTATAAGTGGGTTTTGTGACTGTTGAGCTGCTTTATAGAATTTTATCTCTAGTTCCTGTAATGTCTTGGAGCATTTGTAGTTTTGTTGCTTCGTGGATGACTTTCATGGAGAATCTACAGTTTAGGTGTAGGGCTCTCTTCAGGGCTCGGTTCTGGATGGTTGTAGTCTGTTGAGGTTGGTCCTGGCTGTATGTCCCCATACGAGGCAGGCATATTCAAGTATTGGCCTTACCAGTGTACAGTATATTCGTACATCTATGAACGCGGAGAGCTTGCCTGTTTAGCAGAGGGTACAGTGCTTGTAGTCTGGCGCTGGCGCGTTTACGCAGGTCTTCAATGTGCGTCCTCCAAGTAAGCCTGGAATCCAGAGTTTCTCCAAGGTGTTGTACATATTAACTCTAGAGTATTGTGTTGTCATATAGTTTCAGATTCTGGTCTGTCTGTTGACGCAGTCGTGGTCCATTCCTTCTTGTTAGAATTATGGCTGGGTTTATTTCTATACGCCACCGTCTTGCCCGGGCCTCTGCCTTTTGCAGTATCTCCTGTAGGCGCCGGATGACAATCGCCTTCCTGAAGCTGCGGCTGAAGTAGGCAGTGTCGTCCGCTTAGGTTGCGATGGATATCTTGTCTTGAGTTGGTATATTGGCCGTATAGAGGGAATATAACACTAGAAGCACGCCCGATCCCTGCGGTACTCCGGTCTGAATTTTTCGTTTGATTGAGAGGGAGTTTCAGACTCTGACCCTAAAGTAGCGGCCTTCTAGATATGATTTCAGCAGTTTAACATATCGTCCTGGCAATCCTTGCTCGTATAGCCGTAGCAGGAGCCTGGAGTGCCAAACCGAATCGAAGGCCCTGGAGATATCTAGAAGGACTATTCCGCAATACTCTCTGTAGTTAAAAGCTCTTGTAGCAGGGTCGAGTGTCCTCTGCGAAAACCTAGTTGGTGGTTGGGAACGAATTTTTTTGACGGTCTATATGTAGATTCATACGTTTGAGCAGGAGTCGTTCAAATACCTTGCTTACAGCAGGTAGGAGACTAATAGGCCGGTAGTTTTGTGGGACTGAGAAATTCTTTCCGCTTTTGTGAATCGGGACTACCTCAACCTGTTTCCACCGGCTGGGGAAAGTCTTGCTGTCGATGATGGTGTTGAAGAGGTTGAAGAGGTGATTGACCCCCATAGGTGGGAGGCATATGTTACCTATTTTATTTTGACCCGGGGTTTTCTTTGGATGTAGATGTGTAACGCAGCTATAGACTTCTTAGGGACAGAAATACTCAATATTACGGCTCTCGTCATCTTCTGCTTCCAAGAAGACTTTTAGTCAACGGTTTACAGCTTCTACTCTGTCCTGATTACCGGGAGCTGGATGGATTTTTTTTTCGAAAACGTCGGCCTAGGTATTGCCCTTGTCCTCCGGGCAGTAAAGATAGCCGCGCTCTCCTAGGAGTGGAAGAATATGGTGTTTCTTCTTAGTAAACCATCTTGTCTGATTTTTTAGAGTGCTGTCTTCAGGTTGTAACAATGTTAGACGGGTCTCCCATTCTCGTTTGCGGTGTTCAGTAAGAGAAACTTTCAGCTCCTTTTGTAATCGGTTAAGTAGTTTCCTGGTGGTCGGGTTCTTAGTGAGCCTCCACTCCATAACCATTCCGTCTTTGTGCCTGATGGCGGCCAGCAGGTGCGGTGGAAGCTGTGACGATTTGTTTCTACTCCTTTACATTGGGGTGGTGGCTGAGACGGCATTTGACATTGCACTTCAAAGACTTCGGGATTGTGTCTGGGTTATTGACTGCTGAAGGATCGTATAGAGCTACAGTTACTAGCTTTTTGTATCTTCTCAAGTTGGTTGTTACAAAATTGTAATCTGGCCTGTCCTCCTGCTTGCCAGGTGCCTGCCCCAACCTGGAAAATGGCCTGGCAGGTGGTCTGAAGATAGAGCATCGACAGTTGAAGCTGCGATGAACCCAATGACGTTCTTCGTTATTAACACATCGAGGACGTCGGGTCTGCCTCTGTTCAATGAGTAATGTATGGGCTTGTCTGGAGCCCACACAAAAACGTTGTGCCTGTTTATAATTCTTCTTAGTGCTTGGCCTGCTTGGTTTGGATTCCTGCAGTGCCATTCCGGATGTTTTGCGTTTATTTCCCCGCCAATGATGAGTTTGCCTGTTTTTGATGCCAAGACTGCTGCTTCGGCTTCTGGGAAGGGACCTCCTGGTGGTCGAGGCTGTTTCATGGTATCACTCTTCTTTGTCAACTGCCTTGACTTGTGGGAGGTAGGTGGCACTTTGTCTTTACGTTGAGGTGTATTCCCAGCTTCCCTACTGGAATCTAGTGGTTCCTTCACTTTGTAATGGGAGATTCTGGTGCCTCTCATTCGGCCGGGAGCCATCTTGTATGCAATGCAGCCTCTGTAGCTCGCAACGTGGTTTCCTCCACAGTTACTACATTTGGCTGCATCACGGCGCTTCAGGGCAGTGCATTCATTGGAGTCATGTACTACTGCGCATTTTCCAGCGTGGGGTTTCTTTCTTCACATCTTATGGTATTTTTTTAACTGCTTAACGTCTCTTAACAGCGAGGTCTTTAGAGACGGGAAAGGATGGTTGGGCAAGGATCTGGGAGGAATTCGGCCATGGCCTTTTGATGGAAACATTCCTGCATTTTCCTGGAGTGATTTGGGAAACCATGGAAAATCCAAATCTGGATGCCCGGACGGGGATTTTAACCGCCGTCCTCCCGAATGCGAGGTCAGAACGCTAACCGTTACACCACTCGGTATCTTGTGGTAGCGGGTTGTTCGGTGGGTTCATCAAGTCCGGTAGAAATGAACCTGTTGAACATAATTATGTTGGCTATGTGGAGCCGGTAATGATGTGGTAGCACGGATCTTTGGCTGATTTTTCTTCTGTTTTATTAGTCTTTTTGATGAGATATGTGACTCTCTTTTGCAGTTGTTCTTTTCCGGCCGGTAAGAATAAGCCTTTCTTGCTATGGGTGGCCGAGTCCTGAAGTGGCGGTGGTGACGGGTTGTCTTCTGAGGCAGTATCTTCTGTTTGGTCTTGTTCGTTGTCAGAGGTCTGCCGGTCATCAGGGCAGTCATTCTCCAAATCAAAGAAGTCATTACTGGAGCTCGTAGCCTTCATCTTGGCGTCGGGGGGAGGGGGCTGTCGCTCTTGGGCCTTCGCTATCACCACTGGGTTTCCTTACGCTCTCACTCGGGCGTTCCACTCCCGTAGGAGTGGACCGTGATGTCGTAAGTCCCTAAAGACTCGGGTGGGAGGTCGGAAGGAATCCCCAAAGAAGAAGAAGCAGGAAAACCCTCACTATCTCCCTCGCTAGCAAGCAGCGCACACGGGAACACACAACAGCGTTAGCACTATTTCACCTTAGTACACGCACGATGACCGTCCGCTGAGAGTGGGTTGAGAGATCAAGAGGGGTTGAAAGCTATGTTGGGCTATCTATTAAAAAAGGGGGAGGGGAGGTGATCAACACAAGCTACATACTTTTAGTTTTATTTGTTACAGTTAAAATAGGATACGGAATACACAGCAGCATGTGGATATTTATTTCCGCCTTTTAATTGTTTCTATATTTTAGATATGCTGTATACTAACAGTGCCGTGCATCCGTGTGACATGAAATCATAGTGTTCGGGTCACACGGGGTCGGTGCACATGAGTAACCGACGCGAGACGGCACATTAGAAAAACATTAGCCAGCAGATACCTAGACTCAAAATCCGCTTACATATCTCCCACGGGATTTTCCACTCCAGAGATAGTTCTTATTATTCGGAAAAAAACCTGTTTTGATTACGATTGCTCGCGCGTGATCACACCGCTCGTTGATAAAATGATTCTAATTTTGTTCTGAGAAGTGAATTCCAGTGCATCGTTAATTGTAATAATTTTTTAAGTGTTCTTTCAAGTTCAAATTGTGGTGTAAAATGGCGCTGTACGGTAAACTTCACGAGGCATGTTGGAAATGTTTTCCCAACAAATTTTTAATAACAAAACAAGCCGCGTCTATTTGCTACGGAAATCCTTTAAACAGAGACAAAAATCATTCCCTGGTATTTTAGTAAGTATGGTGACAATACTGCAGGTAAAGAAAACAAAAGTACAGCCACAGTGACGAAAGAGATGATTAGAATGTCTTAGTAACACCTTGTCACAATACAGTGTACAAACCGCCCTCCTTTAAATTTTAGAATATAATTGAAAGTGTTTTAATGTAGTCGATGATATAGTTATCTCTGAACAACTAGCTGTAAGAGGTCAGAGATGGTTTTGTTTTGGTTTTTGCAGCGAGTGTTGAAGTAGACACATGGCGTAACAAAAAAATGTGTCAAGTTGTGCTCTTAGTGGTTTAACGGGTATATACATAAAAATCAGTGTTGAGTGCTTAACCCGATTTAACTACGTAATGCATATTTTACACCTGTGTTAGTTGTCGGAGGCCAAACATATGAGTTTTGGTTTGTGAGTAAGTGTACGCGGTATTGCATAGGTATACGACGGATTTCGGCGTAATTATTCCGTGTTTATAATTGCCCGTGGCTGCTAATGTGAAATCAATTTGGCAATATTCGTTACTCAAGGAGGTTAGTGAACTCAAGGAGTGACTTTCCACGTAGTAAAGACTGTTTATTTAGCCGTTACGAGCATTAAGAACAGACGGTGTATGACAAACAGTTGGAGGTTATATTACATTAAGTGCTTGCAAGTCACTTGCCACTCTAACGAATTGCAATCTTCGGATAAATGCTATTGTGAAGTGTATAATAGTGTTAACATTTTTAATTTCCATTGGTAGTCGGAAACTAGTACACTTAAGGAACTATCAGAATAAATGTGTTCATGTATTTATGATAACGGAGTGTTTATTTTATTTTCTACGAAGTGTACGTAATATTCCCGAATCATCTAATAGTGGCGACCAAAGTACATTAAAACGAAGTCCGATTACACATTTCCTTAGGTAAATAACAATTTTCATAGTGAAATATCGAACTATCAAGTCAAACACGTTATAAACAGTATATATAATTTTCACGGTTGTTTGACAACCTCAAGAAGAAAAGGATCCCTAATTGTACCTGAGAAAGAGGTATTCCAAAATGTATAATTTATAGAAAAATGAGTAACCATAAAAGTATATAAAAAGTAAGTGTTAGTAGTGTTCATCAGACATGCAATAAAGCTTAACTATAATCTGGTAAGAGAAAACAGCATAAAATATCTTCTGGAATTGATAGGGAGGAAAACCACATTACTTGCCTCTTCGCTATCGCTTTACTATCTGTCAATCTCTCACTGCATTCTAGCTGTTAAATGAAATATATTTCAGACTTCAAAGTTTCATTTATTACGAATTTCCATAGCCAAGAATCGAATATCAAATTTTGTTTCTTTCTGCGCCAGCATATAGCGTGTAGCCGTTGAAAGCTTGTCAAATGGAAGGATTTTTGTTGTTTTTTTTTCTTTTTTTGTGGTAAATAATGTCGCTTCGAAGTCTTCGTGATTATACCCAATTTTTGGTGGGCCAATCATTGAATATTTTATGTTCTAGTAACTTGTACCTGTTGCCAAGATCACTAAGTTGCAGTTAAGATTTAATTTGGAGATTTTGCGCTAACGACAGAGTTTTGCTTCTAAATTGTTTTCAAGATGTTGTGGTAGTACTGATGTTACCGTTTCACATAGTTAATTTTCATAGTGAATTGATATAAACAATTTTAAAAAAATCTTTGCGGATTATAACTGGTAGCATTTAGGCAAAAGGTGTTCCGTTCGCATCCATTTCTGTGCATCTGTTTTGTTCAGATTTAAGTCACAGTTCATTAGATTAAGAAACTTGTTTATTCCATATGTGGAATAACTTTAATCCTTTAACTGGAAGTTGTTGAAAAACTTTTCTTTTTATCGAGACTTCATGTTTTGGGATATATCAAACAGCGCTGAAGTCAACTAATTGATAGAGATATGGATATCACTTGGCGTATAGCACCTTGTAGCTACTTCGTGTATACACGTAACCTTTACACCGGGGAATGTGATATAGTGGCTATTTTGGATCTGTTCGAATCCCCTAGTCCGGAATTTATACAGACCATTAACGCAAACTTCATCTCACCATAACCTTGTTTTCTTCATGTAACGTACTCTAGGACGCTACGTTGTTCGGATTCCACGTAAATCTTACGTCCTCTACAGGGTTAGTTTAGGGTATCGACGACAGAGGCGGATTGAGTGGAAAATTAAATCTCACCTTGTGACGGCAACCTTCGGGGATATCCCGCCAGCGATGCCATATGCTTTTTTTTTTCTCGAGCTATTTCGATTCGCCGGCGTATGGGTAGTTATCGCCGGGAAGAGAAAGGAATGGGAAGAATTTTGACCATAGTCTTTTTAAAGGAACCAGAAGTAATTTCGGAAACAATGGAAAACAAAACGCCAGATCCTCCATAGGGCCTAATGTCACTGCTCACCAACCTACATCGGTATGTGAGAGATATGAACGAACTGCTTCAATGACTGCTCAGAATCAGGAACGATTGCATAACTCCAGAATAAGCATTTGGCGAAGCAATTCCCTACTTTTAACCTACTTTGCAAGTCTAAACAGGGCGACGTGTATCTTGAAGGAAATATGAAGCCCTTCATCGAAGCTACTGTCAGTTCTAAATTCTGATAGCAGTCCAGCAGGTGCTCAAATACCTGTTTTTAGCAGCGCAGCCAAAATTTTTTTGATATCTTGCGTTATTCAACAGACGATAGTCTTTAAGTATCGGGCAGAAGTTATATTTACGTAAGCGTGCGCTATTTTTTCGTCTTAACACCCAGAGATGCTCATATCTTGACAGCAGCCACTCTGGAATATGGAAAGCAAGCCTCTAGGAACTTAATTGTCGGTGAGACGTAAAATCCAAACAAAACAAATAAAGAAGTGTCGTAACAACACACTGAATACAGGTTTAATCTCTCTCTCTTTAACTCGACTTCTCTCACATTCAGACGCCTATATTCTATGGCAAGAGAAACAATCATAAAAAATACCAAATTAGATTTCCTCTTTTGTCTAGTGGTCTGTTTTTCTTTCTCCATAAAGTGCAGTGTTGGAAAAGTATGTACACTGTTTGACAGTAAATTTGGCCGCCACTGAAAACTTCTATCACTCTTATTTTGCAAAATATGACATCAATGTCATCCCAGGAAAAATCAATGCAATACTGGCAAGTCAGTATTGCGTTACTGCTTCTTAGGATGACATTGATTTCAGATTGTGCAAAATAAGAGTGATAGAATTTTTCAGTGGCGGCAAAATTTATTGTCAAAGTGTGTACTTCAGCCAATGTTAGTTTTGGGTTTCCAGAAACATTTTACGATAACCTCCGGCTGTTTTCGCTGCTTTTAGAATAGATGTATGCCCAGTGCCCATCCTCCAGTAAAAGTAGGATAATTGTGGTAACAATATATTGATATTATCTATGAAGGGCTATAGTTTTGAATTTGAAATATGGATTTCAATATTCAATCAGTTTTGCATCGCGTTACTTCTTTAACGAATAGTCACAAGCATTTCATAAAGAGTTCAAACATTTCGTCAATGCATGGTATTTTTAATCTCTACAGTTTATATATATGCTAAAGAACAAAACGTCGCGGGATGCCTCTTAGAATTAAGTTGGACCTCTTTTTGCTCTGCGATATGCAGCAATCCGACGTAGCATTAATTCAACAAGTCGTCGGAAGCTCCCTGAACAAATATTCAGCAATGTTTCCTCGACAGCCGACCATAATTAGGACAATGTTGCTGGGGCAGGAAATTGTCCACGAAATGAATATTCGACCACTTTCCAGATACGTTTGATTCATTTCATATCTGCCTATTTAGGTTGCCAAATCATTCGCTGGAATTGTCCAGAATGTTGCTAAAACAAATCGTGAACGAATTTGGCCGGGTAACATGGCGCATTATCCTTTCTTTGTCTTTGAACATGAATGGCTGCCGATGGTTTCAACGCAGATGAACATTATCATTTTTAGTCAATGGCCGATTCAGTTTGACCCACTCCATATTCCATCTAAACACAACCCGTACCTGGATGGAAACGCTACCAGTTTGTACAGTGTATTCCTGACGACTTAGGTCCATGACCTCGTTTACTCGAACCCTACCATCATCTTTTACTAACTGCAATCGTGACTCATCTGACAATGCAACCTTTTTTCAGTCATCTACGGTACGACCGATATATTCACGAGATGAAGAGAGGCGCTGTATCCGAAGAAGTTATAGAAAAAATGCACTCGTATCGGCCTTCTGCTGGCATATCACATCAACGACATATTTAGTCGGACTATCATCACGGACAGGTTTACCGTACGTCCCACCGTGAATGTTGCTGCTCTTGCCCGTATGTCAGCACTGACACTTCGTCGCAGGTTACGGTCACTAAGACGTCAGTAGACGTGATCGACTACTGACTGTCCGTGGCAGGAGGTAATGCCGGAAATTATGCATCCAAAAGACTCTGTGGATCGGGGAAAGTTGAATTCAATAAAAATATCCGAAATCGAATGCCACATGCGGCTAGCGCGAACAGCAATTCCGGGCTCAAAGTTAATTCATGTCATACGGTCATCTGACTCACGAGAGAACAAATGGAAGCCCCACACTGCGCGGCACGTTTATACGTTTCTTACGCGGTCCTACCACCATCTCGATATGTGCAACTTCGTATCCCACGACGTTTGACACTTCAGTATTTAGATATATAGGTCTTCTAAATCGGTACAAATTAAAAATTTGGATAGGAATCCAGATTTAATATATATGCTTCAACTTGTATTTAGAGGAAGAAATGAATGAATTAAAAGAAAATTTATCATGTGGCATAAGTGTTCAAGGAGAAAAAATCAGTATGCTACGATTAGCTGATGACATTGTTTTGTTAGCAGAATAGGCTGAGGATATTGAGAAGTTACTGAATAACATGAAAAAAAATACTGAAGGAAAATTTTGGACTGAATATAAATCAAAGCAACGCACAAGTGAAGGAATGTAGCAGAAATGATACCAATCACACTACATCAAATACAAAAATAGGATCGGATGCAATAGGAGAAATAAGTGAATTCTGCTACTTGGGAAGCAAAATTACAAATGACGGACGAAGCAGGAATGAAGTTAAAAGCAGAATAGCACTAGTAAAAAGTGCCTTCATAAAAAAGAGAAATCTTTTAGTTTCAAATATTGATTTAGGACTTAGAAAGAACTTTTTAAAACTCTTTGTTTGGAGCACAGCACTTTATAGTAGCGAAATTTGTACTTTAGGAATACCTGAAAGAAAGAAACCAGCGTTTGAAATGTGGTGCTACAGAAGAATGCTGAAAATTAAGTGGACAGACCAAGTACGAAATGAAAGATTTTTAGAAATGACGGGCGAGGAAAGAAGTTGGTTGAAGAAGCTTACAGACAGAAGAGACAGGCTGGTAGGTCATATTTTGAGACATGCTGGATTGTTAATTTGTTAGTGGAGGGAAAAGCCGAAGGTAAGAACTTCAGAGGAAATCAGAGATTAGAATATATGAAGCAAATAACTGAGGACGTGGGTTGTAATGGGAATATAGAAATGAAGAGATTAACACAAGATAGGAAGGGGTGGTGGAATGCATCAAACAAGTCAAAAGACTGATAACAGCAATAAATAAATACATAAATAAAATTTAAAATAAAAAAACAACTAGCTGTATCTACAACTTATATATATACATAAAATTTAAAAAAAAAAAACTAGCTGTACCTGCGACTTGGTCCACGCGGAATTTGTGATGTATACTGTTAATTCACAGATAGTCTACCCCGACGGTGTAGGGATAGCGACCTTACTTATCGTTGCACGGGTCGCTGGTTCGTGTCCGTCCTAGGGCATGGGTGGTTTTAACTGAGTGTTTTGTCCGACTAGTGTTGTCCTTACCACATAGTAAATAAGAGACGTTGTAATAATGAAGATGATACGATATGCATACATTGCAAACTCACGAATACATTGAGCTGGCTGTAGAGCTTACATGGCCAAATGCCATTAAAAAAGTCAGAGATAAACTGACAATTTTTTTAAACATTGTCAGCACATTCGGTCACGTAGTGTGTCAAAGTACGGACCTCCCTCTCAATACCGATTGTATCTCAAGTAACACAATGCCAGTGGAGTAAAGAAACTAATAGGATGTATGAATTGCATTCAACAAAAAAAAGTTTGTTAGTTTGTGGAAACTTTTATCTTAAATTTCTCAGCTTTCCAACTACATATAAAAATGGAACATACCCTGTTTTACGTACCGAATTCTAAGGAATATAAAACAATGGTTTGTTGAATAACAAACATTTACTACAAGCATGAGCAGAATCGCGGTAGACAAAACATGATTGCATCTCCCATTGGAATACATAAGTTAGACCACATCACCACGTATCGGAATTTATTTTATTTTGCGTTTGATGCTGTTAGACATTTACAACATTCCACAACAATTATATTGTATTAAATGAACAATCTAACACACATATATACACTTAGTACAGCGAACAATGCCCGCAGCCGGCCACTGAGACAGGATATCCAGTCTCAACCTCTACAACGTGACGTCGAGGCCTTCCAACGAACCCACCGGCTCCGGCGTGGACAAATTTAAGTCTTCCAGACTACCAGGAAAAGCACGCAGTGGACAGTCCTGCACGATGTGTGACACAGTTCATAAAACCTCTCCGCAATCACAGTACAGAGAATCTACCACATCTAATCCGATTTAGTTTACACCAAATTGACCGTGGTAAGTTGAATCCTGGCAGTTTTAAGCAGGCATTGGTAATTAGCACTATGCCCTGTGGTGTTGACGATTCCCATTCCGCTGTCCAGCTATCTGTAGGGCTGAAAGAGTTAGATATTATATTGACAGCAGTCTTCCAGCAAGGGCGATGTGACTTCAGCCGTGTTTTGTAATCCCTAACATCTCCATGGATGGGAAGAGCCTTATTGGTCAGAATTCTCGACCATAGTCTGATTAGGACCTTTTGCCTTCTGTTGTGAGGTAGTGGGGTGTTGCTGAGCACCGGCAGCCACTGAATAGGTGTATATAGAAGCGAGCCAGTTAATGGGCATTGTTTGGTGAAGCTGAACGTCCACCAACTGGGTGTGAGAGCTATTAAGCCATACGCTGGAGCAGTATTCAGCTGCGGATTTGTTCTTAATATATTTGCATCAGCTCCCCATGAAGTTCCTGCCAGCCGTTGAAGTAAGTGGTTCCGACTTTTATGCTTGTCACCTGTATTTTGAAGGTGCCTTTTCTAAGTTAGGGACCTGTCGAATGTCACACCCAGGTATTTTGGGGTACTCTTATACCTCAGCATCCGGTCTCTGAACAATATATTTGGCTGGTAGTTCACTTGTTTGTTGCTAAAATGGAATGTAGCTATTTCTGTTTTCTATGGATTAGGTTGAAGGCGCCACCTTCGAAAGTAGGCATCCATTCCCTGAAAGTCATGAGTCAGGATTTGTTTAGCCTACACGAAGTTAGTTCTTTTCACTGTAAGATTGATGTTATCAGCATATACAAATTTGTGAGAGACTGTGTCTGGCAGGTCGTGAGAACATAAATTGAAAAGTATAGGGGAGAGAACCGAGCCTTGTGGTAGACCATTATTTAGCTTGTGAAATCTGCTCCTGCTGAACTCAGTGTGCACCTGGAACAGGCGGTTAATTAACATGTTTTCTTGTAAAGAAATTATCTTTATGCAAGGAACTGCTTTGATCAGTTTGAGAATGAGACACTCTCTCCAAACTGTATCGTATTCTGCCGAAAGATCTAGGAATACAGATACGTTCTTCATTTTCTTCTGATAACTTGCTTCCAAGTAGGTGGTAAGAGACAGGACCGACTGGGACGGAATCCAGCTTGTTCAACAGGGATCAATTCTGTTCAATATAAGCCTTTTCAGTAATCTGTAAGTGACACTGAGTAAGGCTATCGGAAGGTAACTTTGTGGGAAAGTTGGATCTTTTCCTGGTTTGAGTAAAGCAATGATTTTTGTTCGTTTGAAAATCTGAGGAAGCCTTCCAGATTGTAGTATGGAACTGAAGAATGAGGCAAGCCAACGAGATGTTTTTCAATAGTTCTGGACAAATCCCATTTAATCCTGCAGCTTTTCCATTTCGAAGGGTCTTTAAACCTTCCTGAACCTCTTGTAATGTGAATGGATGGGAGTATATAGAGTGAGGCTGAGTTTCACGCTTTAGACGTTTAAGCTCAGATTTGACCCGTCAAGTGAACTGCTTTGCCTTTTTTGTTTTAGAAGTATATACAATGTGATTTGCTATTTTTCCACATTAATGGATGAGTGTGTCCTTGACGGTATTTATGTAGGATATAATTTACGAATCAGAGACCAGGCTTTTCTACTGTATTGGGTAAAGTTCGGGTTTATAAGAGTTTTTATCCATTTATCTCTTCTAGCATGGTCAAGTGATTGCAGCAGTTCTGTTGCCTTCTCATAAGAGCTGTTTTCCTCAAATTCTTCTCTAAGTCTGCTTGACTCTTCACTCCATCCTGGAATATAGTCTTTTCTGAAGCTTCGCGGGATGGCAATATTCGCTGCAGCTTTTATTAGTCCTACAAACCTTGCATAATTCTCTGGAACTGCTTTGATCCATCGAATGTTAGCGTCAGTATACTTCGCATAGGCTTCCCAATCTGCTCTCTGGAAGTTCTACCGAGATTTAGGGACGGATCGGATAACAGGTATCTGGATTCCTATTTTATAGATTATGGATCTATGCTGACTGTGACGGAAGTCACCGAGAACTTGTCTCCTTACGCGAAAGAAAGGAGCTGATAAACCGGAAGAGGCGAAACAGAGGTCTGGTGAGTAGTCTTGTTTCCAGCGAGCGGAATGAAATGTACCTTTGTCTTTAGGATAATGTATTAACCTCAAGTAGTTGACCTCAGCCCATTCTCGTTACTTTGGTCATACCCCCACAGCGTATAATGGGAGTTGAAATCTCCAAGGATAATGCTATTCTTAGTGAGAACCAAGCCGATAGTTTCTGGCCAAGGTGTAGTGGGTGGCTTGTAGATGTTTGTAACCACAACATTGTGCACCTCTATTGTGGAGGAAGCGTAAGTTGGATGATAATCTGCTGCAATGACCTTGTAGTGGCATATGTCATTCTTAGTGTAGGTTGCAATATCATATTTTGCATGATGTTGTGCTGTTACCATTTTGTATGCGGTAGTTTTCCTCTAGTAAGCAGCTTCTTGTCGTTCTCTGTGAGAGTTTCTTGCAGTATGACAACAACAACTGAGTATTTCTCTAAGAGTGATGATACATACTGGCTCTTTGATCTACTGATGCCTTCGGCGTTAAGTTGACAAACGTTTAGCTGGGGGCCTATTGTCCTTGTATGAAAATCTGAGTCCTTAGAAGGACTGCGAGCCCACAATGGCAGTACGGTGGCATCTGATCGCTGTCACCCATTTAGCACCACCCAGGGAGCACGTGTAGCTTAAGGTATGCTTCAGACGCGGGTAACTTTGCTCTCCACGTATCGGAATAAAACGTAACGAAAAACCTTACAGTTCATCTGAATAACATAACGTGTGGATATGGCCTTAATAAGAAATGTGAGTGGTTAATTATGTCTTAGTTTTTATTATATCGTAAAAATGGTTCGTACTTATGGTACAAGAGAGGCTATTTGTATGTACGGGTATTTAGTGATTTCCAACAAGTAGTTAACACATTGTCCTGTAATTTTATGTTTAAGACATGCGCAAATTGTGTGCCACATTCTCCAAAGAAGACGATTAAGTTTTGTTTTATTTTATAAATTCCAGTTGTTCCAAACTTATCTTAGCATGGCAGTGGAAATATATTTTGTTTCTGATTACATTATAATGTAGCCTAGTCCACGGAAATAGCGAATGAAAGGATATTAACATAGGATATACGCAAATTATTTGTCACAGTTACGTTTTAGTGGTCCAGGCTAAATTCCCCATACTTGAAGAATGAGATTACTTTTTTTTTCTTTTTAAAAAATTGCAGTTTATTCCAAAATGATTATAGGGCGGCAGTGAAAATGCATTTTGTTTACGATGTAATGTTGGCTGAACCATAGTAATAGTAACAAATGTGACATGTAACATTAAAACAGGACATCTGAAAATAGTGTGCCACTACTACGTTCCCTGTACGGCCTCCTTGATAGTACAGTCTGATCGAATGGCTGTGGGTCGACATTATCGTAATTACTAATGTAATGACCTAGTATGTAATGAGCAACTGAGTCATACATATTGTCTCTGGTAGTATATATCTATTATACTTAATGGCCAGCTATCGGAATAGATTATATAAAATACCTTTTGTGCTACCGCAATAACATTTTGAGTGAATATGGCCCAACTGGTCCAGTGGTTTGTCCGTGGATGCGGTTTATGCACGCCGAGGATTTTATACATAAAGATTCCTATTGGCCACAATTGCGTTCACGTGTAGTGTTGAAGTACGGGTCTCTATCTTGAACTGATATGTAATAGTTAATACATCTTCAGCGAGGGTAAAAAAAGCTAATACCATGTTGGTCGCTAAAAGTTTCTTCTTTCAGATGTAACAAATAAGACCATTGGCATTTATGTACACGTAGGTATTATACAATAAAAATTAATACTGGTTTCTCGAAAATTTTATCTTAAATTTCTCACCTTCCCGTTTCAATATGAAACTTATCTTAATTTATCCCTGTAACTGTAGGTTGTACATTATTCTAAAGGCCAACAAAATCCAACCAGTAGTTTGTGCATGAATCACGTTCAAAGAAAAAGTATACTAATTGTTAATAAATTAGATTTCTCAACTTTTTGACTCTAAACCAAAATGAAACATAACCTATTTTACTCTCGGACCAGGGGATCTATATTATTTGAATCCCGTTAAAATCTGTTTTTGTTTCCGAGAATGCAAAATACAGAGTAGTGTTATGACAGAACCGTTTTCAACAAAATTTAAGTTACTTCTCGCAGTTGAAATATTATCTGTCTCTTATATTTAATAAACTACACAGTGGAACCCTAATTTTTTACTGTTCCCTTTAATGGTGGTGAAGAATAATAGTTTGTTCTAAATTATGGATGTTTTTCCCTTATCTTTTTAACTGTTAATAGATTCATGTGCCCATAACCAATGTACACTGTTTTATCTAAGTTTCATGTGTTCATATAATCTCTTTGTAATCCCGACTTTATTTATTTGCAGAAAATTCACAAACTGTTACAGTCGCTATGGCTTTCATTAACTTTATCACTTCCTTTCTTCTGCAAGATAACAGCATTTATTTATAAACATATCCGAGATAAATCTTATATATGTATATAAACAGATGTGTTTTCATATATTTCAATTTTCAGCCACCACTACCAAGCACAGTTCACTGGTACCGAAGCTAAACGGTTTGGCTGTCCTTCGGCGGTTGGTATATAGCCGTTCGTAATTTGGGCGAATTACTACGTCGTACACAGGTCTACCTGGTGTGGCAACGTGCAAGTAGTATCGCACTATGAGGAGACGCCGGCAGGGGGAAAGCGGTGGCTCACCTGACTCAGCACAGATGCTGACGATCGGACTGGTGCGGCAGCCACCCGTGGTGAGCTGGATTCCTGCATGGTGGACACTATCTAAAATGCGCAGATAACTATCCCGTCCCGAACCGTATAGTATACAACCATATTCAAGCCGAGACCGTTCAAAGGCTCTATAGAATTGTAGAAGCCACGATCTGTCAGCACCCCATGACCTGCCACAAAGGCACTTTACAATGTTGAGGGATTTTAGGGCTCTGGCTTTCACATCTTCTGGTAAAAGGCTAAGAGTAAAAAAGTACGTACTGTGTTTTCTCAGCAGAAAATCGAAAAACAGTACGCACTGACAATTCATCCAGCCTGTTCAGTGCGAGCTGCAGCTGCCGCTCAGCGCTTCTCAGTCTAATTATTCACAAACAATTAAAAAATCATCAACGTATAACGAGTACCGTATCGGACTCCCTATTTCAGGTGAGATGCTGTTAATCGCAATAGCGAAAAGAATAAAATTTAAAATTGACCCTTGAGGAACACCATTTACCTGGATAAAAACATCTGAATCTTCCCTACCGACTCGGTACCGGAAGCAACGCTGAAATAAAAATGACTATAAAACGGAGCAGATTTTCTTTAAAACCCAATTCTAAAATACCATACTGCCAGATATACTTGTATATATATATATATATATATATATTAAACACGCCAATAAGATGTTGGTTGCGAATAAAGGCGTCCTGTATCACCACTTTCTGCAGGATCAGGTTGTCCAAGGTGGAACGAAACTTCCTAAATCCACGCCGAAAGCGTCTCATTAGGTTTCGGGATTCGAGACACCAGATAAGGTGGTGGTTGAAAAGCCGCTCTAGTGTGTTCCCGACGTAGCTTGTTAAAGCAATGCTACGATAACTACCTGTCATCAATGTGTCCTTCACGGGTTTTAAAATAGGGATAAGCGTTGCTTCTTTCCATGAGTCAGGAAAGTGTCCTAGAGGCACTCTTTAGCATCTTTGCTAAAATGCCTCAGCATATGGTACTGGATCAGGCCGGGTCCTGGTGCTGTGTCCTTAGTGCAGTTTAAGGCGGACTCCAACTCCAAAAATGTAAAGGGGATATTTTACTCCTGAATATTCGGCGAGTCGAAGCTTAAAAAATGCCTTTCGGCAGCAGTTTTTTGTCGCTGAAACCGAGGTTTCAGCCTGGCAGCCGAAATAATAGCAGTGAACGAGTCTGCCATCAGCTGTGTTATGCTTCGCTAGTCGGTGACTACACGCTCCTGATCCAGTAATCCAGAAACAGGTGATCGAGAATATCTTCTATATATACAGCGAATTGACTCCAATACTTTTGTTGATGTTGTGGAACGGTTAATGGTGCTTACAAAGTTCCTCCATTACCTTCTCCTGCTCTCCTTAATAATTTAACGCGCCTTAGTTCTAGCCATTCTGAACACCTCGAGGTTGTCAGGTGTTGGGTGCAACCTGAATCAGCGTAAGCCCCGTCTGCGGGCCTGAATGGTGGAACGACATTCATCGTTCCACCAAGGGACGGGCGTTGCAAGGCATGGAAATATCAGTCACCCGATGAATCACTTTGGTGAAGTGTTTCACCTTCTCATCAATGTTCTCACACTGTTGAAAACTGACTGAAGGGTGATAGATCTGCCAATCAGCTCTGCTAACATTCCATTTGTGATGGATAGTTCTTCTTCCACATTCGAGCTCCACGAGCAGCCATATTGGGAAGTGGTCGCTTTCATAAAGGTCATGATCCACCTCCCAGAGCACGGAGTCCGCTAGTAAAGGAGAGAAAATAGAAAGATCAATAGCAGAGGTCGTACCAGTAGCCGTAGTGAAGTGCGTCATGTGGCCGGTTTTACATCCTCTCGCTCCAATAATTTACAAATTTACCGACCTCTGGGGCAATCGGTGGTCGACCCCCACAGCACACTGTGCGCGTTAAAAACTCCTAGCAGGAGAAAAGAACGAGAAATTTGCCTCAATAAATTAGCCAGTTGACCGAAATCAACTGGTGATCCCGGCGGTAGATATAAGGAACATACTGTCAATTGCACCGGTACATGAATTCTGGCTGCTACTGCCCGTAGGATAGAGATGAGAGCAACAGGTTCGGATTGAACAGTGTTACATACAAACACAGCCACTCATCCCTTCGCTCGATCACCCTCGGTATCTTCCTTTCGGTTAACGTCATAGCCTCTTAGCACAGGTTGTTTTGTTGGTCTGTAATGTATCTCTCGGAGACAGAATCACAAATGATCAGACCGTGCTAAGAGTTGTAACTCCTCTTTGTGATCCGTAAAACCGTCAATGTTCCACTGGAGTATGGGAGCCATCCTACCTGTTATGTTTCACCCGCTGCGGTTCGGGTGGGTCTTCGGTCTTTGTCTGCTGAGGAACGGGACCGGTTTCCTCCACCAGCATTTCAGTTTCTTCTTGCTCCGAAGAGACAGACATCTTCGACTCAGTAGACACCTCTTTGGCCTTCTTCTTCCTCGCTCCTTTTCCCTTCTTCTCCCTACTACTAGGTAGAATGGGAGGGGACGAAGAGGGGGATTTCACAAACTGATTTGGGTCGGTCTGTCTAAACATCGGACCCCGGATCTTTCGGTCGCCTCCAGTAACTTTTATAGCACATGGTAATGCTATCACTGTGATAGCAAGTGGTGGTGTTGGAGGTGCCGTTACTTTCATTGTTACTGCTGGTGGATCCTGTTTTACTGTTGCTGGTGTGGTTGAAGTCACAGATGGGCTGCTACCAGCGTCCGGGATCTTAGATATTACGACTTCAGTGGATTTTGCACCGCATTTGCATTGACAAGAGCACGTTGTATTTGTGCCCATGTCTGCAACGGTCGTTTGGGTATCAACACTCTGTTTCCTGGCGGGAACTGAAGCCATCTTAGCAAAGCTAGTTCCAAAAATTGGAGGGGCGAGTGATTTGACCTTCTTCTTTGCTTCTGCGTGTGGAATCCGCTCTTTGGTCTTCAACTCTTGTATCCCTCGCTCGTCTAGATACACTTGACACTCCCTACTCCAGACCGGGTGCGATCCGGAGCAGTTGACACAAACCTGTGGTATAGTAAAACTGACACCCGGCTCATGTGCCCCCTTGCCGCACTTACCACAGGTAGGGCTGCGTTTACAAGATGTCGAATGTCCGAACCTAGAGTTCTTAGTTTGTGTGGCAGTATAGATTCTCGAAGTTGGACATTTAGTATGCATTACTAATATCGCTCTCTCCCCGCTTCAAGTCACTTGCTTCAGAACACTGCAAGGTGACACTGTCGATCAGTTATGGCTATCGTTAAACATCCTGTTGTTAGAATAAACGTTTAGTTGAGTGCAACATCTACTTGTTGGTTATCAGACAGGTTGAACCATAGGGTGGAGCAAATTCTGCAGCAGAATAACACATTGAGACACTTACGGTTTGTAGCTGAGTGTTCAATTGTGATCTAACGAGTTTATGTAGCAGATTATTCTGGATGGAGAGATTCAACTCCCGGACATGTTGCAGCATTATGCCGTTGCAGTTCTTTAGTTGTCCGCTTTATCTCTGGTTTCTCTGTTGTTTAGATGAAATGTGTTCGAGCGGCTAGGTCTTAACTGGTTTAAAAAGTTGCTACAAACGTAATTTACAAACAAAAAACGTTAACCATAATCTCCAGAAAATGAAAAATTTTATTTTTACTTTTGGATTAATTGAAAAAGTGATTTCGAAAAAGCTAGTAAATTATTTGGGTTTACCTGCTTAGTAAAAGGCAAAGAGTATAAACAATGAAAGAACATTTTTCAAAAAAAAATGCAGTTGTGGCTTATAGGATAGTTCGACAGAGATTGATTAGTTAAATAATATATTTTGTCCAATAATGAGATATATTTAGCGCTGAAATGCTTACTTATTTTTTATCTGCAACGTCTAATGATCATTAGTATGTTTAGCTGATATAGTTCGCGTGCATTGCGAAGGAAAGACGAGTAATCATAAGAGTAGTGTAGTGATGTTACCGTTTACACAATTAATATTCATAGTGAAGTAATATAAACATTTATTTTAAATCTTTGCCTATTATGATAGGCAGCATTCAGACAAAAGGTGTTTCGTTCGTATCCATTTCTGTGCATCTATATGTTCAGATTTAAGTAACAGTATATTAGATTAAGAAAATTGTTTATTCCATATGCGAAATAACTTTAATTCTTTATCTAGAAGTAGTTGAGATATTTGTCTTTCTTTCCAGACTTCGTGTTATGGGATATATAATACAGCACTGAAGTCAAATAATGGATGGGGATATAGTTATCACCAGTCATTTACGATATGCTTCACTTGGCAGATAACACCTCTTAGATACTTCGTGCATACAGGTAACCTTTACTTTGAGCGTGTGCGGTGTAGTGCCTCTCTATGGAGTTGTTCAAATCTCCGTTTCTTCCGGGTCCTTAACGCCACTTTCACCTCACCATAACCTTGTTTTCATCATGTGACGTACGCTAGAACGCTACGTGGTTCCGATTCCATGTAAATCTTAGGTCCGCTATATCCGGTAGGTTAGTATAAAGACTACAGAGACGGATTAAATTGGAAACAGAATGTCGCCTGGTGTCCACAACCTTCGGGGATTTCCCGCCAGCGATGCCATATGCTTTTGTTTGCTTTTCGAACTTTCTCGGCTCGCCGTCGTTTGGGTAATAAGAGCCAGGAAGAGAAAGGAACGGCAAGAATTTTGATCGTAATATTTTTCAACCAACCATCTCGTCACTCACCAGAAGTAATATCGGCAAACAGTGGAAAACCAAACCCTAGATCCTCTGTAGGCCTTAGTGTTACCGCGTACCAACCTACATCAGTATATGAGGGACATGAACAAACTCTTTCTAATGCTAATTACGAAACCATGATAGTACATGCTTCGATGACTGGGCAGAATCAGGAACTACTGAGAATTAACATTTGGCGAAGCAATTCGTTACTTTTATCCTACTATTCAAGTTTAAACAGGATAACGTGCATCTTCAAGGAAATATGAAACCCTTGAGCCAAGCATCTGACAGTTCTAAAATCTGACTGCACTCCAACAGGAGCTCAAATACCGGTTTCTAGCAGCACAGACATTTTTTTTTTTTTTTTTTTTTTTTTTTTTTTTTTTTTTTTTTTTTTTTTTTTTTTTACATATTGCGTTTATTAAACAAATGACGGGCTTTAATTTTTGGGCTTAAGCCGAATCAGAAATTAGATTTACGTAAGCATACGCTTGTTTTTCGCCATTAACAGCCAGATATGTTTATATCTTGACAGAAGCCTCTCTGGAATAGGGAAAGCAAGGCCCAAAGAACTTAATTATCGGCGAGACGTAAAGTACAATTAAAATAAATAAAGAAGTGTCGTAACGACATACTGAATACAGGTTTAATATATATCTCTCTCTCTAACTATCTAACTCTCACTTTCAGCCGCCGATTATTGTATGGCATCAGAGGTCATCATAAAAAATATATCAAATTAGATTTCCTCTTTTGTCTAGTGTCCATAAAATGCAGTGCAGGAAAAGTCTGTATTTCAGCCGATGTTAGTTTTGAGCTTCCTAATAGATTTTGCAAATTACGATAACTTCCGGCCGTTCTCGCTGCTTTTAGAATAGGTGTCTGCCCATACTCCAAAAACAGTAGACAAATTTTGGTAACAATATATTGATATAATCAATGTGGGGCTGTATTATTTAATTTGAGGTATGGTTTTTCGCATTCAGTCCATTTTATATCGCGTTACTTCTTTAACGAGTATTCATAACAATTTCATAGAGTCCAAACATTTCGTTAATGCAAGGTATTTTTAATCTGTACAGTTTATATATACACTAAAGTTGAAAAAATCACGGGATGCCTCCTAGAATCAAGTCGGAACCCTTTTTGCTGGGTGATATGCAGCAATCCGACGTGTAATTAATTCCACGAATCGTCTGAAGTCATGCTTCCTGGACAGCCGGCCATAATTAAGACAGTGTTGCCGGTGCAAGAAGTTGTAATTGAACTGAACTTCAGTCACGTTCCAGATATGTTTGATACGTTTCATATCTGCCAATTTAGGTGGCCAAATCATTCGCTGGAATTGAACATAATCATTTTTAGTCAATGGTCGATTCAGTTTGACCGAGTATATGCCACCTAAACATAACCCATACTAGGATGGAACCAGTGTATTCATGACGACTTGCATCCATGACTTCTGCGCTCACTCGAACCCTGCTATCAGCTCTATCCAACTGGAATCCTAACTCATCTGACTATGCAACCTTTTTTCAGTCATCTAAGGTCTGACCGATTTATTCAGGAGACCGAGAGAGGCGCTGCAGCCGAGAAATTATTGGTGGAATAGGCACTAGCATTAGTCTAACATCACATGCTTCAAAATTACTGACCACAATAATATATAGAAGGATGGAAAAGGTAGTAGAAGAGATAGTAGGTGAAGATCAGTTCGGGTTTAGGAAAAATCGCGGTACAAGGGAAGCAATTCTGTCTTTAAGATTAATACTTGAAGAGGGGATCAAGAAAAACAAAGATACTTTTATGGCGTTTGTTGATTTGGAAAAAGCTTTTGATAATGTTAGGTGGTACAAGATGTTCAAAATTTTAAAGAAGTGAGGTCTAAAGTATCGAGATAGAAGAATACTCTATAAACTATATAAGAATCAAGTGGCTATAATAAAAGTAGAGAATCACGAGAGACATGCATCGGTTAAAAAGGGTGTGAGACAAGGTTGTAGTCTATCCCCGTTAATATTAAACTTGTATGTAGAAGAAGCAATGAAGAAAGTCAAAGAAAAATTTCCATGTGGCATAAGTTTTCAGGGAGAAAAAATCAGTTTGCTACGATTTGCTGATGACATTGTCTTGTTAGCAGAGAGTTCTGAGGATATTGAGAATTTACTGAACGGCATGAACAAAATACTGAAGGAAGATTTTGGACTGAATATAAATCAAAGCAAAACAAAAGTGATGAAATGTAGCAGAAATGATACCAACACTAGTAGATTAAATATAAAAATAGGATCGGATGCAATAGGAGAAGTAAGTGAATTCTGTTACTTGGGAAGCAAAATTACAACCGATGGCCGAAGCAAGAATGATGTTAAAAGCAGAATAGCATTAGCAAGAAGAGCCTTTATGAAAAAGTGAAATCTTTTAGTTTCAAATATTGATCTAGGAATTAGAAAGAACTTTTTAAAACTCTATGTGTGGAGCACAGCACTTTACGGTAGCGAAACATGGACTTTAGGAATACCGGAAAGAAAGAAAATTGAAGCATTTGAAATGTGGTGCTACAGAAGAATGCTGAAAATTAGATGGACAGACAAAGTAAGAAATGAACGAGTTTTGGAAATGATTGGTGAGAAAAGAAGTTTATGGAAGAAGCTTACAGAAAGAAGAGACAGGCTGGTTGGTCATATTTTGAGACATGCTGGATTGCTTAATTTGCTTGTGGAGGGAACAGTCTAAGGTAAGAACTGTAGAGGAAGACAGAGATAAGAATATATGAAATAGATAATTGAGGACGTGGGTTGTAAGGAATATGTAGAAATGAAGAGGTTAGCACAGGATAGGAAGGGATGGAGGATTGCATCAAACCAGTCGAAAGACTGATGACATCAAAAAAAAAAAAAAAAAGGGCACTAGCATTGGTCTTCTGCTAGAATATCCCATAAATGCCAAATTTAGTGGGACTGTCATCATGGACAGGTTCACCGTACGTCCCACCGTGAATGTTGCTGCTCTTTTAAGAGCAATGTTGACTGTATGTCAGCACTGACACTTCGTTATAAAGACTTCAGTAGCCCTGATCGGCTATTGCGCTGTTCGTTGCAGGAGGTAATGCCGAAAATTAAATATTCAAGGCACATGTTTGATATTGTGGATCGGAGAATGTTGAATTTAAAATCATTTTCCGAAACCGAATGTCGCATGCGGCTAGCACCAACAACCATTCCGCGCTCAAAGTTAATTCATGCCGTACTCTCATAATCAAGTCAGAAAATCCTTCATCCGACTCACGGGACTACTAATGAAAGCCCGCCACCGCACGGCACAGTTAAACGCAGTGCGACTGCCATCTGAATATGTGCATATCTTCGTATCCCACAACATTTGGCACTTCAGTATTTGGATATACAGGCTCTCTGAAGTTGTACAAATTAAAAATTTGGATAGGATCAAAATTTCTAATTTATGTTTTTACTAGCTATACTCGTGACTTCGTCAGTTAATTCACAGACAAACCACCCCGATAGCGTAGGGGTAGCGAGTCTGTTTCGCGTCGCAGGGGTAGCTGGTTCGAGTCCGGCTAGGGCATGGGTGGTTTTAACTGAGTGTTGTGTCAGTCTTGTTTTGTCCTTACCACATGTCGAATAACAGAAGTAGTAACAATGAAAATGATACGATATGCACACATTGGAAACCAACGAATACATTGAAATGGCTGTAGGGCTTACATAGTCAAACCAATAAAAAAAAATCACAGATAAAATATCAATATCAAAAAAAAATTCCAGCAGCTTCGTTCATGGAGGATGTTAAACTGCGGATTTCAACTAACACAATGCCAGTGCTGTAAAGAAACTAATATGATGCGTAAATTTCCAGTCAACAGAAAAATTTATCTTAATTTCATGGATTTCCTTTTTTTACTTATTGCTTTATGCCTCGTCGACGGCTAAGGTCATTAGAGGCGGGATGGGACTTGGGACAAGGAAAGGGAAGGAATTCGGCCATGGCATTTATGAAGGAGGCATCCCGGCATTCGCCTGAAGTGATTTGGGGAAACCATGGAAAACCCAAATCAGGATGTCCGGATGTCGAACACGCGTCCTCCAGAATGCGAGACCAGAATGTTAACCATTCGCGGCTTTCCAACTACCTATCAAAATGGAAGATACCCCGTTTTACGTACCGAATGCTAGGGAAACTAAAACAATTTCTTGTTTAACAACAAACATTTATTACAAGTATGAGCAAAATCGCGGACAACAAAACATGATTGCATCTCGCACTGGAATACAGAAGTTAGACCACATCGCCAAGTATCAGAATAAAACGTAGCTAAAAACCTTACAGTCCACCTGAATAACATAGTGTGTGATTTAAGCCTCAATAGGTCACTGAATATTTAATTATATCTTACTTTTTATTATACCCTAAAAATGATCTGTACTTATGGTACAAGAGAGGCTATTTGTATGTAGGGGTATTTAGTGATTTCTAAGAAGTAGTTAACACCTTTTCTTGTAATTTTATGTTCAAAGACATCCGCAAATCGTGTTCCACATTCTATAGTGAAGACGATTAATATTTGTTTTATTTTGTAACTTCCAGTTATACCAAACTCATCATAGCATGGGCAGTGGAAATCTATTTTGTTTCCATTTACATTGTAATGTAGCCAAGTCCACGGTAATAGCGACAAATAGTATATTAAAATAGGACATCCGCAAATTGTGTGCCACAGTTACGTTTTAGTGGTTCAGGTAAATTCTCCATATATGACGATTCAGATTTCTGTTACTTCTTGTTTCTTGTTTCTTTTTTGGTTGTTGTTTTATGTTTTAAATAGCAGTTATTCCAAACTGATCATAGGGTGGCAGTGGAAATGCATTTTTTTTTTACGATGTAATGTTGGCTGAACCATAGTAATAGCGACAGATGTGACATTAAAACAGGACATCTTAAAATCGTGTCCCACAATTACGTTCCCTGTCCTTGATAGTAGGCCCTACAGTCAGATAGATGTGTTGCTAGCTTACGGCACTGTAACTACTCCTGTAACGACCTAGTACGCAGTGAGCAACTGAGTCATACATATCGACTCTTATAATATATATCTACCATACTTCATGACAAGTTATCGGAATAGATTATATAAAATACCTTTTGTGCTACCTCAATAACATTTCTTGTGAAAAGGGCCGAATTGGTCCAGTGGTTTGTTCGTGATGATGCGGTTTATGCACGCTGAGGATTTTATACATAAAGATTCCTATCGGCCACAATTGCGTTCACGTGGAAAGTTAAAGTACGGATCTCTATCTTGAACTTATTATGTAATAGTTAATAAATCATCAGGGAGGGTAAAATCTCTAATATGATGCTGCTCGCTAAAAGTTTCGACTTTCGGAAGTAACTAATCAGACCATTGGCTTTTATGTTTTCGTAAATATTTTTCAACGAAAAATAATCTACATAAAAACAGTTGAATGTATGTATGTATGTTTGTTTGTTTGTTTGTTGGTTTATTTGTCCTTCATACAAATCCACAGTTTTCATCCGATCACGATGAAACGTTGCACACTTATCCTTTGAAACAAGGAGAAAAATACTGTCTACATTTGGTTGAAAGTTATCTGTATAAATAATACATGTTGTCTTATAATTTCGAAATATTACTGAACGGCGATAGACAGACGCGTTGGATATGGACGTCTGTGTACCGCTTTTTCCGTATAGCAGTCAGCTAGTTCAGTGGTTATAGCGCTTGCTTACTAATATTTGGGTTGTGATTCCCGTTTAAAATCACCGTGGAGGCTAAGATTTTTAAAAATGTTTTTTTTTTTTTTTTTTTTTTTCTATCGTAAGAGTCAAGCTTGGACCGTTGATTATTCGGATTGAATGTTAAACTGTAGATATCATAAATTTAGGGATGCAATGCGAAGCAAATCGTAGGTAGTCTTGCAATGCTGTGGGTGTACATTTTTTACGTTGTATTGAGCCCTCAGGGGAGATTTGCAACAGTCTTTGTGTGATCTGCAGTAATAATACTATAAATGCGGAATTAAGTCTCTGTATTTTTGTTACGTTTTGATAACATAATGCCTATACCAATATTGACAGACTTTGACATGAAATTCTGTAGCGAGGGCACAGGACATTTTGTTTCAGTATTGTTAACAGTTGTAGTCATGAAATTTTTAGAACTTATCGAATGTTGACGAAGAAATGTTAGTCTATAACGCTGCGTCTGTTGCTCAAGCTGTGCTTCTCGCGCATTATGTTAGTGAATAATTTGTTAATAAATTTAATTAAGAGAAAAAACATATTATTTAGTATTGATGACGATTTTCTCTGTCCTATTACTTTGTGTCTGCTTAAATGTTTCTGGCACCAGTTTATTTTGCCTTCTTTTTTGACATGCCTTGCGGGCGTAAACTGGCCAAAGTTGTAGCTCTAGCAGAGCACGAGCAGCTAAAGTTATTAGAACCCAAGAATCGGATGCTCATGCTGAAGAAAGAAGAAAAGACCAAGCTGAAATAAAGTTGCCCTTAGTCAATAACCCCCCCCCCCCTCACATCCCCTCACCTACGTTTGTTTTTCTATTTTTAAATAGGTTGGAAATTGTTTCTCTTCAAGATACATTTTCCACGGTAGGATGATAGTGATGGCTTTCCTGTCATATTATGCCGACTCGGTGTTGTTTGGGACCAATCCTTTGTTACCAACATATTTCTATATTCAATTCTGGCAATGGAATTCTTAATCAACGCGTAAGAAGTCGCGGGTATCAGCTAGTACTACATAAAAATTGTTCTCGGGTGACTAACCGAGTTAAAGGGGTGTTATAATTACACAATATTCCTTCACCAGAAGATGGTGACAGCGGATGAGATCGCCGAAATATTGTATAGTTATAACCCCTCTTTAACTTGGCCAGTCACCCGAGATAATTTTTATATTCTCAACGCCGAGAAAAACTGCATTTTTTTGTGTAAAATTAATACTGTTTTTTGGAAAATTCTGTCTTAAATTTCTCACCTCCCCTCTTCAATATGAAACTTATCCTATTTTGTCCCTGTAACCGTGGGTTGTACATCATTCGAAAGGCCAACAAAATCCAACCAGTAGTTCTTGCGTGAATCACGTTCAAAGAAAAAGTATATTAAAATGTTAATAAATTAGATATATCAGCTTTTATGTTAAACAAAAATGAAACATAACCTATTTTACTCTCAGACCAGGGGCTATATATTATTAAACATCTGTTTAAGTTAGGGTAGGAAATGTAGTATCAAAAGAAGTTGAAGTAAAAATGGGTGTGCCACAGGGTAGCGTATTGGGACCATTGCTTTTCATTATTCTAATGAATAATTGTGTTGATTGTTTACTATCTGAAATTAGATTGTTTGCAGATGACATAATGCTGTATAAAAGAATCAAAACGATAGAGGATTGTAAACAGTTACAGCGTGATCTGGACTGGATATCTAATTGGGTTGGTGAACATGGAATGAAGATAAATGCAAAGAAGAGTCAGCTTATTAGATACACAAATAAAAAACAAAAGGTTAATTATGAATATAAGGTGGGGAAAGAATTGCTTGCTGAAGACTTGAAATGTAAATATCTTGGAATTACTTTTGATAACAAACTTAACTGGGCAGGTCACATAGGACGGGTGGTAGGAAAAGGTTTCAAAGTTCTGCACTTGTTGGAGAGAGTGATGAGGGGATGTACGAGAGAAGTCAAGGAATTGGGTTACAAAACTTTGGTAAGACCATTGCTCGAATATGGTAGTGTAGTATGGGACCCTCATTTTACGTATCAAATACAGGAGTTGGAGAGGGTGCAAAAAAGGGCTGCTAGATTTGTTTCTGGAAATTATCGCAGAATGCAATCAGTGACCGATATGATAAAGGAGCTGGAATGGGATTCATTGCAAGACAGGAGGAGAATGAGGAGGGTCATGGGAGTGTACAGGGCATATACTGGCGATGAGGCATGGAAAGATATTGCAGTAGGTATGAAAAGTAGTGCATGGAAGGGAAAAGATGACCATGACCACAAGCTGGAACTCGATTTCAGGCACAAGGGTGTAGGAAGATTCTCTTTTTTAGGTAAGGGTGTCAGGGATTGGAATGAGTTACCAAGAGAAATGATGAATGATTTACCGAAAACTTTGAAAGAATTTAAAGATAAAATTTGTAGAGGGCAAACGTAGGTAGGTGCAGGATAGAGGGAAGATGGGTGTATAGGGAAATTGTCACCGGAGCCTGTGCTCCATTGCAATTAAATTAAAATAAATTAAATTATTTCCGAGAAACCATTTCATGCAAAATACAGAGTAGTGTTGGGACAGAACCGCGTTCAACAAAATTGAAGTTACTTCTCGCTGTTGAAATATTTTCTGTATGTTATATCTAACAACAACACAGTAGGAAATTGTATAGAAATTCTAATAGTATTTTGGTATATATTGTCTTTGGTAACGAATTTCAGCTGCTTTCAAATAGTAATGATGTTTGATTTTGCAGTTTTAGTTTTAAGTGTTGATAGGTTCATGTGCCCATAATCAGTGAACACTGTTATTTATGTTTCGTGTGTTCATATAAACTCTCTGTAATTCCAAATTTAGTTTCTTGCAGAAAATTCACATACTGTTACAGTCAATATTAGGGATCGGCATTTTAAAAAATATATCGATAAATATCGAAATGATATTTACAAACACTATCGATATACATCGGGAAAAAATATAGATATTTCCATATTTTTGGCTAAAGGAAGTAATTATCTTTAAAAAAATCATAAAATACATCAAAATATTTAAGAAAATTCTGATAAAGACACAGGTAGAAATTATATAAACATTTATTAATTTTTTTCTATCAATCAAACCAGTATCGTCTGATCAGGACATCAAAAGGACTCTCTGCTTTATGTGCTTCCCCGTCAATCTACTCCTGTTGTTCGGTACAGCTGTAGAAGCCACTCTTTCCGACGACACAGAAGAAGCTTGACATATAAGGTATTTCAGCACGATTTCCGAAAGCACTGGCTAGGAGCGCTGGCAATTCACCCAAAACTTTATTGGGTCTGATTTTCTGTCTATTAATGGTTGGTCCAGATACTGCTTAAGCTCATTAGGAACTGAGCCAGAGCTTGGAACCTCTTGCATAACAGTAGTGCTAAGGGATAATAGCTTTTAATGTGTGGACCAAATTGATGCGTTATCTGCGATATATTGTGTTGCTGCTGTAGACCTTACTTCTTTAGAACTTTGTCTTCGTCGTCTAAGTTCCAAGCGAATATCATTACTTATTGTAGATATCGCATTTGACACATCGATTGGAGAAGTGAAGTGTATACGTTTGAAACGCGGGTCCAAAATGGTAGCTGCTGCAAGGAATGTATTTCCTTCTAATTCTTTGGAGTAAAGCCTCTTTTACCGTTAATCCTAAAGTGGTCGAAGGAGTAACTTGTTCCGTTACTTGTCGAATCAGATTTGTAACAGGAATGGCTAAGCTAGCAGTCACATAATTTGTACCCCTAACCTCTTCAGTGGCTTCTTTGAAAGGACCAAGCAGGACAGTGAGGTCACGTATTACATTAAGCTGTTAAGTTGCAACCATATCAGGTGTGTTTATATTTGACTGAACTTTTTGTAGCTAAGATTTTGGCTACAATTGCAGAGAGTCTGACAAATCTTCTAACATATTAAAGCAGGAGTTCCATCTGGTGCTAACACCTTGTGTCAAAGTCAACACCTCTCCTTCTTTTTTCCTTGATACTTTTTGTTCAGATCTTAATAGATCCATAGCATTAACATACTGCTTAAAATAAGTCACAATACTTTTTACATGATAGCAGAGTGCTGCAAATGAATTATTTTCACTTAACACTCCTTCAACGATTTTCATCATCAGGGCTTGACCAGTAAGGTGTAATTTCTAATCACTAAACCTCCCGGCAGTGCGTATTGTGCGGAATATGTGACAATCGCGCACAGCGACAATCGCGCACAGTGACAATCGCGCACAACCGGGTCATCTCTTACTACCTGCTTTTAGCTACCAATTAGTCACCGCTACAACAGCATGCTGGATTCTGGTCAGATGAGTATATCACAAGGAAACCAAAAGGAGCCAAATAATCCTGACGAATTGATCTTGGATGATGAATTGTTGAAAACGGGAGATGAAGGCAGTTTCCTTCTTACGGATCATATGGAAGGTGAAAGAATAATTGTTCTGAGCGGTGAAAGAGGCAAATAAAGTTTAAAACTACACGAACAATTCTTTATGGATGGTACTTTTAAAAGTGCCGGTAAACAGATCTCCCAAATCTACACGATACATGAGGATTACGGCAGCACTGACGAAGAAACAAACATACATCCTATGGTGTTTACACAATTACCTAAAAAAAAGAAGACTACTTATGTACGTATGTTTCGTGAAATTATCTAGGCTGTACCAGAATGGGCCTCTAAGACAGTGACTGTAGGTTTTGAAAGTGGTGCAGTATCTGCCCTCAACGAAGTGTTTTCCTCAACGGAAGTAAAAGGCTGTTTTTTTTCACATAAAAAATGTATATGGAGAAAGGTTCAGGAGCTTGGACTAGCGCGTGAGTACAAAGAAAATGAAGAACTTCGCCTCCATATTCGTATGTGTCCAGCTTTGGCTTTCCTTAAACCAGAAGATGTAACAGATGTTGGTTGGAGATCCAATCACAGGCTCCTTATAACTCATAACTATTGGAGTTTTTCGATTAATTGGCAGACACATGGCTTGAGAATGAAAAAATCCCAATTCTCATGTGGAATTGTCACAAAAGACGTCATCACACGACTAATGCTGTTGAAGGATGGAATAATAGGATTAACAATGTACTTGGCAGACCAAACCCGAAGCTTAGAGACGTGTTACTTTATTTGAAGAGGAAAGCCGAGTCTTCAGGTCTCATGTATATGAGATCTGAATTGATTCTTCAAGAAAAGAGAAGAAAAACCACATACCAGAAGTTGGTCAAAACAATTGTAAAAACTGTTGACAGATATGAAAAGAGCGGTGACATCAGATCTTGTCTAGAGGCGTTGTCCTACATGCACAAGCTTGAAAAAATGTAGGTCTACTGTAAATAATAATCAATCATCACGAGTCTCTCTGGTTGATTTGGATAATTTCATTATTTTAAATAAATGTAAATAAGTTGTAAATATTTATTATGACGAAGCTTCTTGGCTGATTTTAAACACTTTACTTACTTTTACTTTTCGACGGTGCGGGCCGGTATCGGGCTAGTGAACATGGAGAAGCGATAGGTAGATTGCGGAAATTTCTGGTGTTTTACGACCAAATTTTATTTTGATGTTACTGATTGACTTACAAAAGTGTCTTTTTTTTTCTTCATCAGATTCATCAGATTTTCTTGAAGCAGACAAATCGAAGATTACATTTGTGTTTTACGATAGAAAAAATAAATTGTAGAGAAAAAGAGTACGATTGTTTTATTGTGTTTGAATATTTATTTTCCATTTCCTGTAAATTCGGTCTGGTGACTTACAGTGTTACGGCGCACGATTTGGGCACTGAAGGTCCTCGGTCCAAATCCCGGGCTCCGTTGTATGTAATTATTACAAGCCTTAAAGTTGACGTTCACCTCTGGCAAAGCTTTAGTGTGAAGATGGTTTGACATACTGCGTTCCGTAAATTATAAAGTGCACGGGAGAGGGGAGAGTGAGGCCCGACCTTACCTTTAAACTGTGCGCGATTGTCGCTGTGCGCGATTGTCACTGTGCGCGATTGTCACGACACCATTGTGCGAGGGCATACGACGTTATTGATGGTGATTCATCCGTCGGATGGGAATGTTAAGCTTGCCACCACCTTTAGAATGTTTCGCAAAAGTAGTCCTGAACATGCCAATACCGGCTTCCACCATCTCCCTTCTTTCATCTCTCATCCACAACACTCTATACTGAACCACACAGTGTCACTGTCATACACACTTAGGAACACTGTCGCACTGAGGAAGGAAACGGGGGATTTTTTTAACTGCTTAACAGATCTTTAGAGACGGGAAAGGATGAGGGGCAAGGAATTGAAAGGAATTCGGCCATGGTCTTTTGAAGGAAGCATCCAGGAATTTGCCTGAAGTGATTTGGGAAACCATGGAAAACCCAAATCTGGATGCCCAAACGGGGATTCGACCTGCCCTCCTCCCGAATGCGAGACCAGAACGCTAACCGGTACACCACCACTCTAGATAAAACGGGAAACCATCCCAGTTCATCTTCCTGGACTTTACTTGAAGGGATATACATCACCCATGGTATTCGCCTACGACCGGACACAGGAGAGGCGTTCGAAGAGGATCTTACTATCAGTAAAAACTATTGGTGTCACAGTGATTGAAAAATTATAAACCGCTCTCACTACATCAATCGAAGACAGTAATCACAAGAAATTATGATTTAGTGGGGCTGTAATTTACGAGAAAGCTATAAGTCTTTAAGCATATTTTAAAGAGTATTACAATGAACATTAGGATAGAGGAGTTAAAGCAATCCAGAATTGGTTTATTAAGTTCAAAGTACGACAATCACTCCATTACATCAAAATTCTTCGGTATACTTGGAACGTATTCCCTGTAATGCTATATAAATTACCATTCCGTATTCAAAGTTTCCGTATTCAGGATTTTCGTATTTGTGGCAAATTTACGGAACGTATTCCTTGCGATTAAGGAGTTTTGACTGTAGACATTTAAATGAATTAACGGTCATTCGTAATGACTTGTGGTTCATCAACCCATTAATTGTTATTCGTAAATGAAAAAAAAAGAGAATATTACAACTACAAAGATAAAATAACCGCTTACATGCTAACATAAAAATGACGTTAACGTAAAGTTGTTAAAATTTAACAGCTTTTGCTTTTTTAACCTCTCAACCGCTGATGAAGCTGTTATATTCCAACGAATTCACTTTTTAATATACTTTCAGAAGATTGCACATGTACGTATAATTATCGTATACATGTAACGATTAAATTGGATACTGAATTACGTTCGTAGAAAAAATATCGATTTGGTGCTTAAAATCGATACACCAAATGCAATATCGATATATCTAAAATAAAAATTTCGGCGATAAATATCGATTATATTTAAAAAAATATCAACATATCGAAACATCGATATATTTTGCCCATCCCTAGTCAATATGGCTTTCATTAACTTTATCACTTCCCTTCTACTGCAAGAGAACAGCGTTAATTTATAAGCAAATCTGAGATATACGTATCATTTCTATAATGGAGCTTTGAATACGATTAATAGAAACCAGAATTTCGGTTCATGTGCCGTAACTATATCTGATAGTAATCGTTATAATAAATTGATTGAAGTCTTAATTCTTTAGTAATTATCCCAAAAAATCAACAAATGGTAAATATTTTGGTCTACAAAAATATTGTTGCCAACGGATAAACTCTATAGGCTGCCAGGCTTGTTCTTTTGTTGCACTGTATTCAATTGCGGTTTTTAAAAATGACATTCTTCTGAACTTCCAAGCCTCGGGGTTACCTACCATAAAAGGTTTCCGTTCGTTTTTTTCTTTTTGTAGGTTTCTTACAATTTAATTTGGTTTAACAAATTAACGTTTCCATTTCCATTTTTTTTCTTAAAAAATAAATAAAAACTAACTTAGTCCACAATCCGAGATTTCGTTGGATCCTCCAAAAGTACTCATACTAAGCCATTGTGTCAGACGTAGGACGTCCAGCTCCTTTACTCTGAGAGCGTCCTGGCGTAGTTCATTCGATCAAACATAACGCTCAAAAATTTCTATTAAAAGTTAACGCCTTAATCACTGACCTGATCACGTTTATCACGTTGAATTAACATTTTAAACTTGCAGCTTCGCTTACATTGACCCAGACGTGTTAACGATTTCGCGTGCGGAAAACGTCATATTTCATTGCCGCAATGCTATTAGAGGCTGCGGGAATGTTGAAATACAGGCGGGAAATTACAGTATAAGACATGATTAATTTAATCTTTAAAATTTATGTTGCTTTCAGGAGTGCCACATTACTGACTTGATTTTTTTTAAAAAGTATCTAAATGTCAATAATGAAGTTTCGTCGTTCATAAATACTTCCATATAAAGGTGGTTCTTCTGCTCTCTGAAAGGTCTGAGTTACATTTTCCTCGTAGTCAGCAACAATATTAAAAGAACTTAAAGAGAAGAACGTTTGTCTTTGACGTAATGTGATCTTTGGTGGGTATCTATTCAGGTTAAGAAAGGCGTGTTTATGTTTGATCCAGTATGATCTTTGGAAGCTACCTGCTCAGGTTACGAACAGCTTCTAATTTAATATACCGTCTACTGTTCCCATAGGTTTTTGGTTTGATCCTAAACTTTCAGACTGTTGAAAGGCCATCCAAATTGGTTCAGTATTTCCTTGCGAGA
Source organism: Vandiemenella viatica (assembly GCA_031002005.1). Lineage (NCBI taxonomy): Eukaryota > Metazoa > Arthropoda > Insecta > Orthoptera > Morabidae > Vandiemenella > Vandiemenella viatica. The sequence continues at coordinate 61,756,959 of JARYHS010009186.1, forward strand.
TAATTTAACAAATAAATTCCTAGCAAATAGTGCTTACGTATTTCTTATTTTGCGGTAATTTTAACTGGAGATGATGTTTTGTATTTAGTTTTTCTTCTTAGATGTGTTGTTGACTTTTAATAAAAAATCTTTTCAGAAATCATTTTATATTACTGTTTTATAGCTCTTTAAGGCGGTGGACTGAATGTGTTGCAGTAAGTAATCTTATTTTTCAGTACGGTAGTACTTAGCTGTTTTCTATCTTCTGTTTACAGCGTAATTTCCCGTTTTATAGTTACACATGATGCTTTTCGTTTCATTACTGTTACACATTGCTTTTTGCGCTATGTTAAATATTAGGGTGCCGATAACCCAGACGTTAACACGCCATATAGCTCCTATAACAACTGTTTTAATGTTTATTTATCTCACCTTTAAGTGACCCCCACAATTACCATATATACCTTTGCATTATTTTTTTTACGTTACCTTACCTATGCCTAACTTTACCTTACATTAATCTTACCATTATTTTACCCTTACAATACTGAATGCTACAATATACCACTCGTTACATCAAGGCCACTGTAAGAATTTTATGACCATCACCACGAGTCAATAAGCTCAGTCAGCAAAATTTCATTGTTTCTGATATTTACCAGCGTCCTGCATTTGTTTCAAAAACAGTTTAGCTACTCTATAGAACACTGAAGCATTATTTAAATGTAATGCAGGAAATCTAATAAAATACCCTCCACAAACTTCTTTTCCACACCATTAAATTTCAGTTCACTTGGATTTACAAGATAAATGTTACTTTTGCCAAAGTGAAGATTTTTTTCAGGTGTCTTGGAGAATCACCGTTCTAATTAGTACTTATTATTTTCTTCCGCTATTCGAAACATCTTAAACAGAAAAACAACTGGGATTAGAAATTGAAAGAGAGCTTTAGATTAAACACACTGACTTTCTTTTACTGTTGCAAATTGTTTGCTCAGTGATTGCTGCCGATAAAAACTATTTCGAAGAAGGCAAATATGCGAAATGATTTACTTTATAGAGTACAAGTTAAAATATGTTTCCTTTGAGGGATCACATTGATCACGATGAAAAATCCTTATAATTTACTTAAGCAATAAAACGTAGTTAAATTTGGATCGGTTTAAAATAAGAAACTATTTATCATCGACTCACTTGAAGCCAATAATTTACTTGTATGATCATGCTACACAAATGGTATCATCTACTGATGAGGTTCGGTTTCATAAAGAGCCATTTGTCATTAGAGAATATTTATTCCCATGTCTATACCGTAAGAACTTCCTTATGGTCTTGGATCCATATCGTAAGCAGATGTTCTGAAATAAAATAAATTTTATTTTTTTAAAAAAAATCAGGAAATAAGTTGCTTTTACTATAACAAATTTTCCCCAAATGTTAATTTAGCTGTAAGAATCTCTGTACAGAAACGGTTAAAATATTCAGAATACAGAAGTAAATGTTTTAAAACTATTTTAAATTAGCAATTTATGGTATCCAATTTTTTTCTTTTAAAATACACATGTGGCAACAATGCAAAGTGAGGTATGTGATGGATGTAGGCCAACTCATCGAACTATTATACAGGGAATTAAAGGAAAAACTGAACAAATAGACAATCTGTACGTTTCACAACACACGATGGGTATATTTGAGAGTATCGAGGTCGTCTTATCAAACACTTAAGATTGTATTATCGTAGGAACGACTTAGATAACACGGCAATATAGTCCACTAGATTTGTAATAACACACGCAATAAGCTTCAAGCAATTGGGAAATAAACGACAATATAAATACTGTAACAGTATTTATGAAAGAGGTTAATAGAATATGTAATGAAAATGTCAAGGAGAAAAATACATATTAAAAATTACTTAGCAATATAATTATTATCCTGCTTGTAAATTTTCTCTCGGAAAACATACGCTGCTTGTACCGAGCGTGGCGGTGTAACGGTTACCGTTCTCGCCTCGCATTCGGGAGGAAGGCGGTTCGAATCCCCGTCCGGGCATCCAGATTTGGGTTTTCCATGGTTTCCCAAATCACTCCAGGCAAATGCCAGGATGCTTCCTTCAAAAGGCCATGGCCGAATTCCTTCTCATTCCTTGCCCCCATCCTTGCCCCCCATCCTTTCCCGTCTCTAAAGACCTCGCTATTGAGAGACATAAAGCCGTTAAAAAAATAAATAAAAAAACGCTGCTTGTCTTAAAAGTTGTGAAGCAAAAAATTATATTTTATTCAATGAAAACTGTGACGATTGTATCCACTTTAATAGAATTCTTTGAGCCTGAGACTGCGCACCTCAATTGCTCGGCAATATTCGGTGAATCTCGATAATGCACGAAATGATAGTTCTATTGGCTGCCACTACAGAGCTGATTGGCCAGCCACAAATTTCAAATAAATAACTGCATTTGATTTTATTTTCACTTATATTGTTTAAGGGACGCGTATATATCAAATAAAAAACTATATTTGATTTTATTTGCATATATAATGTTAGATGAAAGTGTAATAGCGATGCCTCCTAAAAGGTAATTATCTGATGTGGATGGAATTGAACAAAAATACGAAGAGCAGGGATAAAACAATTTTAATGCGAGATTAAAAAAGTTACAGTGGTATGTTCGTTTAAATTTACATATTGAGTTTTGTTTATTTACGATGGCTAGATGCAGAAATTCGTGTAAGGAGGAAGGTATTCAATGTTAACACTATATTCTCTGCAGTAGCTACTAGAACTACGGTACAACATAACCTAAGATTTTTTTGGCAGAATATAAGAAACAATATAGTTTACTAATAACCCAGAGAAAGTTTACATGAAACGTACCTAATCGCGAAATATATCAACCAAATTAATAACAGATATTCGTTTTTTTTTTTAATTATTTAAAGTAAAATGCATCGTAGCCAAATACTCCTAGAATCTAACCAGAGTGACGTACAAATTTCAATAAAAATGATGGTTATTCGTTTTTCTTTACAGGCTTTTCCTTAATAACTTCCTGCTACCACCGTAGATGATACCTGTCATTTTTGACAGGTGTAAAAATTAGTTTCAAATAAAGATGAATGAATTGAAATTTATAAAGTTTTTAAAACTGCAGAAGGTATTACTTATTGCGAAATACCTTAAAGTTTTACTTGCAAAAATTGACAATTAATTATTGTATAATTGTTTAGTTCAGTCATCTCATTTTACAAAACAAAAAGTCGTTAAAAAGCTGGAGGAAATGTTAGGTTCTTTCCACCATATGACCTCCTTTATCGTCGTTCGCAGTAGCCCATTAACTTGTAGGTCAGTAAAACGATAAATCGCTTGAACGGGTGGCTGGTGATAACGTCAGGTAATTGACATTCGTAACTCAGACGAACCTAACCTGAATCTCCGTTTCTGGCGTTTGCCGTCCAACTCATTCCTTTGTTTACAGCGGAATTACTGTGGTCATAGAACTTACATATATTTCCAACGGTGGGTGTGACGATGAAAAAGACTCTAGTTTTTAACTTTTTCTTCAACAAGATACCATTACCGACAATAAAAAATGAACTTAATCGTCACATTGATTAACGAATGTTTCCTTTAGAGTTTGTTCATGTTTGAAATATGTCATAAATATACGCGTAAATGAAGTTAAAAATGTAAGAAAAAATGATTATATAAATATGAAAGAAAACTCATCCAAACAAAACAATTTCGAATATATAATTAGCTGTATCTCTGTAAGTCTATTTTTAGGAACAGCATACTGTCGTACCAGAACCTACGACTTTTATAAATTTATTCCCTTCCTGCGCCTAATTTACCATTATCTCATTCATTTTTACATTCTCGTGAAAAATGACAAATTTTAATTTAATATTCCTATTGTCTTCCTTATCAACACGAAAAGTAATTGCTAATTCTGCAAGGGAATCATGGCATTAATTATGATTTTAGTGGTCTTAAAAACATTGTCTGTTTTAAAGCTCTATCATTTCAATTACTTTCTCGTTAGTCTCCTCCGTCTTAACGTCGGATATGAAGACAAGCCGCCAATGGCGAAGCAAAACGTCACCGCTAACGTTGTGGCGTCATTTGAAGCAGACCGACATTTGTCAAATTTGATTTGGTAAGTAGCTTTGAATGGTTTTGGTAACTGGAAAATATCATCGATCATATATGCATAGTGTCATGCTATGGTTATCTGTAAGGCCAATTGGCATAGCGCATCTTAGTGTGAACACGCCTTAAGTAAAATTTAGTGATAGGGTCTTTACGGGCTGCAGAATCCGCGCCCATAAGAACCGCCTTGACCTAACTCGGTAGAGCTACTGGGTGTAGGATAACTACGTGAATCTGAAATACGGAAGAGTTCGGTCGTTCTTCACATTACACAGTAAGCTCTTTCAGAGGTGACGGTTATATTAAGAGCCTTTGAAAATCCCAGCCGAGACCGGGGAGATATCGATCACCAATCATACACCTTAACCACTGGGCCACAAGAACGCCCCGTGCGTTAAGTAACCTTAAGTGGTCAAAGAGTATTATCTCAGCCGAAGTAATTTTTATGCTCTCGTAAAGTATATGACAACTGACTTTCACATGACAACTTATTGTAGGAATATCTTTGCAGGTGTTATGTCTGATGTTTGCGGCCGCTTCGGCACAGAACGCCTCCGGAGACCCTTTCACCCTGGATGACTTCCTGTCGGGGAATTTCTCACCGATGGGCTTCTCTGGCTACTGGGTGTCGGGTGAGTGACGATTCTATTATTGGGGATCTTTCTTTTCCTATGCATTGTGTAACCTACCCATCCTGAGCTCAACACAGGGTACAAATCAGCAAAACATTCCCGAAAGAAACTAATATCTTTATTTTTATATGCAACTATTAAGCGTTTACTTTCGATGACCGTGTCTTAAGCTAAGTATTATTAATTTACTTTTTCCTTAGTATGTCTCTTTGGTCTTTTTCAGCCAGAACGAAAACATCTTAAGCCTTCTTTTATATGTAATTATGGTGTTAGTTCTTGTGTTGCAACTTCCAGAAACTCTTCGTTTATTGTTCTTGTAATGTCTGAATGAAAATGTTTATATTACGTTATTTTTTTTTTTTTAACTTTTACTTCCAAGTTCTCGTCGATTACGTTTATCTTCCTAAGTTAAACCAAACAAAACTTTTATTTCGCAAATGTTCATACTTAATCACAAATTACTTACAACTCCCACTTCTGCGTGATTTATTCGTCCGTCGCAACACTTATACAATACAATAGGTTTTTCCATATATGGTATAACTAATTGCTTTATAATTTCTGCAACTTCATCCAGACAGACGCCGTATTCGTGTGCCATCTTAGGTTTCTCTTTTCCATTCTTGATCTTATAATTATCTCTTAACTTTACTCTAAATCGACGAGTTACTCCTTGCCTTCATCAGTAGGATTAGTATTGTATATTTCTAATTTGTAATAGAAAATATTAGATACATTGTTATAGATGGCGATCCTGATGTAGTGTCCTCATTACCAGCTAGCTATGGGCCTTATCCGCTCAGATATATGTATATATATATATGCTAAAAGAAAGTTGTTTCATAATCTATATATATAAAGATGAATGTACGTATGTATGTTTGTTTGTTTGTTTGTTTGTTGGTTTGCTTGTTCTTCATACAAATCCACAGTTTTCATCCGATCTCGATGTATTGAAACAAGGAGAAAAATACTGTTGGTTGAAAAATTATCTGTATAAATAATACACGTTATCTTATAATTTCGAAAAAAATAACTGAACGGCGATAGATTCGCTGGATGTGGAGGTCTCTGACTATTTTCCTGTGTAGCAGTCAGGTAGCTCAGTGGTTAAAGCGCTTGCTTACTAATATTTGGGTCGTGGTTTCCGGTTCAAGTCCCCGAGGAGGTTAAAAATTTTAAAAATTGTTTTTGATCTTAAGAGTCACCCCTGGGCCGTCGGTTATTCGGATTGAATGTTAAACTTAACTTTAGATATCACAAATTTAGGTGTGCAATGCGAGGCAAATCGTAGGTGGTTTTGCAATGCCGTAGGTGTACACTTTTTTACGTTATAATGATTCCTCAGGCGTGATTCACAGTCAATGTATGTGTGATTTGCAGTAATAATACTATAAATGCGGAAGTAAGTCTCTGTCTTTTGTTACGTTTTGACAACTAAATGCCTGTACCAATATTGACCGAATTTCACAAGAAAATCTGTAGGTTAGGCACAGTACATTTTTTTTTTTTTTTTTCCGGTATGATTAACAGTAGCGGTCACGAAATTTTGTGAACTTATCGAATGGTGACAGAAAGCCGGATGTGTGTGTTAGTCTGTAATGTTACGTCGTTTGCTCAAGTTATGAATCTCGCGCATTATTTTAGTGAATAACTTGTTAGTAAATTTCGTTTAGAGAAAAAACGTATTATTTATTATAGATGTCTATTTCCTCTGTCCTAATACTTTGTATCTGCTTAAATGTTTCTGTCACCAGTTTATTTTGCCTTCTTTTTTTACATGCCTTGCGGGCGTAAACTGGCCTAAGTTGTAGCTCTAGCAGATCAAGAGCAGCTAAAGTTATCAGAACCCAAGAATCGGATGCTCATGCTGAAGAAAGAAGAAAAGACCAAACTGAAATAAAGTTACCCTTAGTCAATAACTCCCCCCCCCCATTTTTCCACATCCCCTCACCTACGTTTGTTTTTCTGTTTTTAAATATGTTGGAAATTGTTTCTCTTCAAGAGACAGATTCCACGGTAGAATGATAGTGATGGCTTTCCTGTCATATTATCCCGACTCGGTGATGTTTGGGACCAATCCTTTTCCACCAACAACTATCAATATTCAATTCTGGCAAAGAAAGTCTTAATCCACGCGTGCGAAGTCGCGGGTATCAGCTAGCTACAGTATAATTATTATTGAGTGTTATAAATGTCTTGTAGCATCAAACGCTATACAAAAAATATGCTCATTGTTTTATATTTACAGTAATCTACGCACGAGCGTACAGTGCGTGGTGGGTGAGTGGTTAACGTTCTGGCCTCGCATTAGGGAGGACGCGGATTCGAATCCCCGTCCGGGCATCCAGATTTGGGTTTTCTATGGTTTCCCCAAATCACTCCAGGCGAATGCCGGGATGCTTCCTTCAAAAGAATATGGCCAAATTCCTCACCAATCCCATCCCGCCTCTAATGACCTCGACGTTGACGAGGTGTAAACCATAAGTAATAAAAAATAAACGGTACGAGTGTGACGTATGACTGTATGGTTGTTTCGATAGAGCGCTCGCTCTGGCAGTTAGTGTGTGTTTGGGTCTCTGCGCGAGTTTCGAGGTTACCACTTGGTTCGTCTTTATGTTCCTTCCCAACCTGTCTAGGTCGCACCAACAACTCACTTTTGGTACCATCAGTCTGCAATATGGCAACTGAGTTTTGGAGGATAGCGAGGATAAGACAATGATCGGACCCAATAGGAATAGTAAAGTTGGTTTCTCGCCTTCAAACACCACTTGAAATAATTACGTCGCACCGTTTAAGGTAAAACAACATTTTCATTTTCTACATAAAAACCGGCATAATACACTGAAGAGCTAAAGAATCTGGTATAAGCATGCGTATGCAAACACAGAGATATGTAAACACTCAGAGTACAGCGCTGCGGTCGGCAACGCCTATATAAGACAACAGGTGAATGGCGCAGGCGTTAGATCGGTTACTGCTGCTGCAATGCCAGGTTATCACGGTATAAGTGAGTTAGAACGTGGTGTTGTAGTCGGCGCACGAGAGATGGGACACAGCATCTCCGAGGTAGCGATAGAGTGGGGAAATTCTCGTACGACCATTTCACGAGTGGACCGTGAATGCCAGGAATCCGGTACAACATTAAATCTTCGACATCGCTGCGGTCGGAAAAATATCCTGCAAGAACGGGACCAACGACGAATGATGAGAATCGTTCAACGTGACAGAAGTGCAACCCTTCCGCAAATTGCTGTGTATTTCAATGCTGGGCCATCAATAAGTGTCAGCGTGCCAACCATTCAACGAAACATTATCGATATGGGCTTTCGGAGCTGAAGGCCCACTCGTGTACCCTTGCTGAGTGCACGACAGAAAGCTTTACGCCACGCCTGGGCCTGTCAACGCCGACATTGAACTGTTGATGATTGGAAACATGTAGCCTGGTCTGACGAGGATCGTTTCCAACTGCATCGAGTGGTGGATGGACGTGTAGGGGTATGAAGACAACCTCATGAATTCATGGACCCTACATGTCAGCATGGGAAGGTTCAAGCTGGTGGAGGCTGGTGTGGGGTGTGTGCAGTTGTAGTGATATGGGACCCCTGATACGTCTAGATACGACTCTGACAGGTGACACGTACGTACTCATTCTGGCTGATTACCTCCATCCATCCATGTCCACTGTGCATTACGTCGAACTTGAGCAATTCCAGCATTACAATGCGACACCCCACATATCCGGAATTGCTACAGAGTGGCTCCGAGAACACTCTTCTGAGTTTAAACACCTCTGATGGCCGTCAAACTCCCGAGACATGAACATTATTGAGCATATCTGGGATGCCTTGCAATGTGCCGTTAAAGAAGAGATCTCCACCCTCCCGTACTCTTGCGGATTTATGGACAGTCGTGCAGGATGCATGGCGTCAGTTCCCTCCAGCACTACTTCAGACATTAGTCGAGTCCATGCCACGTCGTGTTGTGGCACTTCTGCGTACTTAGGGGGGACCTACACGATATTAGGCAGGCCTAAATCATTGTTCGAAAGAATAGTTATAGCAGTTAAGTTAACAGAGGATGCTCTAGGTCAATCTACTCAATCCCCACTCCGCTGCCCTTACCATTACATGTGAAGGGGTCAGTTACCACTCACCCACATAGACACAGAGGTCAGCATCGAGAGGTAGGAACGGGAGAGGGTAGTGAAGTGAAAAGTGGTGCCAGGGGAACATGAAGTTGAGCTCCCAGTGCGTGGTGAACAGTTTGCACTCACATTTTTCCGCGTTCAGTTCCGATCATACTGCTAAATCGCCATCATGCCTACCCATTTTCCTTTCCCAATATCAACTGTCTCTGGTCACGTACCCCAGGAAACTTAGCAAATGGAAAATTATTTCAAAATCGTTATATGTTCCATCATAGCAGACACAGATCTGAAAGAGATAAAAAGGCGGAGCAAAACTCAGAGCGAATGTGTGTGTGTATGTTTGTGGGTACGTGCATATAAGGGTTTGGGAGAGACTATACTAGCCTCTTCCAACCAAATTTCAACCTTTTGCTCCACGTGGTGCACCCCATTTGCACGGACGCGGCTCTGGCGACTGAAAGATTTCCGTTATAAGGAGTCACCCACTGCTGGCCATCGGCCTTCGAAAGAAGGGCGGGGAGTGGTCCAGGCCACTCACTTGCCCTTGGGGTCGGAAACGGCCCCTAAAGGCGGATGAATCAGAAATGATCAACAGCATGGGGATTGCAGAAGGCAACGGGAATCCACTGCATTAAGGACCCTAATGATTTCCAGAGGCTATGTAATCTTCACAAATTACATATAGTATGATGGTATCTTCCTGGGTAAAATATTCTGAGGTAAAATAGTCACATAATCCGATCTCCGGGTGGAGACTGCTCAGGGAGGATTCATCAGAATGGATAGACACATTCTATGAGACGGAGAGAGGAATGTTAGAAGTATCTAGGACTTAGAAATAACTTTTTAGAACTCTATGTATGGAGTACAGCACTTTAAGGTAGAGAAGCATGAACTTTAGATATACCAGAAAGAAGAAAAATTGAGGCATTTTAAATGTTATGATATAGAAGGATGCTGAAAATTAAGCGTACGGATAAAGTACGAAATGACCGAGTTTTGGAAATTATTGGTGAGGAAAGAAGTTTATGGGAGTGCCTTACAGAAAGGAGAGATATTTTGAGACATGCAGGATTGGTTAATTTTTTAGTGCAGGGAAAAGTCAAAGTTAAGAATTGTAGAAGAAAACAGAGATTAGAATATATGAAGTAGGTATTTGAGGACTTGGGTTGTAAGGGGTATGTTGAGATGAAGAGGTTTGCACAAGATTGGAAGGGATGGAGGATTGCATCAAAACAGTCCAAAGACTGATGACAGCAAAAAATTTAACTAGCTTCTTATCACTAGCTGTGAAACCATATCAGCAAAACATATTGGCGAGTGCACGAAATAGCCGTCTCTAAATTGAGTGTGTTAGGAATAGCGCATTGTGTAGAAGGTTTCACCGTCAATCTTATTTCTTCTGTAATCAGTTGTTTTTTATCCTGCTAAAAGACAATTTGTAGTGTTACCGTTGTTTAAAAACTGAAATTGCTATAAGTGTCTTGTCGTAGCTCATGAGACTGTTACTTTCAAACTAAACAAGAAATTCGATGGTATATTTTAATCTTGAAACACAATATCAGAGAGTTTGAATTTGTCAGTATTTAGTATCATACTATGTAATTTTTTATGAAAATTTATATACTCCGGGTTTGAAGCTGTTTATTTCAGTTTAGATCAAGTGGGTAGTACACTGCGTTCATTTTTTGGATTTACATTTTTGAAACCACAGTTCGTAAAGACATAAGAAATGTTTTGTTGAGGTTAGTCCTCAGGTCAGAGGTACATAAAAAGTTGAATGATGCGCGCATTTTGTTCTCTTTTAACGCAGACCTGGAGTAAACACTATACCTTATGCACCTGAGGGAAATCTGCGTGAATTTTGATGCGAAATGTTGACAGTGGTGGTATTTTCTTGATAAGACACTATGTACTATGAAGAATAAATTCAGTACCTGGTAATGGTTCTTGCGGCTATGAAACAAGAATATAAGCACTGTTTTCAGTTCTTTTAGTAGACCGAGCATGGCGAATAAACGGTAAAGCTCTGGCCTGCTGTTAGGAGGATGCGGGTTCGTATCCCCATTAAAGCATCCAGATATTGATTTTCCCTCGCTTTTCCAAATTAATCCAAGCAAATGGTTGCTTCAAAAGGTCAGTGCCAATTTCCTTACTGTTCCTTGGCCCAAGTCAAATCTCAACTCGTCAATGAGGCGTAAAAAAAAAAAAAAAAAAAAAAACCTTTGTAGTTATATGCGTGAATGCATGAAATCTGTCCGGACAAACGCGACGATCTGTTATAATGTTTGACAGGATCACGGAAGTCAATGATAACACCGACTAAGTTATAGCCAACGAACGTGGTGGGTCAGCGATGACACTCTGGCCTCGCATTCGGGAGGATGCGGGTTCGAATCCCAGTCTGGGCATCCAGCATCCAGATTTGGCATTTCAATTGTTTCCCAGTATCATCCCAGGAAAATGTCAGGATGCTTCTTTCAAAAGGACATGTTTGAATTCCTTCCCATTTTTCCCCCAAGTTCTTTCCCGCCTAAAATGACCTTGACGTCGACGAGGCGTAAAGCAGTCTGCGCATGCGTGATAGAGTCATAGAGTGCTCTCTCTCTCTGCTGCGCATGTAAGAGAAGCGGATAAAGCCCAGTGACATTGAGCCGCCTGTTGAAAATGAATGGACTATAACAGATTCAAAGTATGTTGATAAATGAGCCAGTAATCGAACACTGATCGCTATAACCTTACTTTGAAATAATAGTGAAGTGAAGCAATTATGGTTATAACAAAGAATTATGTATCGCAGTTGTTAGGTAGAGCTCGGAATTCTTGGGTGCAGGAATTGGTTAGGGGGCGTCCATAAATTACGTGAGGTGAAATAGGGGGTGGGTCCGGCGAAATCTCACCAGATCTCACCAAGGGGGAGGGGGGGGTCTACGGAAATCTCACGTGAGATTTTGGGGACAGTAAAGCAAAAAAAAAGTCTACAATTTGCGGTAAAGTCGATTTTAGGAGGGTATTTCGTCAAAAAAGTTAGGGTGTGACCTAAAAAAAAAAGGGTCTACAAAAGTTTCCAGGGTGATTTCTAAGGGGGGGTTCTCACGGACCAGATCTCACCAGAGGGGGGGGGGGAGGTCCGCCCAGATCTCACGAAATCTCACCAGGGGGAGGGGGGGTCCAGAAATCCAGAAAAACACCTCACGTAATTTGTGGATGCCCCCTAATGTCGCCTGTGCTACACTTATGTTTCAAGACACCCGATTTACCCAAAGCAGTTCGAACAAAAATATAGTTGCTCTACAGCTTAACAGAATCTTACAAGTACTTTACTAGTTGGTGGTTTTAATTTAGTTTTTTAATACACTCCAGCACTCAATAGCAGTTACATAGAATAACGATGGGATGGTCTACGTATATCGATACCGATTAAATAACTGTATTAAATCAGGAATCTTGAGCCAATCTAAGGCTATTTAATAGCTCTTCCCCTGTGAGAGCACGATTTTATCTATGGAAGTGCAAACAAGAGACTTTAATTTCCAAAAGTCACACCGTCCGTAATTGAAAAGCCTATGGTAGTAGCGAATGGCCATGACTACATTTCAGCGAATCCATTACACCTGCCCAAACACTGTAAATAATTTATTTTTACACTATAATCGGCCGAAATAATATCAACGAAGTGGTCTACATCTGTCACTTCTATGACCAATGGCCACACATCTGCTCTTATTAAATGCATTGATTTGGACTGCTTCCACCTGGATTGAAAATCACGGTAACGAAGTGAATCGATTAATTCATGATCACCACTGCAATTTACCAATGATATTAACGCGCTCTCATTTCTCTTGACACTGATTATAGACGACACTGACGCCCCCAATTGCATCGATATCTCTACCGAATTAAGTATCGGTACTCGTCCGTCACAGTCGAACGCTAATGGTGAAAACAATGCCAAATTCATCCCGTGTGTACCAATAGAATATTGCAAGAATTATTATTATTAATTTTTTTACAGTTTTCAAGCCACGTTGAAAGTGCGATTTGTTTTTGATATTAAGCTCATAACTTTATTGGATAGCTTGAAATACTGCCAAGACCAGTGAGCTACGCTGTGATCATCTGTAATATATATGTATATATTGACTGGCGCAGTGAGAAATGTGTAGTCACAGTGAAAGAGGACTTCAGTACGCTTCGAATGATGTAAGCTTCCTGAGGTTAATACAATTTTTCGGATGGTGGTTGTGTGCATGTAGCGTTCGAACGCAAGCAAATACATGACTACCATATTTAATTCAGTACATTCATCACTAAATATCATATGTAACTGTTGATTTCACTTTATTTACATCATAATCATTCCTTCTTCTTCGTCCATGAACGCTTCACCTATTTCCGTGCGTAATCAGGTTAATACTACGAGGGATGTTTAACCCTCCAGGAGAACGTGTGGGAAGATGAACTAATGTTATCTTCCCTAATGTGACTGTTCGTAAGTGATGTAAGTGTGGACGACTGTTATAGTGTGTATATTCAGTATAGAGTGTACTTTGTCTTGTGTTTTTTTTTTTTTTTAACAGTTTAACGTCCCTTTTTAACAACGTGGTCTTTAGAGACGGGAAAGGATGGGGGCAACGAATGGGAAGGAATTCGGCCATGGCCTTTTGAAGGAAGCGTCCCGGCATTCGCCTGGAGTGATTTGGGGAAACCATGGAAAACCAAAATCTGGATGCCCGGACGGGGATTCGAACCGCCGTCCTCCCGAATGCGAGGCCAGAACGCTATCCGTTACACCACCACGCTCGGTTTGTGTTGTGAATGAGAGTTGAACGAAGGGAGAGGATCAAATGCGGTGCTGACCCATCCAGGCCTATTCTTCCGAAATACACAGGTATCCAAACTTAACGTCCCTATCCCATGGACAAATCTCCACCAGCAATGTCGTGTGCCCTCACTCGTACGCACTAGAAGTTCGGTGCACAGTCAGATAATTAGGAATTGTGTATCACTACCTCTCCTACACTGACCGCCATGTCTTGATGGTGAAAATTTGTTCCACCACCGGGACTCAATTCAGATGACCCTGTGTCATTTGCTGGACACAATCATGGTGCCGCAACCAACTGAGCCAAAGGGACGGGCCATAATTCTTCAACAGTTGTTTCTTTCGAAAACCGCAAAGGATAATTGTTGCTTCAGGCACTGCAAATTTCATTTACAGTGTTTCTTTTTCCTATGACTTTACGCCTCATCGACATCGGGGCCACTAGAAGCGTAGGAAGAGGATGGGAAGCATTTCGGCAATCGCTTTACGAAGGAATGATATTGGGCAGACAGAAATTAGGAGAATCTGATGGAAATTTCAATTCCCATCCTCCTGGATGCTAGAACGAGCTGTACTACTCACCCACATACTAGCGGTCTGGTGGCTCAGTGGCTAAGATGTCTGACTGGAGATCGAAAGGTTGCCAGTTCGAATCCTTTTCTAAGCGGGATTTCATAAACATTTAACCCGTCCTTCATCTCTGGTACAGATTGTAGTGTAACGTGAAGTACGCCGGAACGCTTCGGTGGTTCGAATTCCACGTTAAACCGTAGGTCCCCTATAGGCTAAAGCGGCTACGAATTCACAACCAATTGGAATCCTGTCACCAGGTCATTACGACCGCACGAAATTATTATGATCCACATGGTCGAGGATTGTACAGTCAGCGACCGAAGAAAAAGGAAGAAAAAGTTCCTGTTATCACTTCAGAATCTGTAAATAAATGTTGGAAGAATTTTGAAAGAATTTTGTCACGGCCTTAGCCCTAACATTTCCGAAATGCGTTTAGAACGAGGGCATATCACATTGATGATGGCAATTCTTCTTTCACAAGTAGCTGTTAAACTTCGGATCAAAATTGGTTCTTTTCGGAAGAGTAGGTCATGACGGGCCCTCAATTCTTCTTCATATAAGCTTAACAACGTCTATAACAACCATCTTCAAACATGATATAACTCTAGGAAAGATGGAGCTAATTATATATTCATCCTACCTGTGATAAAGTCTGGTCTAGTACGCATCATGTGGGAGGATACGATTAACCATCGGTTTGCGTACCAAAAACACATACATCATCTAATAAACTCTTTTCAATCTGTTTCATATTACGTTCGTATTCCAGTTATTTACATCTCCATATACTTAATATTAAAAATGTTTCCTGGACGCAACGGTCAACTTGGTAGGGTAGGCAGTGGGTGAGGTATGTAATTGACAAGGGTGAGAGGGGAATATTACTTTGAGCTGTCAGCTTAGAATGAACTTGGTATAGCTAACAGCAACACTTTGAGTATAAAACCTTTGAGAAACTTGGTTCAATGCCTGGAAACAGTGAACACGAATCGGATTGCCTACATCTCAACACCAATCTGGAGCCTTCGTCAGGGCTTCTCTTTATTTATCAGCCTGTTTCTTTTTTAGTTCTTTTTTTAATATGAACTTGATCACATTATTCACTGTTTATTTTTCACTGGCAAGAAGTAAAGAAACATCTAAATTGGGCCCTGCGGCAGAATGTGTATAGTAGTCAGATGATAACCCATGCTTTGTGCCGCAGACAACCTAAGGACGGCCACAGGAAGAAAAAAAAAATGTGAAAAAAAAGAAAGCTCTTCTCCCATATGTAAAAGGAGTCACTGAGAGGCTGGCCAAACAGTAAAAACAAGGTTCTAAGCATTTTAAGATCAGCGAAAGATCGCAGACCTCCATTACAATTGAGCGGTGTGTATAAGATTCCCTGCGATTGTGGTTAGGTGTACATCAGTGAGATATGCCGAGCGTTCTCCGTTAGGCTGAAAGAACATCTTCGTCTCGCGAGACTACAACAATCCACGAAATCGGCAGTGGCGGAACATAAGGTAGAAGGAGGACACAAAATTCAGTGGGAGAAAACTACGATCGTTGCAAAGCCAAAGGATTTTTTAGAACAAAAAATAATGGAATCTATAGAAATTTACAAATATCCTAATAATTTCAACGAAGACGGCGGCTATGGTTTGAGCCAAATGTGAAAGTGTGTACTAGCAAATGAACACTCCATAATGCACAAACCTCTTTGGAACAGTAAATATTCGTTGGCGGAGAAACAAAATCATCTTTGCCGGTGAAAAATAAAAAATGAATCAATTGATCAAGTTTATTATAAAAACAGGCGGATAGGTAGAGAGAAGCCTTGACGAAGGCTCCAGGTTAGTGCTAAAACGCAGGCAAAAAAAAAAAAAAAAAAACACACACACACACAGCACAAACCCCGAGAAAAAAAAGACAAGTAAGTGCAATTTTTCCAATAATAACTCCTGCGATAAGTGTGAAATTTTATATAAGAATAATATAATTACTCGTGTATTAGAAATGATAACTGATTATCCGAACCAAATTTCTTAAGAATCAAAATAACTAGAGGCACTGTTTCATTAACAGTTATTTATCTTAGGTAACAGAGTTTAGACTATCGTATACACGATTTATTTTAGGTTTCTTGTGACAAGATTTATCTGCCTCTGTTTTATCTCACCAGTCCATAGAGTCAGATATTGGTGTTATGCTCCAATTAATAGATAACTTTCGACAACAACATTATCTTTTCAATTATATAGCTGACAGATACACTTTCTCCACTTATATATAGGCTGATGCAATCAGCGTTCTCTATTGTTTCATTATCTTCTTGAATTTGTCGTTATAATGATTGATCTGTTTTGTGGTAATCTAAGAATTTCAGACAATTATTGCAGAAATGGTAGACATGATGGACGTCAATATACGAGAACGCTTTTGCACTGTGAAATCGCTTTTATTTCTTCGACATAATGATTGTGTACTACACACTTCCGTACTCCTCAACTAATCGTTGAGGTCATGAAACAGAGCGTATATTATTACTTTTCGCATTTTCCTTCTAACTGAACTCTTTGACTGGTTATTCATCGTTATATTCAAGCTGTGAATCATTATGACATATTGGAACAAGAACACCAAATTCTTGAACAAATTTTGTGTAGCGTAGTAAGCTATTGAAGATGTTTTGAAAAATAGTTGTTATAGTATTTTCTGTGATTCTGATATTTTGCGTAGTACTTGCAGCAACAAAAGAAACAACGTGTATGTATCCATTGTTATTTTTTTGTTTTTTCCTTCTATGGGATATTTTTTCGGACAAAGCAGCATTCATGTATCTTACGCCCTGGCCAGAGAACAGGTAAACCAGCATAAATTCATCTAGAGAAAAAGAAAAGGGTATCAAACACAGGCAAATAAACAGTCCAATCACTCCGCATTCTTTAACGCATTCTTTAAGGCATTTTGTTAACAAGCCATACAGCCAGCTATAGGATAGTGATTCTCTCAACATTTGTATGATTCAATAACTACACTATTTTTCTTAAGATAAGTACAAACAACATAGGACACAACATTTATAGTCCGTTTAGCTAACACAGGTCAGTCTGTGCTGTACCCCGCTCTGCTGCATATACCTTGTAAGACGTCTGTCCTTGGTTGATGGATATTAATTTTAAGTTATGGTTTGATTTTGATCTGCTCACTTCGAGTAGTTTAAGACATTTCTTTAGTAAGAATTAATTATAGTTCGAGGACCCGGTCGCCAGACAGTGAAACCAAAACCGTCCCCAGAAGTAATTAGGAGAATAATTAATAAAAGTCATTAAGCAACATCAAGAAGAGCAATTATGTTCATAGCAAGTTTATTACGAAAAACACGTAAAGCACATGCGAACGGTTTGGCCACCATCAAAATTTCAAAGTATAGCTATCGAAACTTCTTATCCGAAAGATTGCAGAATTCTTGTGGTAAAAGGAAAATTACAGTTCGTATCTTCTTCCCGCTAAAACATACACAGTTCAAACACTCAATTTTATAACCACAGTTCTTATTTAAGACATAAACTTCTTCTTACACACAGTTCAATACAGTAAAACACATTATACCGAACCTATATCGGCTAATGCCTACAATAAGTGAGCCGCGGTACGCGATCCGCTGTTTGCGACAATCCGTACACAACCATTACTAGCGGGCAAATAATGTAGCTCTCCGCTCCAGAGATACTACTTTGAAGCGGCGGAAGGTCACTGTAACGTCACACTCCCCAGCTACCAAATGTGATAATTGTTCGGGTTTTGTTTGATTATTTAGAAAAAACCGAAGAATTATCATAAAAAAAGCATACAGAAAATTTCATACTGCGTTAAAAATACAAAGTCACAAAACCTAAGGTGGCCAACCGACTAGCCTAAGTTACATTAAATCACTGCGCATACACCTTAAAGAAACATGAAATACAAACAAAATCAGAAAACACAAAGAAAAATACACGAAGTAACCACATGAAATTGACATAGTTTTTTTTGGTCACAGTTCTCAAGAAAAATGAACTGAAAGGAAAGAACATATATACAACATAACAAAAATAATATTTTCGCTTCCACCGCAGGCTCTATGGTTGGAGTCCTCGGGTGCGACACTGGTAGAGGTCATTAACCTCTATAAGACTTTTGTTGAATCACTTCACACACTACACTGCACTACACTGTTGTTGCTGCAGCTGCTTTGGCATTTTTTTCAGGCAGGGTATGAGAGTGGAAATGTGGATTTAGTTTACTGGCTTTAGCCGGAAAAAAATTAAAGATTTGTTCGCCGCAGCGATGAAGAAATAGGCATACGCCAAATAAAAATTAGAAAAAATAAGGATAAAGGGTGTCCCCTCCTTTTAGTCAGATAAGTCTTCTGGTAACATTTTGTAGGGTTTAAGGGAAGTAACATTGAAAGTACCCCTGATATTTTGACCAACAGGGTACACTAACACATAGGAATTTTTCCTAGGGCAGCTAGCAATCCGATACGGGCCTTCATACAAATACTTAAACTTCCTAATTTCTTTATTTATGCTAGAGGACTTATAATGAGTCTGCGCCAGTACCAGATCACCCGGCTTATAGTCGATTGCCTTCCCTCTTTGATCATGCCGCTTCTTCCTCCTCTGAGCTTTCTTCTTCATCTGTCGTTGAACTGTCTTAATCAACTCTTCACGGTTCACTTGACTAGTGGTAGGAAAATCTACGAATTCCGTTACAATACGGAATGCCTTCTCGCCGAACATGACTTCCTGTGGCACTACCGAGGTAGAGTCATGTGGTATGTTATTAAGTATATGCTCCAAGTGTTCAACTTCAAGGGCCCATCTCTGATGGTTGTCTGTGCAGTAACATCGAAACCACCTTCCTATTTCTCTCATTACGCGTTCAGAAACATTACTTTGAGGGTGATATAAGGAAGTTCGCACTACTTCTATCCCGACTTGCTCCAACCTCTCGGTCCATTTACTGCTACAAAATTGGGGGGCGTTATCTGAGACAACCCTCCTAGGTTTTCCAACCTTCGGTACGAAATCGTCTAAAATTTTATTTGCCATCAGCTTGGCTGTAGCCCTCTTCAACGGGTACAATCGGACAAATTTTGAAAAAACATCAATTACGACCAGTATCTGTGTCACTCCACCCCTAGACTTAGGCAGTGGGCCATACACGTCAACTGCGACTAACTCCAATACATTTTCAGGTAAAATACACTTCATCTCTCCTCTCCTCAACACATTATCCACCTTCGTCCTCTGACATAGGTCACATGTGGACAGTAGCTTTGCTATCCTCCTCGCCATATTAACAAAATAACAGTGTTCCTTGATGATTCGGTGACAT
Source organism: Vandiemenella viatica (assembly GCA_031002005.1). NCBI lineage: Eukaryota > Metazoa > Arthropoda > Insecta > Orthoptera > Morabidae > Vandiemenella > Vandiemenella viatica. The sequence continues at coordinate 61,776,634 of JARYHS010009186.1, forward strand.
TTACCAGGCCCAAAGTGACCGTAACTCAAATGATGATGGTTAATCAAGCTATCTACATACTTTTCTGGTATCCACAATTTCCAGTCCTTACTTATTTCTGAATTTCGCTGAAAGACTACGTCTCTATGAACACAATAATATTTTGATAATTTTCCCTGGTAGTTGGGTTTTAAAATTTCTTCCTTTACCTCTTTAATCACTTCATCCTGTTCCTGTAAGGTCTTCATATTCTTCAGTAATTTTACAACTTCATTTTCTCCTGTCACCCCATGAATATAATGAATGTGTGCTTCTTGTGCTGGCTGAATATTATTCTTCCCTTCGACTAAACCGACAGGTAAACGTGAGAGGCAGTCTGCTACCAGATTTTCTGCACCAGGTCGGTATCTAATTTCAAACTCAAATTCCTGCATTAGTAAGGCCCACCGGGTCAGCCTCCCGTGTACCAACCTGCAGTTCATCAAAAAAGATAATGCCTTATGATCTGTGTATATCACGGTTTTTCTTCCTAGAAATAGTGCTCGAAACTTCTGGAAACACCATATAATAGCAAGAGTCTCTTTTTCTGTGGTATTATAGGACAATTCATGTTGATTCAACATTCTACTGGCAAATGCAATGGTTCTCTGCTCAATTTTCCCTCCGACATTGACTTCTTGAAAAACCTGTGCACCGAGTCCGTAGTGAGACCCATCCGTGGCCACACACATGTCTAAGTTCCAGTCCGGGTGTGCTAACACAATCCTTTTGTGACAGCTCTCGTTTAATTCTATTAAAATCCTCTTCACAACTTTCAGTCCAATTCCAAGGTGTCCTAGCCTTCCCAAGATCTCTGAGGTGGACACTATTCAGTGCCTGTCCGGGTATGAACTTTCTGTAATAACCGCACAATCCCAGAAAACTTTTTAATTGAGTCTTAGTAGTTGGTCTAGGGAATTTATTGATCGCCTCTACTTTCTTGTCTTCAACGGTTATCCCTTCAGGCAGTATAACATGCCCCAAGAAATTCAATCTTTTCCTCAAAAATACACATTTCTTAATTTTTAAAGTCATTCCTCCCTTTTTCAAAGCAGTAAGCACTTCTCGTAGTGTCTCAAGATGCTCTTCTAAAGTTCGTGAAGCAATAATTATGTCGTCGACATACGTGTGGATTTTGTCTCTCAATCGCCTTCCTAACACCTGATCAAGTGCCCTTATAAAATTGGCTACGGCGTTATTCAACCCGAAAGGCAACACACGAAAATGAAAACATTTGCCTTCAAAACGGAAAGCGGTATATTTCCTCGAAGCTTCATCAATGGGTACTTGCCAATAGGATGCTGTTAAATCCAAGGAACTCATGTATTTGACACCATGAAATTTTTGCAAGATATCATCGACTGGTAATGGATGGTCTCTTTCAGTAACCAGAATTTTATTAAGCGCCCTTGCGTCCAAAACTAGTCTTATTGATTTATCAGCTTTGGTTACTGCGACCAAAGGGTTTACAAATGCACTATTTGATCGTTCGATCACACCCCATTCTAACATACGATCTATCTCCTCTTGTGCCTTGCTTTTCAGCGCAAAGGGAATAGGATAAGGTTTAACAGTAAATGGCGTGTCGTCCTTGACCTTGAAGTGGCACTGATATCCTTTAATTAAGCCAGGTTTATCTGAAAATATCTCTTGAAACTCGTTAATAATTTCCTGCACCCGCACTTGAGCTTCTTCTTCATTTTCGAGCTGTTGTTGCGAGTACATTAAATCCTCACTGTCCTTTTCGACCAATAATTGTGATAGCTGCACTTCTTCCTCACTAAGCTCATCATAGCATATAAACTCCTGCACCTCTCCTCTTGAAATGACTCTAACTTGAACCGCTTCCTTTCCTTCTTCACAAATTTTGGTTTCATAACTTATATTCACTCTTTTCCCTTCCGTAATAAATTGCAGACTATTTTCTTCCCAGTCCAGTTTAACCATTTTCTCGGCAAGCCAATCGACTCCCAGAATTAGATCAACGGTTAATTTAGGGATAACAAATGCTTTTATTTCAATCCTGTGTCCTCCAATCTCACCATCTACTCGAATTTGCTGGGTGATTCTTTTAATTTTACCCCCATTCGCTACCGTAACTGTCATTCCTTGTACCGAGTGTAAACATGCGTCAGGTTCATTCACAAGGATTTGAAATAGGCTTTCCGAAACACAGGATATGTCCGCGCCAGAATCTATCAAGGCTTCTACTTGTCGTGATTTAAATTTCACCAAAACAGTAGGTGTACGGGCTTCCTTTCTCCTTAAAATTCCTTCTTCTTCTAACAAATCTTCTCTCGGGTCGTTATTGTAGACTGAAAAGACTTGTGATTGGCGAGCCGTTAGATTCGCTTCATTATTCAAATCTGAGTAGCAAGTGCTAGTAATGTCCGTTAATTGCTTGTCACTATATGGTGAATCTTCGTCCCGTCGCAACTTATTTTTACTCTTCCATTTTATTGACTTCCTGTCAATTCTTTTCTCTTCTTCATATATCCGTGGCTGCTTCAGCTTCCCGACATCTTCTTTACAAGTTCTGCAGTCTATTGGTATTGATCTTTCCTTTCCATAACTCTCTTTAGTTGATAAAAATGTTCCGCATTGTTCGTATACCGCGCCAGCGGCTGCCGCGTACTTCAAATTATTTTTGGCACAGGTACCAACACTGTTTACGCCTTGACTGTTACGCGTGTGTTGGCTGCCGTCGCGCGCGTCGGCTGCGCCGTCATGAAATACATAAGACTTCCGCACAACTTTAATCCCGTCCAGGCTTACCTCGCCTGTATCCATTTTTTCCGAACCGTCAATTCCTATTAACATCATCTCACCCTCGCGTAATTTCCTTTGTTCTCTCCAAATGTGTCTTGAATTCTTTCGTTTTCAATTTCAAAAATGTCATCTTCGCCTTCTCCTCTGATCTCAGATTCTTCGACTTCCATTTCCTGATCAAATTCATTTTCATCTTCTACCTCATCCGCCTTCAATTCTTCACTTGTACTGGTTAATAAAATTTTCTCGTATCTTGTCGGTTCCTCTTCAACTTCGTTATTGAATACTGTATCATATAGACATATTTCTGGTTGATCCTTTTTCTTCCTCAAGCCTATTTTTTCTTCTTTTACTAATAATATTTTCTCTGTATTTGGCCTCTTTTCTGCCTCCGCCGCTGGCGAAGCCTTCTCAGTGGCAGGCACTAGTTTTAAATGTCTGGTGCTGTCTTCTGAAACCACGGCTACCCTCTGTTCTTCATTTTGCGGTCGGTAGTTGTGATTCTGGAACCGCCTATGAGATTTTCCTTCCTCTATGTTTTCCTTTCGAACTCCGTCTTGCCGGCCTGAGTTTTCCGGTTCTTGCCGAAAATTTCTATTCCCTTCTCTTCGGTGGTTTTCCTGTCGGAATCCGTTATTTTGAAAATGATTAGTGTTATGTTGTCCCTGGTATCTTGTTCTGTACATTCTTTGCTCTTGTACATCTAATCTTCCCAGCATATCTACAGCATCCTTTATGGAGCGGATCTTGTGGCTAGTAAGTATTAGCTGTGTCTGTTCCGGTAACCTAGCCGCAATCATTCGTACATACTCTTCTTCACTATGAGGCTGGTCTAAGTATCGGCAAGATGCATAGCACCGCATGAAAAAATCGGTTTGCGATCCTCTTCTCGGGTCATAACGGTCACCGCACATTAATTCTGATTTTACGGCGATCTGCCGCTCTGCCGACCAGTAAAGATTCAAAAAATCTTCTTTGAACTGCTCAAAAGATGAAAATTCCTCCTCTAATTGCTCTGCCCACAGTCGGGGTCCTGCTCTTAAATGTTTTATTACCATATTAATTTTCTTCTCCTCACTAGCAGCCATAAAAGGTGGAAAATTTTCGAAATTTTTAATAAACTTTACAGGATGGATGCCATTTCGGTCAGAAAATTCTTCCCAATCAATCTTTTCGTCGTAGCATTGAACAGGAATTACTGTGCCCTTTCCGGTTTCTTTGTATTTACAGAACTACTTCTCTCACTACACCCGGCACTTGTTTTAATACTTCTTGCTTTATAATTAGCGGCGCCTGTACCTTCATTCTCTCATCCACAAATACGGCAGTTGATACTTTTAATTTCTCCAACTTCTCATCCAGCTGTTCCACCTCCGCAGTTATCTCTTTCATCCCAAACTTCACTTCCGCATAGCCCTGTCGGGTACCTTCTTGCAATGTTTGGAACTGTCCTTCGATCGTCTTTATACGGTGGCAGTGACTATCGCTTTTTTCTTGTAACTGCGCATACTGTTCTTGCAAGGCGTCGGTTTCCTGGCGCAAACTATTAGTTTCACCCTTTAACTCATGTTTTAAATCGGAAAACTGGGTTGCTAAGTCCTCTGCTCGCATATTACACAAAGCACGATACTCTTCCATATCCTTACGTAATTCTGCTATTTGGGATTTGTGTTCTTTCAGAGACTTAGAATGTAACACTTCCGCGTCAGACTTTAGCTCAGCTTTTAGATTATCGAGCTTGGAATCAAAGGTTTGAGTACTTAACTTAAGATCTGAATATAACTTTTCAAATTTATCATATAGGATTTCAGTACTTGATTTGAGATCCAAATTTAAATTTCCAAACTTGGAATTTAAGATCTCCGAATTCGTATTTAAATTTTCTAACTTGGAATTTTGGATTTCAATATTCATATCTGACTTTAGTGAGCGCATTTCCGCTCTCAAGATTTCCACCACCTCAGCGAGACTTATACTACCGTCTCCTTCCGTACCCGGCATGATTATAAATTTTACACAGAAAACTGGATCAAAAAATATTGTAAATTCGCTTCCCGCGAATCAGACAACCAGACCACAACAACGCCGTTATACACGAAGCGCCAGCTGCTGCAAGCTATCTAGCTAAGCATGCCACTTCAAGCAAAAAAGGAAACAAAAGGTTGCACTATAGGAATAATTACAGGTGAAATTTAAATAATTGCTTCTGTCATCACTGATGACAAAGGAGAAGAAAATGTATTGTCGAGTTAGGAGAGAAAAATCTTTTCCGATTTTCTTCCTCGATATTTCACAGAAAAAAGGAAAATTATCAGGAAAAAATTAGGAAGGATTTAAGCCTTCAAAAACAGCCAAATAAGCAGCGCACAGCGCGTCCTCAGCTTTCGGAGACTCTGCACGACGATTCTTCTTTCTCCCGCCTTCGTCGTCTCGGCTGCCCAGCTCCGCGCCGAACAATGTGGAATATCTCCTCGGCTGCTCTCCGACCAACCGCGCTGCCTTCCTGGAGTGGAACCTCTTCCGCACCTTTGAGTATTGTCGCTACAGTCCCGATTGTCGTCGTCGTTATGTCCCTAATTTTACTTTTACTTTTGTGTGTTTTCCCAGGGTTTGAGAAAAAAAATGTCTCTCCTCCTGGTACTAATTTCTATCACACAGTCCGTTACGCGTCGCCATGTAAGACGTCTGTCCTTGGTTGATGGATATTAATTTTAAGTTATAGTTTGATTTTGATCTGCTCACTTCGAGTAGTTTAAGACATTTCTTTAGTAAGAATTAATTATAGTTCGAGGACGCGGTCGCCAGACAGTGAAACCAAAACCGTCCCCAGAAGTAATTAGGAGAAAATTAATAAAAGTCATTAAGCAACATCAAGAAGAGCAATTATGTTCATAGCAAGTTTATTACGAAAAACACGTAAAGCACATGCGAACGGTTTGGCCACCATCAAAATTTCAAAGTATAGCTATCGAAACTTCTTATCCGAAAGATTGCAGAATTCTTGTGGTAAAAGGAAAATTACAGTTCGTATCTTCTTCCCGCTAAAACATACTCCAACACAACTTGGCTTTCACTGTTCATTTATATACTGTTCAAACACTCAATTTTATAACCACAGTTCTTATTTAAGACATAAACTTCTTCTTACACACAGTTCAATATAGTAAAACACATTATACCGAACCTATATCGGCTAATGCCTACAATAAGTGAGCCGCGGTACGCGATCCGCTGTTTGCGACAATCCGTACACAACCATTACTAGCGGGCGACTGACTTTAGAAAAATAATGTAGCTCTCCGCTCCAGAGATACTACTTTGAAGCGGCGGAAGGTCACTGTAACGTCACAACCTCTTAAGGGGGGTGGGGGAAATTGGCATTCGCATGTCTGTACACATCGGCCTGCTCGTAGAGGTAGGAACGAGAGGGATTAGTGAGGTGAGGAGCGAGACCATGGAACATGACCTTGAACCGTCAGTTGTGGCTGAGCAGAGTATAATTAAAACTACCTGTTCTTGCAAACGCAATACCAGCTTTGTAGCTTTATCAACGTCTACCAATCAGTGATGTTAATTTAGTGGTTCGACATCGACAAACCTTCTCCTGAATCGTCAACACGTAGTACGAATGAAGCATTCACATTTTACTGTTACTATACCCCACCACTGTTACGTAACTGCTTTTCTTTGTGCTCAGTGTTTCAGTTTTACATCAACCAGGTATCTTTTTGCATGCTCATACCACAGTATAGTGATAAATTAATTCCAGATCATGACGAATTTGTGATGCAGATTATGTGTGTTAATTGGATCAAATAAAAACTCACTTTAGGCAATCAACTGTTGGCTATGAACTGTTTCAGTATTTAGACTTCTTTTACTGCCGTAGGGTCACTTGTAAGCACACTAGCACCAAGCATGTTAGCGATATTGGGTGCAAAACATTCCGTATCAGTCAAATAGTGTCACCGTGGCCAAACAAGGGTCGTTGGCTTCCAACCCTACTTGAAATTCTGTGTCAATTGTTCTTCAGTAGCTGCCCAAACTCTCGCCAAATTAGTCAGAGCCAACAGAGGATTGTTAGCAAGGAAATGGAACGAAATAATTCAAGGATCACCATCAATGCTGTCGCTTATTGTGAGGCTTTAAAAAAAAAATTAAAAAGGAGATTCAAGACAAAAGGAGAGGAATGTATCCCTCCTTCACGACAATGCAAGACCCCACACGGCTCTGTCAGCCACGATCTCCCTGTATCCTTTGGATGGCATGTTGTAACCCACCCACCCTATTCCCCGGACCGCGCCCTCAGATTAACGTCACAGTTACTGTTTTCATAAAATTAAAGGAGTTTATGTCCGGGAAACGTTTTTCCAACGATCGGGAAGTGAAAGAGACAATGGAAAAATTGGCTTTTGGTGGTGGAGCGGAGAGTGTACTAGGAGGGTATACAAAAACAGGTGCCCAGGCTGAAGAAGAGCATCGAACGTGATGGCGATTGTGTGGAGAAATAAAGAAATTTTTTGTAACATAGCCTGTAAATTTGGTTGAAATATATTCATTTTCGATTTTTAACAGCATTTGTAACATTTTTGCTTGATATCTCTCGTACGACAAACTCCGATTTCTGTCGATGTTTCAGGCACGGAGGTGATGCAGTCGCAGAGTGGCAGCGTTGTACTTATTGACGTCACCACCAACGAATCTACGGAACTGGCCAGCGTTGAGGCAAGTAAAATGTACTCAGTATACATTGTACAAATGAAGCGCTCTTCCCGAGACGAGACGAGAATCAGCTGTCCTTACTAGTCGAAAGGAGTAATTACACCGTTCAACATCTTAATTAAGAAAATATCAAACTCCACCGTATAGTCAATAGTACAATTTTTTACCCAATTTTTCAATAAATAAATAAATAATAATCTAGGTGTGATCCGCATTTTAATAAGATTGACTGATGTTGTATAGTATATTCACGAACAAACCCCAAGCATCTGGGGATGTTGTCAAGGTCGTATCCAGGATCAGAACTAGAGTGGGGCTAGATTTGAACTAGGGAGGGGGGGGGGGGAACTGATATTGGTTGCGAGGAAGTGGGGTGGGGGACTGAAACATGATGATTTTTTACAGAATGAAACTCAAACCTATTTAGGAAACTATTTTTATTATTGATTAATATAGAATCCAACCACTTAATCTAACTTAACTTAAGTTACTCCACAACCCGAAGGTTGGTTGGATGGACCCTCCTGAAGAAGGTATACTAAACCATTGTGTCAGAGGTAGGACGGCCAGTTCCATTCCTCTGGGACCTACAGTTAAAAGTGGAATCGGAACCACGAACCGTCCTGGCATAGCTCCCAAAATTCCTGCGCCCTTAATCTAAGGACCTACTATGTATTTAATTAGATTCGTAACTCAGTTAAATATTAATTGTCTCTGATTCTCAGAAAAATTTTCAATAACTTTGTTTGTCAATATCTCACGGTGTTCTTTCAGGAAATTTCATTGCACACTTATGAGACATAATCCAGTCAATCTTTCCTCTACCAAAGTTCGCCTGAGCCAGTTCTTCACTCGTCGAATCGTACTGAAGGGAACTTAATTTTTCTTCCGGGGGGGGGGGGGAGACGCCCCTCGCTGGATACGTCCATGGATGTTGTCCTTGTTGTCTTGAAGTTACTACAACGTACTGCATGCATCAAACTCCTCCATACCTAATTAGCACCGAAGAGTTCGCTGCAAATGACAGAAAACAAGGGTTTATTGTTAACGTAGTTAACTGACCACCAAGTACGTTTACTTAAAAAAGTAGTTGCTGATCATTTGACTTTTATTTTTAAAATGAGTGGATTCTTTAAACCACAACTCACATGAATTAAATTTTGACATGAATAGCTATTTTATTCACAAAGCGCCAGTGTGTATCAAGAAAGTGAGGGGGAAATTGAGCTCCTGACTGAAATCTAATTAGTCCTGTCGGATTCGGTGTACCTAATATACTGAAGGAAAATCTTGTATTTCCATCTGTCTTCGAAATGGTGTTCGTGAATAATTTTTTTCAGGCTATCCATCAACAACTGACGAATCTGCGTTCCTAAATGCGCTGTAAGAAGCTTGGGGGGGGGGGGGATTGGGGACAAGGACTTTTGAAGAAAGCATCCAGGCATTGGCCTGAAGTGATTTGAGGCGGTAAGAAATGTTTGTGATCTCTATATGGTATGTATATTTTTTGTTTGTGACCTATGTAGTTTGTGAGGCGGAAATTAAGGACCGTCCCAGCATTAGGCCAGAACCCGCAATGAAGACGGAATCGTGCCAACTGTACCTCCACTTTCCAGTGCGCGGCTCCTCAGCGCACTGGGCCAACCTGTCGGATATTGTTATGTGATATCTTTGACATTACGACATATTTATGAAACGCTTCGTGCTATATGTTTCATATTCACAAAAGTATTAGAACGGTTTTGAGACATTGTATCTGAAAGTATTGCGTACATCAAGTTTGCGGTTCTTAGATGAATCATTCTTGATAACCTTGTTTTCAAACGACGTGTAGGAACTAGGATGAGGAGTAAAGGAAAGTAATTATTTCCAGATTACTCGGACGGAATAGCCGATAATTTGAGGGCATCTCAGTTTGTTTGTTTGCGAGCTGTAGATGTTGATAAGTAATTTTTTCCAGGCTATCCAACAACTACTGATGAATCAGCGTTCCCTAATGAGCCGTAATTTTTTTGCGGGATGGGGACAAGGAACGGGAAGCATTCGGCCATAGCCTTTGAAGGAAACATCCCGGCATTCGCCTGAAGTGATTTGGGGTAGCAAGAAGTATTTTCACAATTTTACTATGCAAAAACAAGGGTGAATGAAGTTGAAAATTGTTCAAGAACACAGGGCATATAATTGGACCATTGTGTTAACTGTGAATATAACGGTTTAATTGTGGATCGAGGTTCATGCTGATGTTTACATAATAGACAGGTTACGTTTGTCCGTGAAAATCTGCCTTTACGAATTCTGACTCCCTTCTCCAAATCTCGTATAGAGAACCCTTCTGGTAAATAACATGCCAAGTTCGTATTTCAGACAGATGGCATCAAGCAACCACAACTGTTAATCCTTTTACTATATTTATACAATACTGAGATCGTCTCAGTGCGTGCTGAATACTTCTTACACAACGTAAATTCTTCAATTTCTGTAGAACGAACTCAATATGGTTACATTCAGGTCAAGAAAGTAATCCACTCAAATAAATTCGTGAACCCTAAAAATGACCTTTTGTTAGTTCTAGACACTGTGCAGCGCCTTTTGGTTTAAATTAACTGTAAGAGATCCAACAGTAATCAAACTAAAGAAATATATAGGTATCAGATTACTTCATTACAACGCAAGAGTAAACAATCTTTTTAAGATTCTTATTAACACTTAAAATTGAGAGTCTCACAGTGCAAAAGGCGCCTTGATGTGTGTCTCAGATATTTTGTTTGTGATTTCAGATACTGAGCCAGTTTAACCCGAGTTCAGTCACGTTGTCTGCAAACAGACGGTACCTGCTCTTTGGATTCGACGTCGAGCCGGTAAGTGTCTGTTATTACTTTTAACTAGGCGAAGCCTTCTGTTTGTTACACTGTCGCAAAAAATTGTAAAATTGGTATTTGGAACTGTGGAATTGTTTCCGACAGAGTACAATAAAAGTAATGATTTCTTACCTGCGATTGTTAGATGTTTTAAGTATTGAGGAACATTCAAGATTCTATCCTTTGAATCAGTACCTATAATTTTGTTTGCATCTTCTTCAAGTTATATTCTTCGAAATAGATACGTGTTTAGCAAATAGCTTTTCATGTATTTTTTAATTACTTAACAAAGTTTATCAGACTGGGGCTCATGGTTTAAATAAATGTAATCACATTGACTGAAATATTATTTTATTCTACTTAGTTTTCTTTTTAATTATTGCTTTACGCCTCGTCGACGGATAAGGTCATTAGAGGCGGGATCGGACTGGGGACAAGGAACGGGAAGGAATTCGGCCATTGCCTTTTTGAGGGAAGCATCATGGCATACGACCGGAGTGATTTGGTGAAACCATGGAAAACCCAAATTTGGATGCCCGGACGAGGGTTCGAACCCACGCTCTCCCGAATGCGAGGCCAGAGCGTTAACCGTTCACCCACCACGTTCGGTCTCTAATTAGTGATAGTCAATCATAAGCTAAGACTCTTTAATAAAACTTGGTACTCTATTACCAGGGAATCATTGGATTTAGCAAGCTTTAGCTGTATTATAATGGGAACACGAATTTAGACATTAAATGTTGCCCATTTTGGCGGAATCTCTTACACACTCGAAATTTCCAAGAAAATAAAAGAACAAGTTTAAAACAAATTTTCCCTACCACTTCAGGAGGAACAATAATGTCATGAAAAAATCCGACAGTCTTTAAACACACAGCAATAGGCTTTTTCGGTATTGTTTATAAAATATATTTATCCAAAGCAGTGGATAAAGGCTAAAAATTTATTAGCGGCATCATTTGTTTGGAATCTTAAACTCTGCAATTCGCTTTTGTACCGGAAGGAAAATTAAAAATCGGTTGGTTTCTGGCTTTATCACATGACTAAATGAGTTCTTTATAGTTTCTTCAGACATTCAACAACTCAGTTGTGGTCTTACAACAACAAACCAACATAATTTTTCTTATTGCTATAAGAATCTTTTGCATTTATTTTTTTTAAATAAAACAGTTCATATTCAAAACGATTAATTTGAACTTTCCACGTCCATTACAGAAATAATTATTAGTGTTTTAAACACATTTCTGCGATCATTAAGTGCAGCTTAAACTTTTTTTTATGGCTTTACGCCTAGTCGACGTCGTGGTCATTAGAGGTGGGATGGGTCTGGAGACAAAAGGATTTCGGCCATGATCTTTTGAAGGAAGCATCCCGGCATTCGCCTGGAGTGATTTCGGGAAACCATGGAAAACCCAAATCTAGACGCCCGAACGAGCATTCGAACCGCCGTCCTGACGAATGCGAGGCCAGAGCGTTAACCACTCACCCACAACGCTCGGTTAAACGATACGTATCAGGAAGTGGTTGCCTTCTTATTACTGAAGATATAGGGTCCGTGCCAGGAAGAGAGCAATTAACATCAGATCAGATGCAAAATGATTTCTTGGATAAGACAGTTACACTGAAGTGTAAGTGGGCCGGCCATGTTACTCGGAAGTAACGTAAACAACAGAGGAATTTGCATGGAGTGCATAAAATCATCAGGGACTGCAGGAAGACCACTTTACTCATTTCAGTTAACAGCGGCGGCTCAATGGCATTCTACTCTATCCGCACTACGCTGCCCTTTCCCCTACAGTCGAAGGGGAAATTTACTACTCGTCTACCAGGACTGAGCGGTCAACTCGGAGAGGTGGGATGGAATGGTTAGATGAGAAGCGGAACCAGTGGAACGTGATATCGAGACGCCAGTTCGGATTGAACAGAGTATGGACAGATTGGAAAAAAACATATACAGGGTCACTGGAGTTAGAGGTCAGAAAATCTGTCAAGACAGTTCTACCTATAGAAGACTGCTGAAATTCTACATGGACTCATGTCTCTAAGATGCCACATCATATCATGATCAAATTTGCTGATGAAATTAGCGTTTATTTGAGTTATCGACATTTCGGTGGTTAACGAATTCAGGAATCCATGTCATCTGGAATAAGCAGATCTCTATGGGTGGCGCAAAAACTATTCTCTCATGGATAATGAACGATTAGATTTTGCCCTTGGTATGAGAAGCACATTGTTTTCAGCGTCATAGGATGTGAGTATCCCTAATAACATAAATTAAATAATGATGTGGTTCTAGCAAACAATTCCTGAATAATACTCCCCTGCTTGCATTCACTGTGGGGATGGGAATGGGAGAGGAGTAATTAGTATGAAAAAATTGTTCTGAAAAATGTTGTTCAGACGGAAACAGCTGATGTGGTAATTATAGTTTAGAAACATGTTTGTCAACAGAATTCTGGCTAACATTTCCAGCAGAATACTATCCTTGTATCTCGTTTGTTACAGGGCTTCCGTCATTCGTCCTCTTCTCGCTTCACAGCCTATGACATCGAAGCAAAGTGAGTAGTTTAAAGTCATTGTCTTCATCGAAAAATATCTTGTTACATAAAAAATAACAAAAATAAGAAAAAAATAAACTAGAAAATTATTTGCGAAAATAGGAGAGACAGCTCGCCAAATTTTTGGATTCTAAAACCGTTGGCGAAGCCATTAATAATAAGAAATAATGAAGAATATTCAGCAGAAATTATAATACAGCTTTTTTTCGAATACCGTACTAGAAAGTTAATAATAGTAATAAAAATATCATCCCTATGTCAAATGTGTAGGGAGATAGACAGACAGTCCAAATTTTATCATTGTATCTTTCTGCGGATCTGTTTTTTGGTCAGTATAACACATCTTCTTGTGAAACTGTGTCAGAAACGACGCAAATGCTACGGTATTTAGAAGCTGTTTGTTGGCTATAGAACAATATGCAAAATCTAAAAAGAACGTGACAATGTATGCTTTCCGAAACATCATTCACAGAATGTCTTTTTAAGTGTCACTAAATAGGATAATTTTCATTCATAAGGTTCGAAAATTAGTGGAAGAGGAGCGGAATAACTTTTAATGAATTATATTTCATGAAATTCACAACAAAACAAAAATGTCTGTAAACATCGTTGACTGTATGTTTAAATAAATATTTTACGACACCACAACCTACCGTACTAGAATGTTAATAATAGTAATAAAAATATCATCCCTATGTCAAATGTGTAGGGAGATAGATAGCCCAAATTTTTTCATTGTATCTTTCGGCGGATCTGTTTTTTGGTCAGTATAACACATCTTCTTGTGAAACTGTGTCAGAAACGACGCAAATGCTACCGTATTTAGAAGCTGTTTGTTGGCAACAGAACAATATGCAAAATCTAAAAAGAACGTGACAATGTATGCTTTGCGAAACATCATTCACAGAATGTCTTTTTAATTGTCACTAAATAGGATAATTTTCATTCATAAGGTTGGAAAATTAGTGGAAGAGGAGCGGAATAACTTTTAATGAATTATATTTCATGAAATTCACAACAAAACAAAAATGTCTGTAAACATCGTTGACTGTATGTTTAAATAAATATTTTACGACACCACAACCTACCGTACTAGAATGTTAATAATAGTAATAAAAATATCATCCCTATGTCAAATGTGTAGGGAGATAGATAGCCCAAATTTTTTCATTGTATCTTTCGGCGGATCTGTTTTTTGGTCAGTATAACACATCTTCTTGTGAAACTGTGTCAGAAACGACGCAAATGCTACCGTATTTAGAAGCTGTTTGTTGGCAACAGAACAATATGCAAAATCTAAAAAGAACGTGACAATGTATGCTTTGCGAAACATCATTCACAGAATGTCTTTTTAATTGTCACTAAATAGGATAATTTTCATTCATAAGGTTGGAAAATTAGTGGAAGAGGAGCGGAATAACTTTTAATGAATTATATTTCATGAAATTCACAACGAAACAAAAATGTCTGGAAACATGGTTGACTGTATGTTTAAATAAATATTTTACGACACCACAACCTATGTCATACATGAGTTGGGGAATTGGGGGAGGGGGGGGGGGAAGGAGGTAAATTAGTTTTTTAGTATTTTTCTGTGGTTTTGTTTTGCGGCCAGTAAAATAAACTTTCAATGAAATTTCCTGGCAAGCGGTGCACAGACAACCGATCCAAGAGGCTGTCTCTCACGGTTGTATGGTCATAACGGCAACGGCACGACTTATTACAACGGATCAAGTTTCTGCCATTTTGACTAAAGAACCCTGAAAATAAGTAATTGCAAAATTACAAAGTTGCTAACAATCGTAATGGTACTACTATGATGTAGTCGTGACAGAGTCACAATCTTTCTCTCTCTTTTTTTGTCTTATGAGTCATGGCTTAGGGATAAGTCCTTGCCTGTCTCTTTGAATCTCCCTGCAGTAGTTTCTTTGTACTGGTGATGGACTATCGTCTGAAACATATAGCAATAGAAGATTTAATACTGGCTAGCAATTTTTCTGTTATTCTTTAAGAGTCATCTCTCTCATTTCTCTGCTTCGTCCTGTAGAGGGTTTTGGTATATTGTCTAGCCCATAAGCGTCAAACTCAATTATGCAGAGGGCCGTATATTAAATTTAGAATGTGTTGGTGGGCCAGATTCAAATAATTCCGTAGAGGAATCGAGTGAAGTCTAAAAGCTCTAAAAAACATGATTCTTCTTTCTGTGTCACATTGCGATCGCGGGCCGGATGCGGCCGGATGCGGCCGGATGCGGCCCGCGGGCCGTATCTTTGACGTCACTGGTCTAGCCTGTTTAAGAAAATTACTTACAAACATTTTATCCATTACAAACATATTTTTTTTTATATTGAATTGATGAAAGTAACAATTATCACAGGATCAACTGGATTTTACAAACTCGTTTATGTGGCTATATTCACAGTCTTTGTTTGACACTGGGCTAAGCCTAGACAAAGAGCAAAAAAACTTAATATTTACTAAAAAATAACCTGCTGATTATTCAAAATGGTTATACAAACTTAGAAAACCATTTAAAGCCTAACTAAACGCGAATACGTAGTCTTAAGGGTAAAAACTAGTGCATCACAGAAAACTAAAAATTTTTTTACGTTGGTAGCAGGGCGATATATTACTCACCCACGTTAGGCATATGACTTTCCTTAAAACGACGCCCACCATAGAATATTGTAAGAATATATACATTTCATACAAGTTACCAGAAGCCTGCCTGCATTTTTAAAGGAATTCCTACAGGCAACTGGCGACCACACTGAAGCAGTCGTCAGAAAATCAGAACACACGTGTAGTGCCTTGCTGTGGCAATTGATAAAGGAGTTGCTGAGAAAATAAGACCAAAGAAGGGAGGCGAGTGTTAAGTGGCTTTATCCTCATGTGTACTTAGAAATATGATGATAAGATAAAACCTTTCCCTGGAGCACAGATCATGAGGGAAGCCCACACAGTTTAAGTAACCCACTGTCTTAAAATTTACAAGGTGGGTGAGCGATAAGGCTCATGTCTGAATTTCGGGAGGACGCGGGTTCCAATCTCCGTCCGGCCATCAATATTTCTGTTTTAATGATTAACCGAAATTACGGCAGTTGAAAGCCGGAATGGTTTCTTCAAAACGCCATGAACAAATTCCTTCTCGCTGCTGCCTCCCAACCTCTCATAACTCTAAATATCTCGACATCGACGAGACGTAAAACATGCAACAACAAAATAAAATAAAGTTTACAGAGTCCTTAATAAGTAAAAAAGGGTAAAAAGTGACATATGGCATACGGATTCCACACATTCCTCTCGTTACTGATAATGGCCATTTTTCAACAAATAAATTTTCATATTAAACTAAGAATCATGGCTTTCTAAATTTTTAAATATAAATGGTACAGGTTGAATATATATGCCATGACCTAAATTTTGAAGGGTTTTACCGGACAGAGATGTTGAATAATGTAATCTGTAAATCCGTTTAGGATTACAAGCTGGTAACAGAGGATTAAATTTGTCGGCATATTCCACCTCAGCGTGACTGGTCGTATAGTGAATTCCTAAACGTAGAGTATTCTAAATGTATTTTACATGCAGAAATCAAGCTTTTAGAAAATTGATAGTCACGTTAAGTTCCCGCACAAAATCACTCACGTGAATGGGATTCGCATCGGGCTTCATGTTAAAATGTCTACCAAACTGCTTGACGGAAGAGATTGGTTTTATATCATATTATTTAATTCAAATGAGATAAAGAAAACGTCACCAATGTCAACGAGCAGGAGCTTAAATTTGTTCGAAAGAAATAGGTCTACTTAGCTATTACACGCAGAAATTTCCTGTAGAGTTGAAATACTAATAGACAAATTGATTCTTCATGGACTGACCTGGCTGTTGAAGTTAGCTAATTAATCACTCTAATTAGGAAAGCTAAAAAATTTCACATGAATTTCTTTGAGGAATCTTTTCTGGAGATACACCTGGACCTGAAGTTCTCTCGTAAAGAATTAGACTGTTATTTGTAATCGCTCTTCACACTTTCGTCGCACACTAGGCGGAATTTTTTTGGTGAGATAAAAACAGCTAGATAATCTCCATGTGTTACTTACCGTGTATTTGGATATTAGATGATCCAATTTCTAAATATACCAAGTAGAAGGGAGGTACTGTGTACAAATAATGAAACCGAGCATGATTTGTAGGACTTTGCTGTGTCATAGGATAGACGAAATGTGCTGTATTTTAACAAACAACGTAAATTTAGTGTACATGAATTTCAGACATATGTGGTGCGAATTGTTTATCTTCGTCTATTTTACAATTGAAATTATGGTTTTTTGTGCCATTATTAAGGTAGTAATTTTACGTTTCTATGATTAAAAAGGTCCTCTACCAATATATATAACTAAAGGTATCGACACTATTACATATTTGAATGGCATTTTAGATGATCCTAATTAATCTAAACTTTAGTCTAATAACAAATTAGCTTAGAAAATATGGTTTATGCTACTTAATTATTGTTCTTGAGAATTAAGGTACGTTTTAGATATGAATATTTACCCGCGTCGTTAACCCATGTTGGTGCGGCATCATGATACGTTGGACGCCTTCCACGCGGTTAACTGCTTCTAACCCTCCAAAGTTGAAGGCTTTTTAACCATTCGTAACTTGACCAGGGGTAGTGCTCAATTTGTAATAAAAGATTGGGAACAATCCGGCCCCCTATCCTTCATAAATTTGATAAAAGTCATCATAATCATTTATACACATACAAAAACTTCCAAATCACAGATGATAACAACTTGCAAACCTTTCTTTGTCTCTGGCCGTTATAACCACTCTGTCGCCGTTTTCTCTTGGTAGGGTAAGCCAGATATAACCTGCCTATGCTTCTTTTTATCCTGGTAGGTTGTGCTACAATTAACAAGTGTGTCAGTTGGGTGGTTTTGGTGTTAAATAAAAAAACCATAAATACACTTCAACAAACAAGAAATATTTAATAAACCAGTACTAGTAAATTCCGCAGCTTTTATACCACCTCAGCGATCACAAACACCCACACAGCGTGCGACTTTTTTTTTCTCTTCACTGCCCCGAGCACCAAAGATTATTGTAACTTAATACTACCCAATGACATTACAATACGAACAGTCTCTGGAATTAGTGAGCGAGTACATGTATTCAAATTATTACATTGTCCATTGAATTACTAAAGGTTAATAATTACAAAAAAACATATTGCTTACTGTATACTTGGAGTCGTATATGTTACACCTTGTGCGTCACCTACAGAAGTCTCGTATATTTCTCATGTCAAAATACCATACTAACTTACCTATTTTTTATATATAATTTTTTACTTTATAGAGCGTGTTGGGTTAGTGTTAATGCTCTGCCATCGCATTCGGGCCAGCCAGAGTGGTTCCTTAAAAAGGTTATTGCCTTATTCTTTCCCGCTTCTTGCTCCCAGTCCTTCCCCGCCTCTAATGACATCGAAGTCGACGAGGCGCAATGCCTGAAGCAAAGAAAATAGTATATTTCTTATTTACCTCTAAATTTAATTTTGGTTTTCTCTCAAACACACTGAAAATAACTGGCGGCAAGATCATGTGGAATTTATATTCCGTGAAAATCTCCGTTCACACATTGAATTTTTTGCCTAATGACAGAGAATTCACCCAATTTAGACTTCCTTGGAACAATAAAGGGCATTCATGTATTCAAACTGGCTCCTCTTGAATTAAGCAACTGTTTAATTACCTTAAAAATGTGAAATTTTACCAGTAATCCAGTTATAGGTTATTTTTCACCATTATTGAACAAAACATTTTATAAATGAAACTGTGAAAAAGGTGAAGCAAAGTAAGCAGTGAGTGGTTTACATGTGTAAATGTTAACTATAGCAACAAGTAAAGCTTGTAAAACAACGATTGGAGGAATGTTCAACTTGAACTTTAAAAAACAGGTCTGAAAAAGTTTATTAAGTGCTGTTCCTGACCGGCATGTAAGTATCTTCAATGATGATGTCCACACCACAAGGAAAAAACGCATCTGGGGAATGAAATATAACATCACTACAGCAGTTATTTATAGATGGAGTTTTATTTATAAAATTGATTAAGTTTTAACTGATTTTTTTAAAAAAATACATTTTTTTCCCCTATATCTTCAAATCAGAGGCTGCTTCTTGACGCAAATGATAACTAACTAAGCGGTTCTAAAATCTCACTCGGTTATTTCTCATTGACATGCATAGAAATTTACTATTTCTAGCGTTGAATAGTGTACTGTATTTACTACCTGTTGTCTCATGTTTTGATGGTCTTCTGTTTCCGTTGTCTTCAGCACCACAACTGTGATTGGCGATGGAGTTCGTTTGAAGTTGGCGAATTGGTCGCCCGTGGGCAGTGCCCTGGTCTACGTGCTCGACAATAACATTTACTACCTGTCAGCGCCTGGTGAGCAGGCTGTCCCGCTCACCAGCGACGGCGTTGTAGACGTGATCTACAACGGGGTAGCAGACTGGGTCTATGAAGGTACTGAAACAAATTACTGTCTCACCAATGTTGGCTTCTCCCTGGTATTTCTGCGCAAATCAATCGAGTGGAGGGCAGTTAGGAAATTGTAAACTAAATAATGTTGCTAGTAATATTAAGGCAAGTTGTACTTCCAATTGGGAGAATGTGACCTTGAAATCGCTTCGCGTAGAAATGTATTGTTCACAAAGTGTTCAGATTTTTTTTTAAACAGACAGCCACGTCACAAGCTATTAATAACAATTCTCTCTAAAAATATTGTGTAAGAAACCTTGTTAGTAGAAAGAGTTACCGAATTTCGCTTACGATTTTCTGCTCAGTCAAATTCGTAATCTTGTTGTTAATCGAGAATATCAGTAAAATTATTCACAACTCAGACGCATTTATTACGCTTTGTGATTAACGGAAAGGTTTTCCAAACTAACAGTTGATTACAATTTTTGAGGTTTTTCTTTGAAAGCTTTTACTTCAATATGTGCTGTATCGACTAATCCTGTTCTGCTTCTTTTTTTTTCCCCCCCCTAACTAAAATGCCGAAATACAACAACGTTACCGTTCGTTTTTACGCGAATTTTCTGAAATTTTCCAGGTAATTTGCATTATTTGTTAGAGTAATTCCACGTTACACTATACAGAATTATAGCAGAATTTAA
Organism: Vandiemenella viatica; assembly: GCA_031002005.1. NCBI lineage: Eukaryota > Metazoa > Arthropoda > Insecta > Orthoptera > Morabidae > Vandiemenella > Vandiemenella viatica. Next base: position 61,796,748 of record JARYHS010009186.1, read on the forward strand.
TTAGTGTTTTGATGCCATACCATTGAATGGTTGGTTCTCAGATCGCAGTCAAACTTAACCTATGTGTTTCACATAATTGTCGTAGTTGTAGCAAAATTATAGGAAATTAATTTTGGTGAACTAAGACTGAGACTTTATGCGGAAATTTGCCACTGATGCATCAGTCATGTGGGGCTGGGTACTGTTAATTTATCAATTATGCCAGAAACTGTGTCTCCAATTATCCTTAATAATTAAGCTATGTTCTCTAGGATAAATTAATGTTTCAGTGTTGTATAATTTTGTAAAGCAACTAGATTCATCTACCAATTTACGTATCACATAAAATCCACTATACGTCGGTACGTCAAAACCAAGACCCATTGTTACTTATATGAGAACACAACAGTACCAGAACAAGCCAAAGAAATGTATTGCTTTCGTGTTCTTCTCAAACATGTAAGGGTGGGTCCTATATTACGCATTATATTAATCTGGTAATAGGCCATATTTCCCCAGATGTTGAGCAATAATTTTATAAATAATTCCGTCAAAAATAACTGTTTAGGTGAATTTTGTTTTTATTTGATTCCCAGGACGCGTTTAGCCCTTGTGGTGTAGGGCATCTTCAGTTGCTGTAAAGTGTTTTTCCATGTATTGTTACAATAATTATCTACTGTACAACTCTTTACAAGTATTTGTATATACATATACAGGGTCTGGAACAGCACTTCATTTGTTCTAGCTATTCCAGACCGGCATGTGAGGATTACCACTATATCTGTGAATACAGAGTGTACATACGTTTATAAAGCGTTATACTGTAGATAATTATTGTAACAACACATGTAAGAACACTTTACAGCCACTGAAGATTCCCAAAACCACGAGGGCGAAACGCGTCTGGGGAATCAAATAAAAACAAAATTCACAAAAACAGTTGTTTTGACGGAATTATTTATAGAATTATTACGCATCATGTTCTCAAAAAAATGTAGTTTAATATCATTCAGTAATCACCATATGTAAGTAATTCCAATACAGTGTTGAGTGTTCGTAGAAATCATTGAATATCAATATGATCGTGATGTTTTGTATATGTTACTCGCGCCTCACACTACCGTGTTTGGTGAGTGTTGGGTATAATTTATTTATTCTTTCCGCACACACACACACACACACACACACACACACACACATATATATATATATATATATATATATATATATATGTGTGTGTGTGTGTGTGTGTGTTTGTTTGTTCTTCACACAAACCAACAGTTTTAATACGATCTCAATGAAACTTTCCACACTTATTCATTGAAACAAGGAAAAAAATACAGTACTTTCGACATTTGGTTGAAAAATTATATGAATAAATAATACATGTTGTCTTATAATTTCGAAAAATTACTTAACGTCGACAGACATACCCGTTGAATGTCTAGGTCTCTGTACTGCCTTTCCAAACAGCGGTTAGGTAGCTCAGTGGTTAAAGAGCTTGCTTACTGGTGTTTGGATCATGGTCTCCGGTTCAAATCTCCGTGGAGGCAAAGATTTAAAAAAAAAAATTTTGATCGTAAGAGTCACGCCTGGACCGTCGGTTATTTGGATTGAATGTTAAACTCTAGATATCACAAAGTTAGTGGAGCAATGCGAGGCAAATCGTAGGTAGTCTTGCAATGCTGTAGGTTTACACTTTTTTACGTTATATTGATCCCTCAGGGGTGATTCGTAGTCAGTGTGTGTGTGATATGCAGTAATAATACTATAAATGCGGAAATAAGTCTCTGTCTTATTGTTACGTTTTGACGACTAAATGCCTCTACCGATATTGACGGAATTTGAGAAGAAAATCTGTAGGGAGGGCACAGGACATATTTGTTTCGGTATGATTAACTATTTTAGTCACGAAATTTTGAGAACTTATCGAATGGTGACAGAGAGACGGATGTGTGTGTTAGTCTGTAATGTTACGTCTCTTGCTCAAGTTACGCTTCTCGCGCATTATGCTAGTGTATAATTTGTTAATAAATTTCGTTTAGAGAAAAAACGTATTATTTAGTATAGATGTAAATATTCTCTGTCCTATTACTTTGTGTCTGCTTAAATGTTTCTGGCACCAGTTTATTTTACCTTCTGTTTGACATGCCTTGCGGGTGTAAACTGGCCTAAGTTGTAGCTCTAGCAGAGCAGCTAAAGTTATTAGAACCCAAGAATCGGGCGCTCATGCTGAAGAAAGAAGAGAAGACCAATCTGAAATAAAGTTGCCCTTAGTTAAACCCCCCCCCCCCCAACCGCACATCCCCTCACCTTCGTTTTTTCTTCTTCTGTTTTTAAATATATTGGAAATTGTCTTCAAGAGACAGTTTCGACGGTAGAATGATATAGTGATGGCTTTCCTGTTATATTATCCCGGGTCGGTGTTGTTTGGGACCAATCCTTCGTTACCAATCACTATCTATATTCAATTCTGTCAAAGAAATTCTTAATCCACGCGTGTGAAGTCGCTTGTATCAGCTAGTATATATATATATATATATATATATATATATATATATATTTGGGACAGTGGTGCCAATGAATAATTAGTAATTTTCAGCCAAAATGAGGGCAGTGAGAGACACATTAGAAACGTCCTAGAGTTGTGATATTTATACATGGCTAGAAGCCAGAGAATTTATTAGTTATTAACTTGTTATAATTTAAATATTTTTAAACATTTGCAGGCATTCCGAATGTATGAGCCCAAGAATCACGGTTTTTGTACAGACTGGTTTAGTTACGTTGTTAAACAATATGTGAAATATCCAGAGCTCGAACAAGAAGATTAAGAAATGAAGTGCACTTCAGATTTGCTATCGCTACTGCGTAACATGTCCCATATGGCGTGATTTCAGATACGGAACCATAAGCCATGTAGGAGGAGCACGTGTCATGGAGGCTTCTCTAATCTCACTGATACCGGACGCTAGCTGTTGCAATATGAGGAGAAAGTAGCAGAAATTACATATTGTGTGTCCGCCATACTCTCGATGCGCTGAGCAGATAACGTAGACAATCGTTACATATTGGTTTCTCGAATCATTCTAAATGAAACACCAGATGGTCAGTTTGCTTGAACGAAATGTAAAGCTTTGAATATTATCGGTATATTGAATCTGCGTGACGGTCTTTGAAAACAAACCGGGGCAAAATGTTTGGCAAATCGTAACATACAAAGACGCAAACTAACAACTGCATTTTCCTCCATATCCTCCCAAACAAATTACAGTCGTGGTTAGATCAAAATATGGTGGAAGATGGCACTTATTTTGGAATTTCAATCACATTTTTTAAAAATTCTTTCTTGCATTTAAAGCTTTAATTATGTTTTTCAACCATAAATCTGAATCTGTAAAAATTAAAAAAACTATAATAGGGCATGAAATACCTTACTAGATTCAGACAAGATGCTTTGTGATATGATAAGTTCAGCATTAAAAATCAGTATGCTTTTCAGGAGTAAGTGCGTTGATTCAGTATTCAAATATCATTGTGCGAAGATCTTTGGGGATCTGGAGAGGAGTATATGCTGTTTTTGAAGTAAGTATTTGTTGGGAGTAAAGAAGAAATAATAATGTATTTCTCACACGAGTATTTACAAAATTTAAGAAACGGAGCAGCACGTAATGTATGCATAATTATGGTTTACTTTTTGCTTATCATATTTTGGGGGAAACGAAATTAAAATTTAATGTTATCTTGTCAATAGTGAATTGAGCTTTAATTTTCCGTGATCAAACATTGCAATTGGTGGTTACTAAACTATTCCTTTCAACACACAGCGAATTTCTGGAATCTTAAAAACGCAATACCTGTAAGATGTTGAATTTGGTTTCGTTTAAGAGGAAGATTGTAATAGGCGTTTAATTAAGACAAAAATTTTGTCTATTATATTCGGGTGGCTGGTTTTCTTCGATATTGATCTCAGAATGTAGTACTTGAACAACGAATGGTGACATGTGCTTTACGTATTGTTTGAATGCGATGGAAAGATGGTGCAGAATTTTTTTTTTTTTTATATGTAGGTGATAATCCTAATAATACATACCAGTCGTAATGTTATTATTTGATAGATTTGTTTCCTACATAGAACATAAGTTTTCCTTTAAATGTAGCATTTTTCTGACACTAACAAGACAATGATATTCGATAAAAGAAGAGACTTGTAATATACCAGTGAAATTATTACTAAAACACCATGAATGTAATTAAAATAAATGTAAGTTGGTGAGTACTTGTAAAATCTGAATTTGGTGTTGTAAGATGCTGAGTTCACATAGAAATATCATATGATATTTTAATGAAATTTGATAAATTTAATACAGCGATGTTTATACTGTTTGGGGAGAGAATTAAAATTCGACGTAATAACTTTAAGAAGGCTAATGATCTATTTTATTTACTTTCAGAGGTTCAGATGTAAATTAGCTTCAAAAATGATACATAATTCTTTTCGTTTCTGCGTGGTGAATAAATCTAGCATACAGTGTTAAAAATCTTTTATTTTCTAATTCACAATTCACATTAAAGTATAAAATTCTTATTTCGATAAACAGCAAGTTAATTAGTATTTTTATTTGTGAATAACCATAGCGTTTATGTTGTTGTTGTGAGCAGAGGAGGTTCTGGCGTCGGGATCGGCTCTGTGGTGGTCTCCAGACGGAAGGCAACTCGCCTACGCTCACTTCGACGATACCGACGTGCCCACCGCCAGCTACATGCACTACGGATCCCCGGGGTCTGTAGAGGACCAATACGCCAGCGTAGTCACCATTCGATACCCCAAGGTAATTGGCTAAGGTCTACACGGTAATCCAATTAACACAAATAGTACGTGGAAAAGACAAAAATAATGAAGATAACAAGAAACACTTGCCCTTCGAAGGATGTATTACTCGACGGTAAGAAATTGGAATGGGTGGAATCGTTTGTATATCTTGGAAGCAAGAACTATCAATAGAAAGATCGAGGAAAAAACAGGTCAGAGAGGAAGGAAGAGTGGACAATTGTATCGTCAGATAATTGATTTAACCTGGAAGTGGAACATAGGGAAGGATGCCAAAATTCTGCTGTACAAAGTATATTACCAGGCCCCATAGCGGCGCACAGTTAAGTGTGATGTCACAAGATGTTTTAAATTATAATTAGGAACTTTAATATGTAGCGTTTAATTAGGATAACATATGATTAAGGAATTTTAATTACATAGCAAGAGTGAGGCAGTTGAATTGTTTTAAGATTTTATGGAGCCGGTTGCAAGCTGCCGATATGTTGGGGCGCAAAGCAGCTCCAATGTAGAGTAAGCCGCAGGGGTATACAGGGTGTTACAAAAAGGTACGGCCAAACTTTCAGGAAACATTCCTCACACACAAACAAAGAAAATATGTTATGTGGACATGTGTCCGGAAACGCTTACTTTCCATGTTAGAGCTCATTTTAGTTTAGTTAGTATGTACTGTACTGTAAGGACCAATTCCATGGCCCCCACGCTCTCCTGACCTCAACCCTCATGACTTCCATTTATGGGGGCATTTGAAAGCCCTTGTCTACGCAACCCCGGTACCAAATGTAGAGACTCTTCGTGCTCGTATTGTGGACGGCTGTCATACAATACGCCATTCTCCAGGGCTGCATCAGCGCATCAGGGATTCCATGCGACGGAGGGTGGATGCATGTATCCTCGCTAACGGAGGACATTTTGAACATTTCCTTTAACAAAGTGTTTGAAGTCACGCTGGTACGTTCTGTTGCTGTGTGTTTCCATTCCATGTTTAATGTGATTTGAAGAGAAGTAATAAAATGAGCTCTAACATGGAAAGTAAGCGTTTCCGGACACATCTCCACATAACATATTTTCTTTGTTTGTGTGTGAGGAATGTTTCCTGATAGTTTGGCCGTACCTTTTTGTAACACCCTGTATATACGAACCCTAGAAGCCCATAGGCTCTCAGTTTTTGCCCAGTGCTGCGCAGTGGAAATTCGCGATTTCGCTCTGCGCGGGCTCGTGATGTAAGTCCATATTATGTTCTGTTTCTCTCTCTCTGTGTATCTGCCATACATCACTCTCGCTCACAGTTTATAAAGTAAACTAAGTATATAAAGAAGGAAGTTGTAATTGTCTTATCAAGATGATGATTAGTTGATTCAATATATGTGTTTGAATCAGCAAACCTATAGTGTATCACAGTGTGCAACTTAATCAGAATATGAATTCAAATCAGTGTGGTGCACCTACCTAAATTTTATTTTCTTTGTAACTGTTTCGCTCCACCCCTTCACCTCGTGATCTGGATGAAAAGAATGCAGTCAATCTCCGGCAAAGAGGTCCGATGATAAGTCATAAATTAAGTAGCCAAGATTAATGAGAAGGAGTTACAGTTATCCATTAAAAGTAAACCATCAACAACACAGCTACCCAATATCCCTCGGATTACTATTACTCAGCGATTCACTAAAAGTGTGTGGTGGATATAGTAGAATCATGTTGGCAACGAAAAAGGATAGGCTGCTGTCGGTAACTACGATGCCAAAAGATTCATCAATGCTTTTTTGATATAAACTTTTGTTAGCTGATGGTGATGGAAAACAAGATTTTTGCTGCTGTCTACATCAGGGGAATCCACAGCATCTGATGAAGGATTTGAATTGTTTTTCCTTTTCCAATGAGTTGATGCAGCTTTCGATATTTTTAAATTTTTTACTGGAAATATTTGGATGTTTGCTTTCTACTTGTGTGTTGCTTAAGATTATTAAGGCTAGAAACGTGAGTCTTGCAGAAATTTTAGCAAACACAGTTTGAATTCAAAATTCAACTGTTCTCTCAATCTTGATTTAAATGCAATATTACCGTATAAATGTGGCCAAGGATTATTAATCTTCTCGCTGCTATTGCTAGCGTTGCTGCTTTCACTAACAGTTTCTAGGCCTTCCGTTTCCATGTTGTAATCGTGTAACGAATATCAATTTCACTTGTTTCACTAATAAACTCCAAAGCAACACAAACTAAAAACTGGCACTATATTAGTACCATAAAAATGTTAAAATATATAAATATTAAAATCAATCACTGACTGGATTTGAAATGTGCAACCGATTTGCAGAGGGAAAAACAAACGCTTGATAATCCTAGCGTTGCTGCTCCCATCCACATCATTCCTAGCGTAACAGTTAACTACATTACTCACAATTCGCGTTACGTAATTCGTTCGCTATTCGACTCACCGAACTTACCATTGTGCCGTGGCGCCTTATTCAGACAAACGAAATTACGTCAACAACCAATGTAACGGACTAAAGTTAACGGAAATTCAGTTTAACGGAAGTTAAGAAGAGCATTAATGATGTTTTAAGTTAAATTTAAAGTTAATTTTTTGTAATTTTGTTAACTTTGTTAATTAACGATTAACGGTTTTCTGCCCCACTGTGCCAGCCCCTACTGACGTATGGTTCTGAAACATGGACTTGCACAGTCAGAGATATTAGCATATTGCAAGCGGCAGGAGGTTTCTGAGAGGGATAGAGAATGTCATGAGAAAAGACAAAATTAAAAATTAAAACATCAGGGAAGTGGAAGCATTAGAAGAGATGCTAACAAGGAAATGAATGTAGCGGTTGGCTCATGTTTTGAGGATGGAAGAAGGGAGGATGCCGAAAGTAGCACTGCTGAACAGCGGGAAGGGAAGGAGACCAGTTGAAAGACCTCTGGCAAGATGGACGGACCAAGCGAAGAAACACGCAGAGACTAGGGGAGTCGTGTGGAGAAAAGTGATAGAGGAACAATCTTGGAATGACCTCCAGAGTTGGAAGAGGTTGTCTCTCATCGATGTCTATTTGTCATCCTTAAATTACGTCTAACGTTAAAAGGGGGTGGGGGGGGAGAGGGTTGTGACATGTCGTGACAAAGGGGAGAGCGGTAGATCAGAGGGTCATGAGTTTCGTGAAGTCACGTTGGAACTGCTGAATAATTACTAAATTTAAAATTCCAAACTGTGTATTGTCACAACGGGCTGGAACCAAAAAGATTGAACTGGCGTGAAAAACAGGGTAAGGGGGTAAAGAAGCCGTGAAACATGTGTCACATAAAGTATGGATGGTCTCCTACTCAAAATTATTATACACGAAAAATGGGACACACCGGGTCAAAATTAAATGAATGAATGAATAACTGAGGTTCGTGGCGCCACGGGTAATCCATGGCGTCACTGGGCACTTTGGGCAGCTTTTGCCGCCCCTCTACCCTGCTTCCGCAAATGTGTCGTCATTTTAATTGATTGGTTTATCCGGGCGAGCAGGCTTGGATCCAGTATGTGATGTCTTTTTCTTCGTCAGTGCGATCTTCCAGTGCAGAGATGTTGACGCTTCCGACAACATTAAAAAAGAAAGTCCTGCATGAATGCACTGGCGTATAAATACTTTAATTTCAAGTTTATTTCTCGATTCCTAACTGAAATTCATTTTTTCTTAAATTTTATATTCGATTATAAGAATTACTCTATATACTTTGTTTACTTCTTCGTTGTATTAAACTGTTCTGTCACTCCTTTCCCAATTAAAGTTTTAGTGCATTACATAGTCAGGATGAAATTTTCTGCACTATAACAATACGAATTAATTCGTATTAGTAACGCATATAGAAGATCGCCTTGATTGCCAAATGAAACTTAATCTTACGCCAAAGTACAGGGTGTCCCAGAATTATCTTTACAACTTTGACATTGAATAAATTATGTTTGGAACGAGATATCACAATGCAGTTTTTTGCATTTTGAAGAGTATCTCTCAAAGTTTTATTTCTGTCTCTAGAACACTTCTTTGTAGCATCCCTTGATCAATTGTCGTAATTGCTGCAGAAATCCTCTGCCTGAGATCTGCCAAATTTCTAACCGGGGTTTGATACACGATGACTTTTACATATCCCCAAAGAAAGAAATCCAAGGGGGTTATGCCAGGTGAACGAGGCGGCTATTCAATTGGACCCCGACCAGGAAATTGTTTATCTAGAAAATTACGGACATCATGAGCCCAATGCGGAGGTGTTGGAAGATGACTGTTGGTTGAAGGACTTCCAGTTGGGGAACGACAAATTTTGTTAGCTCATACAAGTAAACTGTGCCTTTGATTGTCTTCTCAGCAAAGAAGAAGGGGCCAATGATTTGGTTGTGCATAACATCGCACAACACATTAACCATTCTGCTGTCGCGCTCTCTCTCTCTCTAAATGCATGCGGAGGTTCAGAACCCCAAATTTGAATGTCGTGCCTGTTAGGTAACCCTTGTCTCTATAAACCAGGAAACACACTGAGCTTTTTCCTGTGGGGTGTACATTTTCAATAAATGTGATGTAACTACCTACTTGTCACCAAACTGCACCTGAAATGAAACAGAAAAAAAAACTTTGAGAGATACTTTGTAACATGCAAAAAACTGCATTGTGACATCTCGTTCCAAACATAATTTATTCAATGTTAAAGTTGTAAAGATAATTCTGGGACACTCTGTATTACTTAAATCTGCAAGACGATACAAAATTTATGACACAACAAATTATAAAGATTTATGCTTTAAAAAGCCTTCATTTATGTAAAATCCCACTTACTTTTTGCTAGTTTAGCGCTTCTTCAATGATGTTGTTTCAGCCAATGTTTCAGCACCCCTTCCTGACGGCTATTTCGGGCGAGGACCTGTTATTCGCCTGCACGCTACACGGATTCTTTGGTTGCCAACTGGAACCAGCTGTCAGCAAGGGATAAGTCAGCCCGAAGTAGCCTTGAGAAAGGCCGCGGGTTGGATTGCGAAACGTTGGCAGTAACAACATCCTTGAAGCAGTGTCAAGCCCATAAAATGTATGAGACGCTAAAAAATGTTTCAAATACATTCTGCAAGGCGCTTAAACTAGAGAAATGTACTCTAGGCGAACTGCCGAATACTTTTGAATCTTGATGTAATGTTCTCTAGTGCTATCAGAGTAAACAGGTATTTCCATATGATACTTCGGCGATCAAATCTACGTCGCCATCTTCATGTGACCTTGTCAGCAGTTCACTTGAAGATAGCGACATAGTGTTTGATCACCGAAATATCGCGTAAAAATGCCGTGTTTGCATTAATATGAAACGCTGAGAAATACTTAGGTGTTATATACTGTAGACTGTGTTTGTTGCTTGCACAGGCCGGGACTACAAACCCTGACGCCCAGCTGAGGGTCGTTACCATCCCGACCACTGCTGACGACACCCCACAGCAGCGACAACTGGAGGCTCCAACAGGCGACGACTGGCAGTGAGTTTGTTTTTAGCATCGCTACTGATCATAGCATATTTTATATCCTTCCGTTTATGTTACTTTTCAGCGTTACACAACAAATTAACACTGTTCAAGAACAAAAATTAATTTGTTTGTTGACTAAAGTTAGCAAATTATAATTGCTTAGACGTTAAAAAAAAAGAATATGAGCGCTGTAATATTTTTTTGCTCCAGTTTCAATGATATGCTACGTATGATATATATGAACTTAAATATCTCTTATAAAGCAAAGTTTGTCAGGACACACGCAATGTTCAGCTCAGAATACCTGGTACTGAATACGAAAATGGAGGTTTAGGAGTTACAGGAAAAAAAGAGGAATATCCTAGGACCGGTAAAGGGAAAAGAAGTTACCCGGTGGTAGAGGAGAAATGAAGATCTATGTAGGTATGCCGAGAAAATTAGATACACAGTACACAAAAGAAGGCTGAAATTTTATGGATACTTTATGAGAATGAGTGAGAGAAGGTTTACAAAAATAATTCTCAACTGTTTCACTAAATTGAAGGTGATAAGTAGGGTTCGAATTTTTGTGGCCAAAAAAATAGAGAAATTTGCAGGAAAATATGACCTTAAAAACTGATAAATATGACCAAAAAATTACAAAATATGACCAAACATTTAAATTACCTTATATAAAAATTTTCTGATTTATACAACATTTATTTTATCTAGTAGTGTAGACAGCATGTAGACAGCATAATTTGCTTCCGTCCGCTCACTGCATCATTGGGATATTAAATTTTAAATAATTTTGTTGAAGTCACTTTAATTTCACATGATTTGCAGAAAATAACTCATCTCCAAATTCCCTTACATAACTCTTTCAGAAAATTTTGTTTACGGCATGGCGGTACTCACTGTTCCACTGCATATTTAACACTGATTGAGGATTATTTTATAAATTATTGGCGACAGTGAGACATTGATTGACGCGATTTGTCACTGGCATGATGCTGCTGCATTGTCGAGATTAAAAGGCTGGCGGAACATTAACGTTTAGAGAGTGGCAATAATGTATAACTTATATTCTTGACGTGAATTCTGGCCAATTAAGTGACAATAATTTAGGGTTTTCCTCCAATGTACAATAGGAGCACAATTCTGTGAATAATTATCTTAATTTCTTCTCAAGTATAACGTCTAGTGAATTCCCGGTACTATTAAAAATTGCCAGATTTTCCTCAAAATATGATCATAAATACCATCGTAATATGAAAAATACTAGGAACATGGTCTAAATATGCATTTATATGCTGTATAAAATACGTTTAAATACAATCAGAATCGTTCAATCAGTGTTTAATTCAGCATTACAGCTCAAAAAGGTGGAAGGAAAAAATATGACTTGTCCCAAAGATCCGAACCCTAGTGGTAGAAAAATGGGTTGAGGAAACGTCAAAAGATATGGAAAAAACTGGGACCCATCCAGATAAGGTAGAGAATCGAATAATGTTTCCAACTGAAACTGATAAATTCAATCGGTTCCAGATACAACATACAAAGGCCAAGACCACCTGGTCTGAGGAAATAAGGAGAAACCTCAGTAATTTCTAGGAGGAGAAGAAAGGCGATCCAGTAAACCAGTTGCCCTTCGTGGCCCAAAGCAGGCCGAAATTGAAGATGGAGAAGAACTTACATATTGTAGCATAAGTGGAAATATACAGACACTACTTTACACAGTATACAATTATTATTTTTACATCATGAATGTTGGCAAATGTTAATAATAAAAAAAACACAATCTTCTAAATAATCTTTCAGGTTTGTATCAGTTATAGTGGTTTATTTGTTTCGGAATCGTTTCAAGTTGCTTGCCGCCTAAACAGTTTCTCCGGATCATCTCTTACAGTTGACCAGCTGTAAACCTCCAGTTTGCTCTGGTATCTCTTCTCCATCACTGAGATGCCTTCGTGAAATCTTACCCCACGTTTGTCATTTGTATCTCCACAGTTGTCAGAGAAGAAATCTAGATGAGAGTAAATAAAGTGAAATCTTCGAAGACGTATTTTTCCTATAAATAATTTTTTAACATAGTTTAGTGATATTTTCTCCTAAAAATCCCTTAGTAAACTTTTCAAATGTCATTCAAACAGATTCATCGACGTTGGGTGCCTGTTTGAAGTTATAGTGCGTCAGCAGTTATCGGGTCTGAGGAACAGTAAAGCTACCATCCTGACACCAAACCAATGAATATGTTTGTTTGTACTAGTTGCCTAATAAGCCAATCCTGGACAGAGAATATTACTTCTACAATAACGAAGAAAAAGTTGTCAGAAAAATTAGTGCATTTGTAGGCGTTCCAAATTAGATAAGCACAAAATTTGAGGAAAGAAAGAAAATATCTTTTCCAAACGACAATCTCACAATGCTTTTAGGTTGAAAACTAACCTCAGTTAACAATAATAATGTTCTGTGACAGATAGCAAAAATTAAATTTTACAAATATCCTCATTTGCATACTAGGAATGTAAGCTCTTCAAACTAAGAGTTAAATAGACGCATTAAACGCTGAATTAGTGTTTTAAAGTCAAATTTTACCGAAAATGGCAATATCAGGCAGGAAACTAGGTATTTCTTGATCAGTGTTACCCATCAGAACCGTATACATAACACCATTGCAAGACCACAATGGATAGTACGTATACGTTTAATCAGACTGCTATCTTTAATCTGAGGGTTAATTTACATGGAATGGTACGTTCAATGTATTAAGTTACTTTAGGAGCCAAGGTAGAAAACTAACACTATGCTGAAATTCGTGTCCATAATTAAGATTAAAATTTTAATATATCAGCACTGTGAGATTTTCGCATATTAAACCTGTGAACTGCGCATGAGTCCATCTTCTGACAAATCCATTCCCTTTCATCATCTAACCAGAATTAAATGAATCAATCAATTACAGAAAGATATTTAACACTCCAGTTACCGCAGAATTCTCTAACTAAACGCCTAATGCTTTAACAAATTTACTGAAAAATTTGGTTGGGGCTTACTCAGTCCGCAGCATACTGCGTGGAGATAGCTATTGACTCGCTGGAACACAGCTAGAAGCGAGTCGTTGAAATTAGAAGGCTTATTTTAGTGTCTTAAATTTTATGAAGTTTGATTTTCGTGATATTTAATTTTAAATCAAATGCTTCAGAATAGTTAAAAACGTATGGTAATGCTTTATGGCCGATACAACATGGAATAAAATTATATTTCAAGAGTCAGTGAATTCCTTCTCGTAGTTTCCATTTTTCCTTCATTACCGTTACACAGTTCGGAAATCTACATTGGGCGTCAGACTTTAGGTTACATCATACGTAAAGTTAAGCCTGTTAAAAGTTAAAAAAGGGTGATTTTTTAATTACGTTTTATTTGATTTTTTTTACGTTGTGTGCTTGCTAACTTTTTTTATTATTAATTTAATTGCGATGGAGCTAACGCTCCGGTGGCAATTCCCCTAGTCATCTAATTATCCCTATATATATATATATATTTTTTTTTCTATGAGTGGCTGCGTCCACCGCAAAGCATGCACGAGCTCAGCCATTAACTTGACATATTGTTTAACCCAAAATATTGTATTTTCTGTGTTGTTTTTTGTTGCTGTTGCCCCTCTCCCTTCAACTTTGGTGAGTGTTAGGTGTACTTTATCTGTATATAAAATTTCTTTTATAATTAGAAAGTTAAATTACTCCCCCATTTACTTTTCCGATTTTAATTTTAAATCCTTTAAGTATTTTTGGAAAATTATTCATCACTTGGTAATGTTTACCAATCTCTAACACCTTTACCAAAAAAGAAAATTTTTCCTCTCCATTATGCAAACTTGTGATCGTGTTTGCCTTACCCCTTTGATGCACTATTCCTAATTCTTTGACCAATATCCCTCCAAGTGCCATCACCAAAATATGCCCTGTACATTCCCAGCACTGTCTTCACCTTCCTCCTTTCCTCCAGTGAGTCCCAATCCAGCTCCTTTTATCATATCAGTTACTGACTGGGTCCTGCAACAATTTCCATAAACAAATCTTGCTGCTCTTCTTTGCCCAACTTGCAACTCCTGTATTTGATAACCAAAATGTGGGTCCCAAACTACACCACCATATTCAACCAATAGTCTGACCAAAGTTATGTAACCCAACTCCCTAACTTCTCTGGTACATCCTCTCATCCCCCCTCACCAGTAAATGAAGGATTTTGTAACCTTTTTCTACCACCTGTCCAATAGAGTTTGTTATCAAACATGATGCCAAGATATTTACACTTCAAGCTTTCAACAAGTAATTATCAACATCTTTGACAAAAATTTACAAGAGCTCTTTCCACATACAGCATATTGTTTAATGCAAAATATTGTATTTTCTGTGTTGTTTTTTGTTGCTGCTGCCCCCTTCCCTTCAACTTTGGTGAGTGTTGGGTGTACTTTATCTGTGTTCAGATTTTCCATCCATTTACTGTCTCGTCTCACTAACATCAACTACAATGGCTTTAGTGTACTTTAAAACTGCATTCTATGAGTGGCTGCATCAAATGCAAGTCTTGCGCAAGCCCAGCCACTTACATCTGTTGACTTGAAGGGTTTTGCCCGAAATATTGTATTTTCTTTGTTTTTGTGTTGCTGCTGCCCTCCTCTACATCTAAATCTATACTCTGCAAATCACAAATACTATGAGTGGCAGAGGGTGCTATGCTCCAATCCTAATTCTGTGCATTCCAATCCCGAACAGAACGAGGAAAGAAGAAATACATAAATGAATCAGTATGGCATCTTATTTCTCGAATATTATCCCTCTTGTCATTGCGACCTAAATAGGTTGGCGGAAGAAGTATTTCATTGAACTCGTAAATTAAAGATTTTCGCATGTTCTCCGACAAATTCAAACGAAAATTACGTCATCTGTCCGCCAAACAATCCCAGACCAACCCACGTATCAGCTCTGTGACACTTACACTCTGTGACTGTAACTAGCAGTCATGAATCGAGCGGCTCTCCTCTGTACTTTCTCTAATGTGTCAAACAATCCCTTGCAATATGGATCCCACATTCCACAAAAGTATTCCAAATGCGGACGCAATAGTGTTTTGTACGCTATTTCCTTTGCATGAGCATTACAACTTCTCAAAAAACGACCTATGAATCGTAGTTTAGAATTAGCTTTGTCTACAACGGAAGTTATGTGCAGTCCCATTTCATGTTGCTTTGTAATGTTACGCCTAGATACTTCAGGGAATTCACAGTGTTAACAACTGAATTGTTAACTTTGTACTCGTGAGCAAACAGGGTCTTTTTATTACTTATGTGCATTGCCTTGCACTTTTTGCAGTTAAGTGTAAGCTGCCATTTACGGCACCACTCCGAAATAATATTCAGATCGCACTGAATTTCTAAGCAATCGTCGGAGCACCTCACTTCCCTATAAATAAGTGCATCATCAGCAAAAAAATCGCATCCTGCAATTAACATTGTCACCGAGATCGTTTATAAAAATTAAGAAAAGAAGTAGTCCTATTACACTTCCATGAGGAACACCCGAAGTAACATCTAACTTAGAAGAGGCTTCCCCGTCAACAGCGACATACTGTGACCGAGCAGTTAGAAAATCGCGTATCCATTCGCAAATCTGAACAGATGTACCGTACGCTCGAATCTTCGCTAAAAGTCGGTTGTGTGGTACAGAGTCAAAAGCTTTCTGAAAATCCAAGAAAATAGCATCAGCTTGTGATCCTGCATCAATAACTTTCATTACATCGTGCGAAAATAGAGCCAGTTGCGTTTCACATGATCGGTTCTTCCGAAATCCATGTTGGTTTGCTGTAAGTAACTCGTTTTCATCTAGAAACTTCATAACGTTAGAGCATCTGACATGTTCCAGAATTCTACTGCAAACAGATGTTAGAGATAGGGGTCGATAATTCCTAGGATCTCTCCAATCTCCTTTCTTGAAAATGGGAATCACCTGCGCTATTTTCCAGTCAGAAGGTACTTTTCTTTCTTCGAAAAATTTACGAAATATATCTGACAGAAATGGTTCTATTTCTTCTGCGTATTCCGAAAATACTCTTACTGGTATACCATCGGGACCCAGCACTTTCCCCCACTTCAGGAGCTTTAATTGCTTTATGATAGCTACACTATCAATTTGTACTGGATCCATCTCAAAATCTACACGCCGTTGAAAAAACGGGAACGTTTTCCATGGTTTTGTCAGTGAAGGAATTTTTAAATTTGGTGTTAAATAAGGTAGCCTTGTCGCGGCTGTCATCAACTTCCCGACTGTCTTGTAGTAGAACTGGCGTAATTACGTTGTTGCGTGTATTTCTTCATTTTTTGTTTATTTCCTTATTGTAATTTTTATCTATTTATCAGACTAATAGAATTGTTTGTAATATAAGATATAATTGTGGTCCTCGCCACATATGTGAAACTATTTCAGCCCCATCACCATATCAAAAGTATCCGTCACGGAGTTAAACTAATACTTTAAAACCAAATTAGTGGAATAGTCTACACTTTTCACACCTCGTGCTGAACCATTTCAAATTAAAACTTTCAAAACGTTTTACTGCAAATATTTTTTTGATTGTGCCTCCTGATTCATGTCGCATAGTCCATCAAAGTGACTCTACAGTCTCCAATATGGTTACAACTTTAAATAACTTTAACAAACCCAGAAATAATACAAATATGTACACTCTAGAAGTATAGAAAATAACGTAGGGATCATAAACCTGATAATTTTGCCCCACAATACTATAATTAAGAAAGATCTTTGGTAGTATATTACTCACAAACTATACTAATCTTAACCTGTGAAGAATAGCTTCTTTTTTATCTTTGTTCAATAGGATTGCTTTATGTGAATTTAAGCTGCATAGTTCCCTGAGGAAAAGAAAATTTCTCGAAACTTTCAAAAGATAATGTCGATAGTTGTGCCTTGATCTGTGTCCATACATTTTAACATTTTAGTATAACTTCACCATCCATTCGACAAGCTAATCTGGGTTATTGAATCTACACTACTTGTCACCGATCCTTACAACTCCTCTTGGCGCAAATTCACCGGGAACGAAGCTAAGTTTTTTTTTTTTTTAAGTCTGGTTTCTGAGAATTTCATTCAAATCTCTGCCTCGACGGGGATTTTCATAAGCTCTTAATCCGATCTTCACCTCTGGCTCACCTTACTGTGTGATGTGAAGTATGCCAGAACGCTTCACTGGTTGGGATTCCGCGTTGAACTGCAGATATCCTCTAGAGCTAACAACCCAAGTTGTAACACTGCTTGGAGACTATCAGACTTTTGTTCACCCGACTATATGTTGGAGGATATTTATTCCATATGTCTGTGTTACAATTATTTCTTCAAAATGAACCCCATTTTTTGAAAAATTTCCATGAAAAATGTACTAATAGCGATTAAATATTAATAATGTTTATTAATTACTCAAAGCTTCAACGTTGTGTATGTGCTAAGGCCCCTGCTTCCCATTTTGCGAACCAAATACCCATACTTCCAAATATTTTTATTTCTTTTTTACATTCAGAAATCATTGAGTATTGATTTTATTTCATTTAAAATTCATTTACGTATTTTTATTACGCGAAATAACGGTTAAAACATTACTTCCAATAATGTAATTACTTACAATAGGTACAATAAACAATTTTTATAACAACACCCGTAAAACGGATATTTAATTAATTTTCCGATTCCCGATTCCTCTGTTGAACATATTTTTGGGTGGTAATTATCATAGAAACATTCAAAAAATATTTTCAGTTGGCACCAAGCGCTTTCCATAAATGTCATTTTTCCACATGCACATTTCTTTTTAGTAAATACATTGAGAATCAAACGTCACTAATGTTCCTGAAAATACTTCTTTCTTCAATCAGTTGCGCACCATACCAAAAGTGCGGTATCAATTGGCGGAATACTAGTGCATATGGTTGGTGCATGATTAAATAATATATTTCTTTTTGTAATTTTAGTGTTGATGCATTCTGGATTTTTCTAACAAATGATTTCATTTGTCTAAAAAAAAAAACATCGCACGATTGGCATATCGGCATATATTTGGTAGGAATTATTTTTAATGTGCATTAGCAAGCTCCATCTTCATTCTCATTGTATATCGTCGAATCAGTTTGTCCACTTCTAGGTGTTATATATTTCCTTTTAAAATATTAACTGTGGGGTGAGGTGATAGAAATGATCAAGATTAAATTTACTCATCTCATTAGAAAACACATAAAAAATAAACAATAAAATAATGATATTCTAAAACGTTGAGACTGAATATTATGTAGTATTTTATGTTTGGCACATTATTTCGCGTAGAAAAAAATTCGATAAATGAAGTAAAATCAATGATTTCTCAAAGTAAAAAGATATAAAAATAATTGGTAGTACGGGATTCGAACACGAGTTCTCAAAATTGAAAGCGGTATCCTTTTGGACGTAAATTTCTCGAAAAATATGGATCACTTTGAAGAACAAATACTCGGGGAAACAGAATCTGTTCATAACATGTCTGATGGTATCCAAGCGAAATGTACACTAGGGCTGTTTTTTTTAAAAATATCGATATTTATGAGTGATATTTTTAGGACGATATATCGATATATCGATATTGAAATCTGGATATCGGAGTCCGATATTTTTAAAAAATAAGTTGTTATTTTCCGTTTTCCTCGTAGAATATTCCAAGTTATTATTGGAGGGAAAACGATTACCTGTGTTTCACATGCAATACATTTTCATTGATAGAATTTTAAGAAACAATTTATTATCCGAGCACATGGAGAAGCAGGGCCGCCGTAAGCGGGCGTGCAAAGCAGCATATTATGTAGCGGGCGACCCTTTTTTATTTAGCTCAACAGCTGCTTCGGGTGGTCGGTGGCGACACTTGGGATGGTAACAATGGGGGCGGCAATCTCATGCCGCGTTTACACTCTCGCGCGAGCTTAGACGAGGCGAGGCGAGACTACGCGGGTGCACCGTTCACACTCTCGCGTTCGCGGTGTCTAAGCTCGCGAGTGCCGCTCGCCTCAGTGGAGGTCTCGTGGCGCGAGTCAAAGGCGCGAGCACATTGTTTACAGTAGAGGTAGTCAACCTTTTTACCTACCGCCCACTTTTGTATCAATGTATACCTTATGAAACAGACCTACAGCGAGTTAAAGCCCATAATAATAATTTGCCAAATACTTTGTCTGACTTTCGCTACGTTTGGCACAATAAGTCTTTATAAAACTACTCACTATAGTTAAATCTGTCTTTTTATTTATACTTTACGTATATAAAAGGACGAAGCTGGCGAAATTAGATTTTTTTATTTGGTTTATTAATGATATTCCTAAGGCAAATAATAACTGGATATCTTGGTCAAATTTGCAAGGAACAAACAAAGGTCTCCTCTTTCGGTTTCTTTCTTTGGCTATAATATGATTACCAGCACAAATGCCTGATTACATCAGATATGAAGGAAAAGTTTTCATTAAACTGAATATCAGTTGTCATACATTTTAATATGACAGATTTTTTTTTTTTTAAATTATTTTGCCACGGGTTTTCATATCCATCACTATCGAATTTATGTTTACTTTCTGCGTCATATACGATTTCTAAACCTTCTTCCTGTCAAGTTCTAACAGCTTCTTCAATATTTGCGGTAGAAGGATTTTTCATTCAGTCATAAACATTGAATTTCAAAATATCTACAAATCGTTTTTCCATGTCTAAAGTTAGTTGAGGTGGGTACTGAATCTGTCAATATCCTCTGGAGTTATCATCGTTTATAGATAATATTTCGGGAAACTATTGAAATTTTCTTCTTAATAGATTGTAACGCAGTAGTTAAAAGTTTTCAATAAATAATGACACACAGAACATTTTGGTAACCTATAAGCGTTTTATTAGCTCCTTTAAGATGCAAATCAGCATAATTAAATCTATAAATGAATGCAATTTTTCTCTGCGTTGTTTATTTATAAACGTTTCTCGGGAAACAAACCGAGTAATATTGTGCATCAATAATAATATTACTCGGTTTGTTCACGAGAAACGTTTATAAATAAATCGTTAAATCTATTTAAAAAACCTCAATTAATTTTTAGAAAAATAACGAAAGCGTTTAGCTATTGGACCAAACCCCCACAGTCCACCACGAAAGCTGGCACGCCCACTAGTCATCCATGAATGAATTCTTGCGAGAGTGTAAACGGCAGTTCGCGTCAGCGCTCGTGCACGAGGCGCGAGGCGAGACACGAGGCGAGACGCGAGGCGAGAGTGTAAATGCGGCATCACAGTTTTTTGACCCGGTTCGGAAATTTCCTATATCCACCACTGGCTGTAGTTGGACAGGGGGCGGCATAATCGCTATTGCACGCCGGCGCTCAACCAGCTAGCGGCGGGCCTGTGGAGAAGTAAAAAACGAAGGTAAAATAACTCATTCAATATTCATTAGAATTCTTGTCTGGACATTTTGAAAAGTTTTTAAAATTTGTATTCAATCAATGCAAAAGTATTAGCATTAAGAAACTAATCGTAATGTATTAGGAATGGGTAGGGTTGCCAGATAGCCGGAAAATCCGGGAATGTCTCGGAATTTTGTGTCTGATCTCGTGTCCAGGAATTATGCGTTACTGTCCCGGAATTTCCGTATACTAGTTTTTTTCTCAAACTCAGTTCACCACGGTGGCCATGAGGCCAAGCAAAGTATCCCATGCTTGCAGTGGGAGGATTGAATGTCCCTTAAATCAGAGGAATTGAAACTGACAGGAAAATACTCTTTGAATTTTCTGGGACATAGATAATTCTAGACGCAGTTAACATTAACTCCCTTTATACAGAGTTCACATGTCTGAAACGTGTTTTTCAGGTTCTTCCAAAAGGCTTTCCAAACGATAAAATCTGGGCCAATTTCTTTAGAATAAGCATTTTTAATGATTTTGAATATTTAAAAACAAAGTTGGTTTTATTTTTTCAATTCCAACAAGCAATGACTTTTACGAGACAAGTTTTAGCGCGTTGAATAATTTATGAAATAAGAGCGAAACAGAACGTTCATAGATTTGATCAAGGCTGAACTGCAAACTCAATCAATTTTGAAGACTCTTGCTGAGAAATTTATCAGTTTTGCAAAGCAGTGACGGAGAAATATTTATGAAAATGGCAAAATACAATAATAAATATTTTAAAATTAGTTGATTAAGATCTATTTTGATTGATGTTGATTTTGATTTAGCAAAAGATAGATGCTAATTTTTTTTTATTTGTTGATAAAACCTGATGCTGATTTTCTACCTAATTTTAATTAATGAGCCTAACAGCAGTGTTCAGTTTTTGTTTAATATTTTTGAGATTTTGATTGATAATGCCCGATGTTGATTTTGTACCAAAGTAAAAAATTCCTAACGAGGTGGTTAATTTTTATTTTAAGTTTAGTATTTTTCCTTTTGATTCATAATACCTGATGTTGACTTTCTACCATAGTTTAATTAATAATCTTAAAAGAGGTGGTATATATAACGTTTGATAGCATATTTACATAAAATAGAATTTTTTAGTAATTTGCATATTTGTTCACTCTTTAAACATACCGCTAAAATACTTTTTAGATCCAGAAATGTCCCGGAAATTATAAGCTTGTATCTGGCACTCCACAGTTAAATATTTCGCGCCAGTTGGATACGCTTCTTGTTCCATACCAACAGAAGAATTGAGCTCCAAAATTATGTCACAGCCAGTTTTGTTATATCACTTACGAATTTATTGAGATAAGAAATTGAAAAAAAGAATCTACCACTTTCGGATTGCCTTTACAAAGCGCTATGCTAAAAACTTATTATTATAGATTGGTGCCTTTAAAAAACAATTTGTTAACGCCAAAGGAACTGCCTTGACAGTAGCGGCTCTAGGATATTTTCAAGCCGGGGAAAAACTGAGATTGCCGCCTCTTCAAACATTGTTGCCAGCCAGACCCCGAGAATCAGCCGAGAATCGCCTCCTTGATTGTTGGCCAAAAGCATTGATGTCATCACTTTAACTGTTTGCCAAACGCATTGTTGGAGACGATTTTGCCGCCCCCCATCCCTCAAGTTATCGCCCAGAACAAGTACCCCAGTTTGCCCCCACCCCTCGCCCTAAATCCTGCATTCCACCTAGAATCTCAGCTTTAAAAAATTGTATTATGGTAAAGCGTTACCCATTTGCAAAGCAATATCAAAGAAGGGGAAATTTTCAATTAATGTAGGCAGTTCTCCATTTATAGTAGAAGAAACAACGGGAAAAACATGAGTTCATGCTCTTGAAAAGTATGTCCAATGAAGTTTCTGACATGAGTTTTGGTGCAAAATTTTACTTCATTCACGACCTTAGTTTGGAACTTTTTTGGATTTGAAACTCTTTTAAATGACTATGACATTCTCTCATCATAATTCTAAGCAACATCCAGTTGTCCTAGAAAATGGTAATTTGGTAAACATACTTGGTTTCATGCCCACAGTATAAGAATAGTTCCTGTGTTTTTTCAATGCCAATCTAAAAGCTGAAACGTCTTAAGCCTCGTATCCACTTAAGCACACTCAGGCGAATGAGCCGCTCATTCATTTGAGCGCGCTCAAGAAAAAGTAAATTTTGGTCGAACGGAGCCTGGTTTCAGTGCTCAGAAAACGCTCGGCTATTGACGTGTTGTCAGGTGTACGCGCGGCAGCTGTGGCCTTTATTATTATCCATACGATGTCAACGCAAAGAAGAAAATTACCAAATTGGTGGATTAGAGAAAGTCATCGTCAGCGAAGAAATTATCTTAATAATTTAATTCACGAATTGACTTTAGAAGGAGACAATGAGCTATTTCAAAAATTTACGAGATCGATTTCGAACATTTGCTGTCATCAGTTGGACCTCATATTAAAATGCACGATACGCCTATGCGTGAGGTGATCCCACCAGAAGATAAAATTTATAATAACTTTAAGATTCCTAGCCTCAGGAAGTCCCTACACAAGCCTGCAGTATATGTTCAAAGTATATAAACAAAGCATCAGCCGTTTAGTACGGGTAGTCTTTGATGGCACTATTGAGTCACTCCAAAATTATATAAACGCTGGTACCTATTTTTAATTTGTGTTTAGAAATTAGATTTAAAGGTTACTTTTTTTTTTTATTATGGCATTAATTTCAAGTTTTTATTAAAAATTATGTAAAACAATTATATTGCCATAGATTAATTAGCCTGGCACAAAATCAATATATTTTAGACATTTAGGATATGAATTACGTAACACCCAATTCAATCAAAATCCGTGCAGCTGTGAGAAATACTATTAAAAAAGACTTACCACTTCCCGTTGTAGAAGTTCTCTTCTGTACTTATCGTCCTCGCCTGAATGACCCTAGTAGCTGGCTTGTTATTTTTTTCTTTACATCATCAATACCTAAGTTTAATATCTCGCTGATTTCACTGCCATGCACCTTCTTTTTTAGTTCGATTATAATACTGGAGCTATCCCATAACACCCTCTTTGATTCATACGCATCAATTAGAGTTAAGCAAGTTTCATTGTTCCACGTGCTCGCGCTCATTGTAGAAACCGCCAAATACCGTCCACACTGAGCGCCGAACAAACACTGGCTCGCCTTTGAGCATTCTAAAAAACCGACAACCGATCGGCTCGCCCCGAGCGCGCTCGCTGTCGTTCGTTGCGAGCGTACTCAGGCGTCCACACTTGAGCCACTCGCTTCATTGAGCGGCTCATTCGCCTGAGCGTGCTCAAGTGGATACGAGGCCTTAGAGAAAATTTGTACGTTAATTGCTTTCTTCTTGATGAGGTTATATGCCTTAAATTTCAGTTTTGCACAAAGATTAATTTTACTTTGTTACTACATTTAATTTGGAAGTTACAAGTAGTCCTACACCGATGGTAACAATGCAGACACGGCGTCGCTCGCACAGAACGAATCGGACTCGAACCCGTTGTTTTACATGAGCGTGCGTTGTCGAGGAAAGTATTTTGACATGAAAATTGGATGTAAGCAGGAATATTGATAAATTCTGATACACAATCTTTGTTAAGGTGCAAACATTTGGTCCAAAAAGTAAGAAGAACCAGAATAAGCTATAAACCTACAAAAAGAAATTAAATTCCACATAAAACAATACTTGTAAAAAAAGTGACTTGGTCATCATGCAAAATCTGATAATAGAACATCAACCTAAATAAATGCCTCTACTATGTTGCATTATTGAGCTTTTAAAATCACAAAAGCCAAGATTTCCCTCGATGCTCTTTCTGGATTCACAAGGCTTCGAGTAAATCATAAACAATATGCCTTTCCTTTTAGTAAAGTAGTAGTATAATGGCTAAATCACAATTTAAAAAAATATGATTTATCCGTAACTTCATGAAAAACCATTTTTTCATAAAATCAAAACTTGATTCAGAAAAATATCTTACAACTCTTCATCATTAAATAGCTACAAGACTTCGCCCTTTTTTAAAATGATTTGTTTTTGTAACATTGTTTTTTTTTTTAATAATAGGGTCGATATATCGATACTTTTTCTTCAATATATCGAGTCCGATATAAATATTTTTTAAAATATCGATATATCGAAAATCCGCTATTTTTTAAAATATCAACAGCCCTAATGTACACATGCAAAGCAAATTTAAGTCAAACAAATGATTAGTGTGTTTCTAGTTGAGTAAAACGAATATAAATCTAGCAAAAGAAAAAGAATGCATCCAAATAGTTAACGACTACAGGGATTCATTTAATTTTTTGTAAGATAAAAAAGCAATGGTTGATGTTTTATATATTGTAGACAGTTAATATTTCAGCTGCGAGGAAGCCTTGTTTCGTTGAATAGGAGTCAGTCTATTTGTCAATACGGATTAACAGGATTCACGGAAAACTGCTTTTCAGGTTTTGATGGCCTTAGAAATAAGTACCAGCCCACAGTACCAGCTGAAAAACTTCAAATGTTTCATTTCAATGTAATTTTGGAATATAAAAGTTTGAGAAATTATTATCAGTTTTTATTTACACTTTTCATGAAAAAAAATTACAGGTCAAAACGATAGAGGATTGTAAACAGTTTCAGGGTGATCTGGACAGGATATCTAGTTGGGTTGGTAAACATGGGATGAAGATAAATGCAAAGAAGAGTCAGCTTATTAGATACACAAATAAAAAACAAAAGGTTAATTAAGGTGGGGAAAGAATTGCTTGCTGAAGACTTGAAATGTAAATATCTTGGCATTACATTTGATAACAAGCTTAACTGGGCACGACACATTGGACAGGTGGTAGGAAAAGGTGTCAAAATTCTGCACTTGTTGGAGAGAGTGATGAGGGGATGTTCGAGAGAAGTGAGGGAGTTGGGTTACAAAACTTTGGTCAGACCATTGCTGGAATATGGTAGTGTAGTATGGGACCCTCATTTTACGTATCAAATACAGGAGTTGAAGAGGGTGCAAAACAGGGATGCTAGATTTGTTTCTGGAAATTATCGCAGAATGCAATCAGTGACGGATATGATAAAGGAGCTGAAATGGGATTCATTGCAAGACAGGAGGAGGATAAGGAGGGTCATGGGCGTTTACTGGCGATGAAGCATGGAAAGATTTTGGTGTAGGTACGAAAAGTAGTGCATGGAAGGGAAATGATAACCATGACCACAAGCTTTCACTCGATTTTGGTAAGGGTGTCAGGGACTGGAATGAGTTACCAAGAGAAATGATAAATAATTTACCGAAAACGTTTAAAAAATTTAAAGATAACCTTTGAAGAGGACAAATGTATGTGGGTGCAGGATAGTGGGAAGATGGGGGTGTAGGGAAATTGCCACCGGAGCCTGTGCTCCATTGCAATTAAATTAAATAATAATAAAAAAAAATAGTTATTTGTGTCAGTCGAACATGATTTCAACGTAACTGTGGCATCGTTTTAGGATTTATTTCAGATTACTATATGTTAACTGGGATATACAGTTTCAGATAGAGATCCGTACTTTAACACTCCACGTTAACGAAGTTTCGGATAACAACTAATTATCCAAATAAAGAGAAATTTTTTTTTTGACATTTCGATTTTTGTCAATTTTTAATTTGATGTGAATGTTGAATATAATTCTGTTACTTTGGCAATAATTAAGTTCAGTACCTATATATATATACAGGGTGTTACAAAAAGATACGGCCAAACTTTCAGGAAACATTCCTCACACACAAACAAAGAAAATATGTTATGTGGACATGTGTCCGGAAACGCTTACTTTCCATGATAGAGCTCATATTGTGGACGGCTGTGATAAAATACGCCATTCTCCAGGGCTGCATCAACGCATCAGGGATTCCATGCGACGGAGTGTGGATGCAAGTATCCTCCCTAACGGAGGACATTTTGAACATTTCCTGTAACAAAGTGTTTGAAGTCACCCTTGTACGTTCTGTTGCTGTGTGTTTCCATTCCATGTTTAATGTGATTTGAAGAGAAGTAATAAAATGAGCTCTAACATGGAAAGTAAGCGTTTCCGGACACATGTCCACATAACATATTTTCTTTGTCTATGTGTGAGGGATGTTTCCTGAAAGTTTGGCCTTACCTTTTTGTAACACCCTGTATATATATATATATATATATATATGTATATATATATATATATAACTGCTGCCGAGTGACGACTTTTGGAATAAGGGGTGCGTATCATCATCAATACAAATAAAAGACTAAGGTTGGCCATCGGGTCCATAACGCTGTGACGTCACTCAAAGGGCCATTGCTGAGGGGTTAACAATGGCCAGAATTGTTACAACACAGTATAGGTTATGAGTGTTATTTAATTGCAGTTTTATTTAGTCAAGCATCCGCGGAGAAATGACATACCAGATCACTGGAAGAAAAGTATTTCTTGCGTTTAAATTAACGTATTAATTTTGTTCATAGATATGTAAGATAAATGTTTAAATTTGAGCAGCAATGTTTGCGGAAGTTTTGATTAGATTGAAATTTAGCCTGCATCAGAATGACAAGTGGTATGTGGCGCTACAGCATACAGCATAAGCGATTTGTGTTTTATAAAAGCTAATTTGCGTTGATTACATGAGTGCCATGATACAGAAAACATGTATTTAGATTAAATAAAAGTAGTTTTACAATGATCGCGATCCGTTTGGCCTAGGAAACGTTTAAAACTAATATTATTCTGAAAAACGTAAGTTTTTAAGTTTAATTTTTAATTTTCTACTATTTCACTGACGCCATTTTATTGAGGTCATTATTTCAGCCGCATGTAACTGTTTCAGCCGTTCAAACGTAACAATATATATCTCGATCCGGAAAAAGATCACGCTGCACTAAGTCACTACCATACGATACAGTGAATGTATTAATTCGCTTGTGACTGCAGTGGCAATATCAGTGGAGTTTGTAGCTAGGTTGAAATGTAACCTGGACCAGAATGACAAACGAAACTTTTTACTACAGCATAAGGAACAAGGAATTGCACTAATCATTATTTCATAACAATTCAGATTGACAACTCGAAGTTTTTTTCTGATGCGAATGGCACGAGGAATTGCTTTGATCGTTATTTTATATCAGTTCTGTTTATTTGAACCGCTGCAAGGAAATTGCACCGTATTTGATGAAATTGTATACCGTCTCTCTGGATCAAGGAAAAATACCAGCCGAATGGAAGACCGCTATCGTAACTCCAGTGTTTAAAAATGGGAATGTTAATGATCCTCAGAATTATAGGCCGATTCGTTAGCTTCAATATTTTGCAGGATTTTAGAACATATCATCTATTCGAATGTTATGCGGTTCTTGGATGAAGGTGAGCTTTTAAATCCAAATCAACATGGATTCAGAAAAGGCCGATGCTGCGAAACACAACTTGCACTTCTAATTCACGACTTGTGCCGAATTATAGATGAGCAATCCCAGGTTGATTTGGTTCTATTAGACTTTAAAAAAGCTTTCGACACTGTGCCTCACACTAGGTTACTTAGGAAACTTCGCGGTTACGGCATATCTAGACAAATATGCGACTGGGTTGCAGACTTCCTGAAGGGCAGAACACAGTGTGTAGTTCTCGACGGTGAGCGTTCATCACTTACTGAAGTGGGGTCTGGAGTTCCCCAGGGAAGCGTGTTAGGGCCTCTGTTGTTTCTCATATACATCAATGATCTATGCGACATAATAGGGGGAATGAAAAGATTATTTGCCGATGATGCTATAATTTATCGCGAAATCAAAACCCTGGACGACTGCGCTTTGTTACAAGACGATATTACGAAAATAATTGCGTGGTGTAAAGATTGGCAGTTGGAGTTAAACGCTAAAAAGTGCCAAGTCATGCGTGTGAGTAAAAAGGTGACACCATATAATTATGAATATACGATTAATGACACTGTCCTTAGAACGGTAGATTCCGCTAAATACCTAGGGGTAACAATTCGTAATAATTTGTCGTGGAATGAGCATATTGAGAATGTAATGGGGAAAGCAAATCGTATACTCCGATTTCTAGGTCGTAATTTAAATCAATGCACTCAGGAAGTTAAATCGATTGTATACAAGTCACTAGTACGTCCTCACTTAGAGTATTGTTGTTCTGTATGGGGTCCCCATCAAAAGGGGTTAATGGAGGCTTTAGAGAAGGTCCAAAGAAGAGCCGCCCGATTCGTGACAGGTATATATAGTTGGAGGGAAAGCGTAAGTGCGATGTTGAAGGAGTTAGGTTGGGAAGACCTGGAACACCGAAGGCGTTGCTCTCGACGGAAGCTAATTGAAAAATTCACGACAGATGTATTTCGGAATGACAGTCAGCAAATATTGCTACCAGCAACATTCATATCTCGAAATGACCGTGAAAATAAGATAAGAGAAATCAGGGCCAGAACCGATTCATTTCTGTACTCATTTTTCCCACGAGCGATTAGGGAATGGAATAGAAAGGATTTACCGGGCGAGTAAACTTAAAATCCGACAGGAGTAGCTTTCGATAAAGCACTCCAGCCATCCTGATCTGGGTTTTCCATGGTTTTCCCAGATCACTCCACGCGAATGCGGGGATGGTTCCTCACAATAGCCCATGGGCGCCTCCTGCCATATCCCTTATAACCCTTCCAAACCATAACCCTTCTCGATAGGTGCTATGCACCCTCCGCCACACACTTATAGTGAATCGCGGAGTAATAATAATAATAATAATAATAATAAATAAGTTGCCAAAAAACGTCATTTCTGACGTTCTTTAAGGCTAGTTTTAAAATATCACGTACCTCACAATCTTTAAACGTTTTTATAAGAGTAGTTAACTGTATTTATGATTCGATGGTATTATTTACATTGCAAAATATAGCACAATATAAAAAAAAATCCGCTGCCTAAACACATATTGGCGAGTTGATGAGCAACAAATGAACCGGGTGTCACGAGCGCTCTGCTACAGGAGAAAGCAGAGGAAGGTAACCTGGATTCCACTGAAGGGGAAGTGGTACAGTATAGAGCACTTTCCTCTGTCATTTACTGGAACTTCTTCAGTTGCAGTTTTGAATTTCTCACAAGCTCGCCTTTGAGCCAGATGACTGATTAATTTTTAAAGTCATTAATCTATGTTAATATTCTTCAGCGATGTCTTCATTCACTCTCTAAGTTGTGCTCTACAATTGATGTTGTCTGATGGCTTTTCCATTTTCAGGGAGCCCATTTTGACAGTAGTGACTTGGGCCAACGCCGACACCTTGCTGGCGATTTGGACCAACCGAGTGCAGAACCTGGCCCAGACGGTAGCTTACAACACATCCACCTCGGAAGATTCCGTGTCTGGACAGGCGGTACGTTTGAACTATTCGGTCCTGCATTATGTTTGACATCTAGTTAGGTCCTTGTTCGTTGCCGCGAACCGTTGATCTGTATTATTGCGCCTTTTGAGGGGGATCGATGGCTCAACTTTCGGTCTTCATTTTCATAACTCTCCGCTCTGACATTCCGAGGTCAGGTTTTTTTTTTTTTTTTTTTTTTTTTTTTTTTTTAAATCTGTTTAACGTCTCTCTGACAGCGAGGTCTTTAGAGACAGTAAAGGATAGGGAGCAAGGAATGGGAAGGAATTCGGTCATGGCCTTTTGAAGGAAGCATCCCGGCATTTGCCTGGAGTGATTTGGGAAACCATGGAAGACCCAAATCTGGATGTCCAGACGGGGATTCGAACCGCCGTCCTCCCGAATGCGAGGCCAGAACGCTAAGCGTTACACCACCACTCTCGGTTCGAGGTCACGGGTTCCATACTCGGTCTGGCAAACCAAATTATGGCTTTCTAAGGGATTCTCTAAACCACTCCAGGCTAATAACAGGATCGTGCCTTCAAATAACCAAGATTGAAGTTAACATAAGGGCTAAAGGGGTTCCAAGTTTTAAGAAGCTTTTAATCTTTCTAAAAGGTGTGAGGTTTTATGGACCGAAAGTCTCCTATTGCATTGGGAATCTGTATTCCACTGGATAAAACCTCCAAAAACCTCTGAAAATGTTCTGCAAACGAAAATAAATCTAAACTTTATGTAAAGATTGGAGAGGGTGCAAAAGAAAACTGCAAGATTTCTTTTGAAAATTACCGGAGAACGTAATCAGTAATAGATATGATAAAAGAGTTGGAATGGGATTCATTTAGAACACAGGAGGGGGGTAAAAAGGGTCATGGGAGGGAGTGTACAAGTGTACAAGGCGTATATTGGTGATGATGCATGGAAAGATATTAACGTAAGAATGAAAGTAATTCATGGTGGGGAAAAGATGACCATGATCACAAGGTGGCACTCGATTTCAGGCACAAGGGTGTACAAAGATTCTTTTTTCAGGTAAGGGGGTCAGGGATTGGAATAAGTTATCAAGAGAAATCATGAATAATTTATCAAAAACGTTTAATGAATTTAAAGTTGAAATTTATACAGGAAAATTGTAGGTGGGTGCAGGAAAGGAGGAAACTAGGTGTGTAGGGAAACTGACACTGGAGCGTGCGCTCCATTGCAATTATATTAAACTAGCCCGTACCCGCGACTTCGTATACGTGGATAAAGAATTTTTTTGCCAGAATTAAATATAGAAAATTGTTGGTAACGAAGGATTGGTCCCAAACAATATCGAGTCGGAAAATATGACAGGAAAGCTATCACTATATCATTGTACCGTCGAACCTGTATCTTGAAGAGAATCAATTTCCAACATATTTCTGTCACCAATCGATAAGGTCTCAAAATTTCGTGACTACAACTGTTAATTATACTGGAAAAAATATCCTGTGCCCTTCATACAGATATCCTTATAAAATTCCATCACAACGATATAGCCATTTAGTCGTCAAAACGTAACAAAAAGGCAGAGACTTACTTCCGTATTTATAATAATATTACTGTGGTTCACACTCGCACACTGACTGCGAACAATACCTGAGGGATCATTATAACGTAAAAACGTGTACACCTACAACATTGCAAGACTACATACGATTTGCCTCGCATTGCACCTCTAACTTTATAATATCTACAGTTTAACATTCAATCCGAATAACCTACGGCCCAGGCCTGACTCTTACGATGAAAAACAATTTTTAAAAATCTTAGCCTCCACGGAGATTTGAGCCGGAGACCGCGACGTTCGTAAGCAAGCGCTTTAACCACTGAGCTTCCAGTCCAATACACGGAAACACGGTACGGAGACGTCCACATCCAACGTGTCTGTCTGTCGCCGTATTTCGAAGTTTTGAGACAACATGTGTTATTTATACAGATAATTTTTCAACCAAATGTAGACCGTATTTTTCTCCTTGTTTCAAAGGATAAGTGTGCAAAGTTTCATCGAGATCGGATGAAAACTGTGGATTTGTATGAATAACAAACAAACAAACATACATACATACATTCATCTTTATATATTAAGATTAATTAAATGATGAAATGGTCAACAAATAAACTTTCGCATACAACTAAAGATATGTTTCTCAGTCCTTCTTTCAATTATACCGAATAGGACAATGACTGACTGTCGAATCATCCAGTTATACTATATTGCAGTGATCTCTGCCTTTCTCTGTATTTAATCAAGAAATCGAATCCCACCTCAATATAAGCGGCAAAGAATCTTTAATGCATCGGAGAAAGCATTTCCACGGTTCCAACGTCTGTAGATCAGTGAATCCGCAGTGACCTCCACTGCCGTATGTTTTCAGGGACTACTGCTATCGGAACCAGACGGCTGGCTTATCCCCACGACGCCTGTGTTCCGAGACGGAGACGCCTCGACCTACGCGACGGTGACGTCAGAGCCCATAACCGACGCTGGAAAATTCCGTCAGCTGTCACTGGTCACCGGTGATACCAAGGTGGCTGTCACCAGTGGACAGTCGACAGTGGTGGGAGTCTACGGCTGGGCACCCAACGGAACCCTGTAAGTACCCATCACGCATCTGCTACCAGTGATACTAACTCCTGCAGACTTTGATCTCATCTTACTATAAAAGGAAGAAGAAGTAAATTGTCAGTGAACTGACCAAGTTATTTTTTGTAACCATGTTCCTAGAGAATGCTTAGTTTGGAATCAGTATGAATAGCCTCACACGTTTCTTCCTATGAAACTTTTCTTGATATACACTGAGGTGACAAAAGTCATGGGATAGCAATATGCAAATATATAGATGGCGGTAGTATCGCTTACAAATTGCATAAATGGTCAGTGTCTGGGCACGACTTTCATTTGCGGTCAAATGCTTCGTATGAGAAGGTTGATTATGTGATTATGGCCACACAACAAGAATTAACGGATTTCGAACGCGGTATGCTAGTTGGAGCTAGACGCTTGGGACATTCAGTTTCGGAAATCGTTACGGAATTCAACATTCCGTGATCCACAGTGTCATGAATGTGCCGAGAATACCTAAACTCAGGCATAACCTCCCATCATGGACAAAGCAGTGGTCGACCGCCGGCACTTAATGAGCGCGACCAGCGACGACTGCGTAGACTTTTCAGTGTGAACAGACAAGCAACACTGCGCGAACTAACCGCAGGGATGAATGTGGGACGTCCGACGGGCGTGTCCGTTAGGACAGTCCGGCGAAATTTGGCTTTAATGGGCTATGGCAACAGAAGATCGACTCGGGTGCCATTACTAACAGCACGACATCGCCAACAGCGGCGCTCCTGGGCTCGTGATCATATCAGTTGGACTGTAGACGACTGGTAAAAGGTTGCTTGGTCAGATGAGTCACGATTTCAATTGGTAAGAACTGATGGAAGGGTACGAGTGTGGCGCAGACCCCATGAAGCCATGGACCCAAGCTGTCAGCAAAGCACTGTGCAAGCTGGTGGTGGCTCCATAATGGTTTGGGCTGTGTTTACAAGGCGTTCAGCTTATGGGAGACCACTTGCAACCATTCATGTACCCAAGCAACGATGGATTTTACCAGCATGACAATGCGCCAAGTCACCGGGCCATAACTGTTGGTGATTGGTTTGAAGAACATTCG